>CM053596.1:20653993-20670530 GCA_028646575.1 Pseudocheirus occidentalis | reverse complement strand
TCACCGTCATTACTTTGAATTTACTGTATTTTCTGTCTCCTTATGTGTGCTTCCCATAACGGAATTAAACTCCCTGAGGGCAGGGACCTTTATATTTTTCTCTTTGTGTTCCCGGGACACATCAGTGACTGGAACTCTTAATAGACACTTAGTGGCACCTTGAAAAGACCATTCACTGGCTTTGAAGTTAGAGGACCTGCGTTTGCATTCGGCTTTTGTCACATACACCCTTTGTGTCCTTGAGCAAATTATTTTTACCACTCAGTCTCAGTTTCCTCATCTTTAAAATGGGGGGAGAGAGGAGATGCACTCAGTGGCCTCCGAGGCCTTCTAGCTTGAAATCCACGATCCTAGGATGGATTGATTCATTGATTGACTATGAGCAGGAAAGGTGGGGGTAGAGTTGGGGATGGAGGCCGGCCAAGCCTCCGCTTCTACAATCTTGGCCCCACAGGATACCTAGGAAGGGGCGGGCAGAAGCCGCGATCGGCCCTCCCCCACTTCCCTGGGGAGAACGTACAGTAGGACAATGCAGGGAAAGAGGCGTTTGGGGAAGCCGGGGAAGACAGTTCGGGACGGGGGTTGGGGGGTGGGGAGGGGACGCTGCTCCAGGGCTTTTCCTTCCTTCTCTTCCTGGCAGGTGAGAGCGAATGGGGATGGGGGGAGGGAGGAGAGAGTCTGACTTTGCCTAAAAAGGGAAATCTCCCACTAGGGAGCCCAAGAACGTCGGCCAGAGGAGCTAAAGCCAGGAACTGGCGGGACTCCGTGCCGGGAATCCTGGCGGCTCCCGCGTTCCCAGGGGGCTTGGCTGCGCTGCACCGCTGAGGATCTTGGTTCCCTCCCCCCTCCACTCCTCCCTCGGCCCCAGGTGCTTCCTGTCTGTGCCACATCCACCCCCAAGTGGAAGGGAGGGAGCAGGGGGCGTCGGAACCAGGACCAAGGTCATGGCCAGGGGCTGCCTCTTTAGAGGCAATAAAGACCCCAGTAAAACCTCGACTTACCCCCGTTTCTTAACTCAGCCAGGAAAGGGATGAGGAGGGCAGGGCCGGGACTTATGGGGGACATGCCTAGAGACACCCAGGAGCTGGCTTAAAATGGGTTCAGGGTGAGGACTTTCCTCCCCAAGTCCGACTTGTATCAGCCCCCCAAATTTGACTTGTCAGTCAGTCTGAGGCTTTGGGAACCTAGACAAGGATCTAGGAAGGGGTTCCAGAAACCTGCCCTGGCAGTACAGAATGGATACATGGGTCTCCAGGGAGCAGTAGGAGCCCTCAGGGCTTGGGGAGGGGCTGTGTCTCTGCCCACTCCCCAAGAACCCCTAAACTCCCAAACTCTCTTGGCTTCCAAGGACGAGCTGGCAAGTGTCCAGAGGAGGGGGACTAAAATGATGAACAGCCCTCAGATCATACCATATTTGGATCAGCTGAAGGAACTAGGGAAGTTCCCTTGTTGAAAAACCCATTTGGAAACATGAAAGTGGAGGTTCAAGTATTTGAAGGGCTGTCTGCCAATGAGAAGAATTGCTTGTTGTCTTTGGTCCTATAGAACAGAGTTAAGAGCAGTGGGTGGGATCTTCCTAGTTCTGTTCCTTGCTTCCATGGATAGGTCATTTTTCCATGTTTGGCCTCAGTCTCCAAATTTGTAAAATGTGCTGGTTGGACTAGCTGACCTCCAGGGCCCCTTCCAGCTGTAAATATGGGATTTATATGCAGCAGTAGCAAATTTAGGCTGGATGTTAGGGGAAAGGACCCAGTATTTAGAGCTACACAAAAATAAGATTGAATTGTCTTGAGAGGTGGTGGGTCCCAGCCTAGTCTGTTAATGAAAGGCTGGATGAGGACTTGTCTGTTGGAGATATTGTAAGGGAATTCCTGGTCCAATGTAAGCTGAATCAGATGGCATCTTGAGGTCTTTCATTTCAGCTCCATGAGGTTTGGAGATTCTGTGAAGCTTAGCTTGGCCCCAGGGAGAGAAGGAGGACTCATATCTTTTTTTTTTTTGGGCCAAGCTTTCAACGAGCATTTTATTAAACATGATGTGCCAGTCATTGTGTTCACCTTTGGGGATATAAAGACAAAACAGAAATAACCTCTGCCCTCAGGGAGCTTACATTCCTTTAAAGACCAAAAACCCTTGGCAAGGGCTGGAGACACATTCTCTTCCCAGTACTGCCTTTACCCAGCCTTGTGATGTTTGGCAAATCCATTTTCCATCTCGGAATTTCCTCCTTTGTAAAAGAAGTTTGGACTAGTTGATCTGAGGCCCCTCCCAGTTCTAAGGATTTCTCTCTCTTTGAGGGGTCTCCCCTTTCAGCCATCCCTAGGCCTGATCCCCATCCCAGTCCCAGGTTCTCTGAGTCCTTTTCTCTACCCCCAGGGCATAGGGACTCCCAGTTCTGGGGGCCCTCCCCACTTTCACCTGCCCTTTGGCATCTCTCTGGCCAATACTCATGGCTCCCTTTCCCCTCACCCCATCCTTGTCTTTGCCAAGTCGTAGCCTGATTCAGGCTTCTTTTCCCCAACTTGGGGCTCCTGTCCAGCCCCACCCTTCACCAGGCCCTCACTCAGTCTGGCCCAGGCAGTTACAGTCACACCTCAGTTCTGACAAGCTGTTTCCGTCCCTTCGTGGAAAAAATGAGCTGGTCTCAGTGACTAAGTCTCCTCTGAGGAGACACTCCCCTTCATTACTACCCCAACATCCCAAGCTTTAGGGTGAGCAGGCCAGGAAGGGGAGAAGCTGAGATAGATAGAAGAGGACCCAGTCTCTAGAGCTGGCTGCTCTCTGATCCCCTGAAAGGGCAGGTTCCCCCAGACCCCCCACAGATGCCCTCCCTCTTCTCTCCCTGGCTGGGACCTGGCTAAGCTACCCTTGAGTCATGGCTTGGTGATATCTGAGATCTTGTGTCCCCACAGAGTGCCCAGCACCATACTCTGCCGACAGCATTGGGCATACAGCAAACATGCTGTCCAAAAATAGGACTCTCCTGGACCTTAGTTCTCTTTTTCCAAATGTCCCTGGTGGCCTCCCTACACCTTCCTTAATTTGATCCATTTTTGGAGGTGGGAGGGAGGACCTTCTGTTCCTCCTCACCCCTTCTGCCAATTCACCAAACATTGACTGAGCAAGTACTATGTACCCAGAGCAAAGGCAAACTTGGGGATACAAAGACAGCTTACATTCTATTGGGGGCATAGACCATGGCCAAGTACAGTCATTCAGCAGAGATGTTCCCCTTAGGGGCATATGTGGTGATGAGGGAGGTAAATACTAAGGGGGCCATATCCTGTCATCCTTATGTGCATCTGGCCACTGGACCCAGATGGTTCCAGAGGAGAAAGTGAGGCTGGAGACTTTGTACAGCCCTGCCTCACTGTAATCCAATTTGTTTGCGCATCATGGCATCACCTCCATGATGTCATGGTCTTCCTTGGGAGAGAAGGACAAACAAATATTGAAGTGCTGATATGAAGAGATAGACAGGCAAGGAGAAAGTACTGAGGCTTGGGGAGATCAGGAAAGGCATTCTGTAAGAGGTGGCACAAAAGATTTGCCCGGAAGGAAACTAGGCATCTGAACCGTAGAGACGGGGCCAGAGATGGCTCAGGGCTGTGAAACATTGCGTTTGCAGGGTGTCCCAAAAGTTTTAGTGCTGTTTTACTAAAGTGTTTGGGATACTCTGTACTGCCAAACTTGGCCAGTCTGCTGATTAGTTTTGCTGGATAACATTTTAAAGCCTTCCTTGTTACAACGGAAAGCTTACTGTAAGAATAAAGGATGTGAACAGTTTAAAAAGAAGAAAAAAGAAACAGCCAGGTGGTGCAGTGGATAGAGTACTGGTCATGCAGTGTGGAGGACCTGAGTTCAAATCTAGCCTCAGACACTTACTAGTTCTATCACCCTGGGCAAGTCATTTGACCCCAATTGCCTCTAGATAAAAAAAGAAAAAGAAAATCGAGATGAAAGGTACCTTTTAGATCTCTTGGCCTAATCCCTCTTACTTGTCATTACTCCAAAATAATAATACCCCCCCCTCCCCGGCCTAGTCTAGTGGATAGAGTACTAGCATAGGAGTCAGGAAGTCCCAGGTTCAAATCCTACCTTTGGTATATCCTAGCTGTGTGACTCTGGTCAAGTCTTAAGTTACTGATGATTGATTGACTGACCTGTACTAGTGGAGAGAGTTTCCACACCAGAAGTTCCCCTATACTTCTAATGAAATCATATGTCTGGACAAAAAATAACCAACCAAAAAACCAAACACCTCCCCATCCTGTTATTATAGCTTTTTTCTAAGCGGAATAATTCTGCACACTTACTTAGCGGCAAGAGCTCTGGGTTTTGATTCAGGTTGGGCCATTGTCTTGCTGTGCCGTCTCTGGGAAGTCCCTTTTCCTCTCTGAGTCACCCTTTATCAAGGGGCTAAGAATGCCTTTTCTGCCTTCCCTGGGGCTATTGGGACAATAGGACCCGGAGAATGTTTGTGGCTGGACCTTGTGATTTGTAACTTCTCGGATATTATCCTTTACCCGAGGACACGGAACAATCAGCTGTGGTCTTTACCCAAAGCAGTCATTCAGCAGAGATGCTCCCCTTAAGGGCATGTGTGGAGGCGAAGGCCAAGTAAGGGGCTTGTGTGTGCAGCACTGGCCGGAGGGGACCTTTGCTGCTCACAATGTCCTCTCTGATGGGTGTCCCTCCCTATGTCCCTCACTGTCACAGCAGCTCTCTTGTCTCCTTGTCCTCAAATCCCCCCACACCCACCCCAAGCCCCTGTTGTCCTGGATAAGCACTCTTGGGGAATAGTCATAGGACTTGGGATCTGGGAGGGGCCTCAAAGGTCATCCAGCCCATAATCCCTTGGGTGCCTAGCACCTCTGGGGCAAATCTGAACTCCCCTGTTAGCTTTTAAAGCTTTTCGTACCCTGGCCCCTACCTACCTTTCCAGCCCTTATTGTGTATTGTTCCCATTTATGATTCAACCAAACTGGCCTTACTCTTTCTCATACATGACATTCTAACCCCTACCTCCAAGCCTTTGCCCAGGTTGGCCCCCATGCCTGGTATACCCTCCTCACCTTCACCTCTCAGGACTCAATCAATCAATAAACAGTTATTAAGTGCCTAGTACGGGCCAGGTGCTGTACTAAGCACTGGGAATACAAAAAGAGGCAAAAGATAATCCCTGCCTTCAAGGAGCTTACAGTCTGATGGAGACAACACGCAAACAAATATATACAAAGTAAGCTACAGAGAAGATAAATGGAAAATAATTACCAGAAGGGAGGCGTAGAATGAAGAGGGGCTGGGGAAGGCTTCCAGTAAAAAACAGAATTTTAATTGGCGTTTTTAAGAAGCCAGGGGAGTCGATGAGCAGAGTTGAGGAGGCATGGCGGAACAGCCAGAGAGAATGCCCAGAGGAAGAGCTGGGGGAGAGGTGGAGGGTCTTATTTGTGGAATAGCAAGAAAGTTGATGCCACTGGAATGAAGAGTTTGGGTTGAGGAATAAGGTGCAATGAGGTTGGGAAAGAAGGAGGGGCTGGGATATAAAGGGCTTTGAGTGCTAGACAGAAGATTTTGTACTTGATCCTGAAGGTAATAGGGAGCTATAGTGGAGCTTATTAAGTAGGGGAGTGGCATGGTCAGTCCTGGGCTTTAAGAAAAATCACTGGTGACTGAACGGAGGATGGGCTGGAGTCTGGGGAGACTTGAGCGAGGCAGACTCCCTAGCAACTATTGCAATAACCCAGGTAGGAGATGATAAGGACCAAAGGGGGCTGGGGGGGCAGTGCCAGAGAAGAGAAGGGGGCGTATTTGAGGAATGTCCCAAAGGCAAAATGGACAGCCTTTGGCAATGGCTTGGATATGGGGGATGAGAGAGTGAGGAGGCCAGGGTGACTCCTGGGGTGTGAGCCTGGGGGACTGGGAGGAGGGTTGTGCCTTCTACCTTAATAAGGAAGGGGGTTTAGGGGAAGTATCACAAGTCTGGTTTTGGACATATTGAGTTTCAAATGTCCGTGGGACGTTTTGCTTGAGATGTTTGAGAGACAGTTGAAGATGTGAGACTGGAAGTCAGGAGAGTTTGGGGTAGATTTAAGAAGCATCAGCAAAGAGGTGGTAATTAAATCCATGGGAACTGCTGAAATCACCAAACTAAGTAGAATAGGAGAAAAGAGCAGAAGACAAGAGAGGGGAGGAGAGGGGAGGGGAGGAGAGGGGAAGGAAGGGAAGAGAGGGCCCAGGGACAACTATGGTTAGAGGGTGCATGTACAAGGATCCAGTAAAGGAGACAGAGAAGGAACGGTCAGAGAGGTAGGAGGAGAATCAGGAGAGCAGGATCCTGAAAACCTAAAGAACATATCTAGGAGCTAAGAGTGAATTTCCCAGTTTCCTCCAAAATTCCATCTAAGTACTACCTTCTATGTGAAACCTTACCCAATCCCCCAACTTTCCCAATCCCAAACTACTTTGTGGCTTTATACAAACTTTGCACACGCCGCATTTTGTTACCATAGTTCAGTCACTTTCAGTCATCCAAGTCTTCATTACATTTGGGTTTTTTGTTTTGTTTTGTTTTGTTTGCTTTTTGGAGGGTAATTGGGGTTAAGTGACTTGCCCAGGGTCTCATGGCTAGTAAGTGTGTCGAGTGTCTGAGGCCAGATTTGAACACAGGTCCTCTTGACTCCAAGGCCAGTGCTCTACTCACTGCACCACCCAGCCACCCCTCATTTGAGGTTTTCTTGGCAGAGGTGCTGGAGTGGTTAGCCATTTCCTCCTCTAACTCATTTTACAGATAAGGAAACTGAGGCAAACAGGCTTGAGTGACCTGCCCAAGATCGCAGAGTTAGTAAGTGCCTGAGGCTGGATTTGAACTTGGGTCCTCCTGACTCCAGGTCCATCTAACTGCCCTAGATAACTATACATGTGTGCATTGTCCCCACCCCAATGTAATCTTGAGGGCAGTCACTTTCAGATTTGTTTTTGTGTTCTTAGCACAGCACACAGCACATATTAGGCACTTAATACACATTTTGTTAATTGATGGAGTGATTATTCTAACCAGGAATTCCTCCTTACACCTTCTTTTTTTTTGCCTTTTTTTTTCTTTTGGAGGGCAGGGCAGTTGGGGTTAAGTGACTTGCCCAAGGTCTCACGGCTAGTGAGTGTTGAGTGTTAAGTGGTTGAGGTCGGATTTGAACTCAGGTCCTCCTGACTCCAGGGCTGGTGCTCTATTCACTGTGCCACCTAGCCACCCCTCCCTACAACTTTTCTACAACTCTTAGCTGAAAAAAAAAAATCCTCAAAGGGTAGCCATTCAGCTGTTACTTGAAGATCACCTGAAGCAAGCCCATTTCCCTTCCAGACAGTTCTAACGCTTAAGATGAGGCAGCTAGGTGGCATCATAGTGCATAGGGTGTCAGACCTGGAGTCAGAATGACTCCCCTTCCTGAATTCAAATTTGACTCCAGACACTTACAAATTATGTGACCCTGGGCAAGTCACTTCACCCTGTTTTCCTTAGTTTCCTCATCTGTAAGAGCTGGGGGAGGAAATGGCAAATCCCTCCAGTTTATGCCAAGAAAACCCCAAATGAGGTCACAAAAATTTGATCTTGATTGAAGCAACTCAACAGCAAATTCTTAAGACATTTTTCCCCTTGGCTAAATATCTCTAATTCTTTCAACTACTCCTCATGTGACATGATTTCAAGACCTTTCAGCCTCCAGTTTACTCTCCCTTGGATGCTCTCCAGCTAATCAATGTTCTTTTAAAAATGTGGTACCCAGAACTGAGCACAAACATAGTCTGATCAAGCACAGTTGAATGAACCTGTCTCTAGTCCTAGACACTGCATGCTTTAAAAAAAAAATTCAGCTTAAGATCAAATTGATTGAGGAGGGAGACAACATATTATTTTCACCTTTATTTATTTGGTTATTTAGATTGATCTTGTGGTCCACTGAAACTACCAGATCTTTTTCAGATGAACTGCTACCATCTAGGCATTCTCCTTTCTCCTCCCCTCCTCAATAGTTCTATCCAACCTATAAAGCTATTGTGCTGAAGTAAGACATAGTGTCCCTCCAGGACTGCTCTCTCTCCACCCACCCCCAAATCCGTACCAGATATAAGGGGAAGAAGTGAGTGAGGAGGCTATAAACTGATTGACTAGAAAGACTGTGGTGCCCTTGGCAGAAGGAGGGGTGCAGTGGGGGGGTTGGAGGTAGGGGTGGGGAAGAAGCCGAATTTCACCTCTAGGAGAAGCCCCCTCCCCATGATCCCAATCTGTGTCTTGCATTATGTAAGGGATTAATAAATCTTGGTTGAAGAAAATGAAGCCAAGAAGATGAATTAGGAGAGCTAGCCAGGGAGAGCAAGGGGTCAGGGGGAAGGCAAGGCACTTAGACCCTAGAGCCAGAGAGTCCTTAAATATTAGAATAATAAAAGCCAGCATTTTGATGGTGCTTTTAGGACTGCAATGAATGCTCTGTGCTTCTGTCATTTGAGCCTCAAAATGACTCTATGACATGGGTGAGACCGGTGTCTATGAGATCGGTGCTATAATTATCCCCATTTTACAGATGAGGAAACAGAGGTGGAGTGAATTGCCCGGGATTATATAGCTAGCATCTGTCTGAAACAGGATTTGAACTTAGGTCTTCCCGAGCCCGAGTGCAGTGTTGTTACTCCCCAACCCACCTGGCTCAATTTGGGAACCTCTCTACTTGGTTAAATAAAGTGTCAGATACAAGAGACACATAGAGATGGTGTGACAGGAGAGGCTATCTCTGTGCCCTCCCCCCATTCCATGGGTTCTGGCAGGCAGCAGGATTCGTGACCCCCTCCTCACATGCCTGAGCCTTTTACAAGCCCATCCTGCTCTCATCTGTAGTGACTCAGTCTGGAGTCACCCTGTGGCATTTGCTGCTCTGGTTCACTCACTTTGGCTCCTTCCCCTTCTTTCTGATGTCTCTTCCAAGCTCTAAATCTATGTTCCCTGTGTCTAGTTTGACCCTGTTATTAGCGAAGGGGGACCTGGGCATCTTGGAGGAGGGGTCCCGAGGCTTGGCCTTTGGACCCTCATCACAGCTGGCTAGGCTTATCTAGGACAAAGCCATGGGGTCCCTGGGGTATCTGGCCTCACTATTTCCTCATCCTGCCTCAGGTTTTCCATTTTAAACTACAGGGTCCCCTAAGAAGCCTGGCTCTTTCCTGCCTAAATCTCATGGCTTGCCCAAAGTGACTTGCCCAAAGTCATAAGATCATAGACATAGAGATGGAAGGGACCTTTCATTTTACAGATGAGGAAACTGTGGCACAGAAAAGTGACATGACCTGGCCAAGGCCACAAAGCAAGTAAATAACAGAGGTAAGATTTGAACCCAGACCCTCTGAACTGAGAACCAGAGATCTTTACCTTTGACCACAATGCTTCCCATCGCAGGTCATCCTCCCCAATCTAGATATTCTCTGTCACTCACCAAAATTCTGGAGCTGAGTAATCTGCCTCATTTTAGCTCTGCTGGCTCCCTCTGGCCTGTTTTCTCCCAAGCTCATCTACTTCCTTGGAGTGGGAGCAAGGTCCAGGTCTCCCAGATTTCCTTACTAAAAATCCCCAGGAGTGCTTTAAATTTCCACCCCTCATGTTATTGATACTTCAACCCCTGACCCAGCCTAGGGCCCAAGAGGTGTCTCCCCCGCTACTCTTCCAGATCTGGCCAGGGCTCACGCTGTCCTTCATAATATCTCAGGTTCAACCCCCTCATTTTATGGAAAAAGAAGGTGAATCTCAAAGTCAAAAGACTTGTCCAAGGTCACACAGGTCCAAAGTGGCCCAGACAGGATTCTCACCAAGGCTCTCTGCTTCTCAGTGCAGCGTCCTCTTCACAGGACCATGATCCTTGCTAACCTGACCATTTTCTCTTCCATCCCATTGCCCGTTGTCCAGCCAGTCTGACCCCTCAGGACCCAGACGCTGGCAGACCTTTGGGTTGCCTGACTCATGGGGATCCCCATGTGCCCACATCTCCAGCTGCCCTCATGCCTTGTCAGTCCCCTGGCTGGACACAGGCTGTGGGGGTGCGGGGGTGCAGGGTGCAGAGGCAATGAGCCCAGGGAATAGCTCTCATTCCATCACCAGCCTCGTCAGCTCCCAGTGGGACAAATCCCACCCAGTTTTACAGAAAAAAGAGACTTTTGTTCCCAACTCCTGGAGTCATGTTTGAGGGGAGGGAAAAGAGTAGCCCCTTTGGCCTCTGGCCTCTGACCTGCTTATAGTTTCCCCACCCCCTGCGCCTCGCTGTGCTTACCAGCCCTCTCCCAACCAGGAAATCCCAGGACATGAGAGCTAGCAGGGACCACAGTGGTTCTTTGGTCCAAACCATTCAAAAGAGAAAGTCCCACTCTAGTGTATTAACAAGTGACCCTCCAGACTTTGCTTGAAGACCTCCAAGGACCAGGAGCTCCCCACTATGTCTCCAGGAAGCCCACTGAACTTTGGGAAAGCTGTAAATGTTAAGAAGTTTGTCTCTGCTTCAAGCCTCATTTGAGGGAAACAGAACTTAGGTGATTCATCTGAGGCCAAACAAAGATAAAGGCAGATCTGAGATCTGGACCCAGGGACTCTAATCTTAAATTCAATGAATCTTGAGTTCTGTGTAAAAAGGCCTGGGTTTCCTCCCTCTGACCCGGGCTACCATCCTAATTCCCAGGGGGGAAGATGGAGACTTTGGGGGGTACCGGTAGAACACAGCTGCTCCCTCCTCTCCTCTGAAGCTGGCTCCCACTGGACCAGGGGAAGGGCAGTGAGAGTTGCCAAGGTCTGACTTCAGGGCCAGGCAAAGGACGTTCTGACCATCTTCCTACCCATTCAAACCCGGGTTCAGGCCCTGGCTGGGAGGGCTCTGGACTCAGCTCAAGTCCTGACCTTTCTCTTCCCCCTGTGGCTGACCTATCGGCGTCCCCTAAGGAGCCAGGGTGTGCCAAGGGAATACTTAAACTGTGTGTAACTTCTGAGAAATAAACAAGAGGCCTGGCATGACTCAGGACAGGGAAGATGTGAAGGCAGAAGAGTTAGTGTTAAGGGACCTGAAACCAAACCACTGTGGCTGCTATTCTACTGGGCTGGGGCCCCCCTTCCTCCACTGGGGAAATGCCTTCAGTGTTTCCTCCATCTCAAGAATTGGCTGAAAAACTTGGGGGGAGAGACAGACAGACAGACAGAGAGAGAGAGACAGAGACAGAGAGACAGAGACAGAGAAAGACACACACAGAGACACAGAGAGACAGAGAGAGAAAAAGAGAAAGAAGGAGGAAGAGGCAGAAAGGGAAGAGAGAGAGGGAGGGGAAGAGAAAGGGGGGAAAGAAAAACAGAGATATGGGTAGAAAAAGAGGGAAGAGAGAGAGCAGAGAGAGGCAGAGGAGGGACTCACGGCACTTGGCCTGAATCTCCCAGGGAGCCCTGGAGTTCTGTGCCAGATGGTCAGGGTTTGGCACGAAGCCATTACCACCTGTGTATGAAGGTGTCTTCTTTCTGGCCCCAGGGCCCTTCCAGGAGAGCCAGGGGGCTGCCAGCCCTGGGAGTGGGGAAGATAAAGCAGTCTCAGCACCCAGGATTAATGGCCTTCCCTGAGAAGGGAGGGAGAGCCCCACAGAGCAAGAGGGAGATGTAAACAGGAGAGGCCTGCCAGAGGAGAAGCCTCAGCCCCCGCACTCCATGGCTGGTCCCGCAGGAAGCCTTGGGTAGCCACAGCCCAGCCTTGAAGTTATCCTTCCTCCCTGTCCTGCCCTGCCCATCTCCTCCCTTTTCCCCCCTTCCCCCCCCCCCATCGTGCTCCCCTTCCCAGGGGCCCAGCTGTAGTCTGACATCCCCCTGTGCCCCGACCACATTCCTGGAGCTGGTGGGATGGGGAGGAGCCAGTACCTGTTGGAGGGCTGGGCTCTGGGCATAGAGGTTGTGCCCCTCTCCCCATGCCTCTCCACTGCCAGGCTTCTCCAGGTTGGGCTCTCGGGAGGGGCCCCTTTGGGGGTGGAATTGAGCAAGGGGCAGATTCAGAGGATCATAGAGCTCTCTAGCCCAGCCTCTTTATTTTACAGGTGGGGAAACTGAGGCTCCTGAAGATTGCACAGTGGTAAGCTAACAAACAGGAATTGGCTCCCAGCTGCTCTGACTAGGACCAGGGCTCTCCACCGTGTTTAGGGGATGCAACATTAAGTATCTGGGGGAAGAAAACCTACGAATGTTGATTTCATCTGAGTGGGGGAACTGGGCTAGTGGGGAAGCTCCCTTCACCAATGCAGGCCAGTACCTGCTCTGCCTTGGAGAATTGGAGTGCCCCCTTTTACTGGGGTTTACTGGGGGGGGGGTGGCACAGAGAGATCATGTGATTATGCCAGGGATCACACAGCTATCAGGACTCTGGACAGGAACCCAGGGTTATGCAAATATATTCAAATGACATGGAAACGAACCCTTCCAGGCAAAGAGGGAAGGGGCAGGTGGGACTGACCCAGGGGCTCAGAGGCTTGGGGGTGAAGAGGGAAGCTGTTCCACACTCCCCTACTTGGGGAAGGCAGCCAAAGGCATGGTGGCTTGAACTCTGGCCCCTGGTCAAGAGTGGAGCTAGGGCTCGGCCCCAGGACTTCCCTGAGAAGCAGGTGGAAAGGCAACAGTAAACAGGGTTTCCTTCCCAAACTTCTCCAACCAGGATGACTAGCTTGCAGTTTGTCCCTGACCATCCCTACGATGATGTCACCCCTCACCCTGTACAAGCATACACAACACTGCAGCCAAAAGCTGCAGCTGCCCCCAGGAAAAAGACTTCCCAGAACATGTTTATGCAGACCTCAGCTGGACGCTGAGGACTGGGGGCTAGGGCTCTGGGGTGGGGTGGGGACTAGGGACTCTCTGAGGAGCCTGGGAGATCTCACAAAGGCCCTCCGAAGGATCTACTGGGGCCCACATAGCCAGGGAATGCCAGGGAGTTTACTGGATATGTTGGTATCCTTCCCTGACCCCTCCACCCCTCTACCCAGGGCAGGAAGGACCAAGATAGATCCTGAGTAAAGCTGGCTTGGGAGGAAAGTCAGGGATGGGCTGCATTTCCCAAATCATAGCTGCTTCCTCGAGGCCCAGAAGAGACCCTTTACAGCTGATTCTGGGGATCTGGCTCTTCCCTGCCCAAACCTTGGGAACCCTTTACATCCCACATCAGAAAGTCCAGACTTGGGTCTCAGAAGTAGTGTCCTAACATTGTCTATGGATGACCTGGGTATCTGGGAAGAGAAGAAGAGAGCTGATTAGCCGATTATCTAGGAGAAGGAGGAGGCACTGGATACCCCCAAGCAATTTTACTGCTGGAGCTCCCTCAGTTATGGCCCAAAGAGTGTGAGAAAGAATAAACTTGTGTGTGGAGGTGGGAGTGGAGGGTGGAGTAGGACAGGGTGCCAGTTTGGAAAAGAATTCCTCCCCCAGGCCTGGAACTGAGGAGGGGAGTGGGTGTCTCGGAAAGGAGATAGCTCAGTTTTGCCCTCTCACTTTTGAAGTCTGAACATTGGGATGGAAGCCTGTCATTTCTGTTTGGACAATCTGGTAAGGGATGAGGCACTGCCAGATCTCTAAGGGCTGAGTTTTCTAAATTTGGTCGAGGCTAAAGCTACTTGGAAGCTGGATGGCACAGTGGATAGCGTCAGGCCTGGAGTCACAAAGACTCATCTTCCCAAGCTCAAATCTGGCCTTAGGCACTTACTAGCTGTGTGACCCTGGGCAAGTCATTTAACCTGGTTTGCCTCAGTTTCCTCATCTGTAAAAATATTTGGGGAAGGAAATGGCAAACCACTCCAGTATCTTTGCCAAGAAAGCACCAAATGAGGACTTGAAGAGTTGAATAGTGACTGAAAGATGACTGAACAACAAAGGTACAGGAGTTAGCCAGTAGGGATCTGCCTGGCTGAATGAGCAGGGCATAAAAGGGAATTGCCAGCTGGAAAGTTGAGTGGAAGAAGCCTGAAATGCCAGGCTAAGGATTCTACTTTTCTCCTTAGAGGCTCCCAGACTTGGCATGAGCTCCCTTTTGGGTCAAAGGTGGGGGGGGGGACTTGAGACTCTTGAGAGACCACTGAGTCCAAGCCCCTTACCTAAGAGAAGAAGAAACTGAGGTGTTGAGAGGGAAAGGACCTTGCCCAAGACACCTAGGGATGGAAAACCTTCAAGGCAACTCCATGGGGACCCACTTGCCCTCTGCCCTCACCACCCTGCCCCCCGAGACCTGAGATATCAAGGGTGTTGTCTTTTCCCATCAAACCTCACGTACACTTATTCACTCCAATTTTATGTAATAATACGTGTGTATATATAATTTGGGACTATATTGTCTCTATATAGCCGACTATGTATAGATTCCAAAATGAAGCAAAGGCTCATCTACATGTACGCAAATGAGTATATACAATCCATATCCAAAGTGATTCCAAGAAGGGGATAGCACCAACAGCTGGGGATGGGGATGTTAGGTAAGACTCCCAAGCTGGGTCTCGGAGGAAGTTAGCTGTGCCCTCCAAGGGACGAGGGCCTAACTGTGCATATGTGGGCATGGAGGCTGCTTGGAGACAGACTGTCAGATACAGGGAAGGGCCAGCAGGCTACTGCGCTCGACAAACCCTATCAAATATCAGCATTCTCTTATACATAGACAAATAGAGAGTTAGGCATAGAATGTTCAATTCTATTGTGTGAAGCTTACCATATACATATGCATGCCTGCATGTAACATACATGTAACATATACATGAGCCACTTCCCTCAAGAATACACGTATATTGTGTTATGTATGTGTGTTGTGGGTAGTGTGTGCATTGTGTATGTGTATTATGTGTGGTCTGTACACATGTATGTGTATGTACATGAGCACAAGTATGTCGTGTATAGAATGTGCACAGTGTAGTATTGTGTGGTTCATGTGTGTATGCACACATGCACATGTGTGCTGTGTGTTGTATGTGAATGCACACGTTCATGTGTGTATGTGAGTGTGTTGTGTGGCATTCAAGTATATGCATGATGTGTGTAGCATGTACACGTGTGTAGTGTGTAGTGTGTATATGATATACATATATAATTTCAATGTATTGGTTCAAAGTTGCTTTCTGGCTTATCTTCTGAACATAAAACTTGACTAAGAATAGTTGTTTTTTAGAATTTTTTTCTGAAATTCTGAATTCAACACTAAACAGAAAGGACATTTGTATCTTAGGGTGGGAAAATCATCCATTAAATTGTCTAGGTCTTTGTTACATATCGCTGGCCTTTCTGTCAAGCATCTGATGAATTCAACATGTCACTTTTAAAACTGTCCTGTGATTCCTTCGGTTTCTGTTGTTGTTCAGTCATCTTTCAGTCATGGCTGGCTCTTTGTGACCCCATTTGGGGTTTATTCAGCAGAGATACTGGACTGGTTCACCATTTCCTTCTTCAGCTCATTTGACAGATGAGGAAACTGAGGCAAACAGGGTGAAGTGACTTGCCCAGGGTCACACAGCTAGGAAGTGTCTGAGGTCAGATTTGAACTCAGGAATATGAGTCTTCCTGACTCCAGGCCCAACACTCTATGCACTGTATCCTACCTGCTCTTTCCTTCTATTATAGCATTAAACAAAGGTTTCAATCGCTCTCTTTTTTTCCTTGTCTTTTTTTCTTCCAAAATCTTATCCCTAGCCTCTTCTTCCTACCATCTTCCTTAGGTAGAAAAAGAAAGAAAGCTTTTGCAGCCAGTAGCATAGCCAAGCAAAACAAAATTTCCTTTTTGGTACAGCCCAAAATGTGTGTGTCCTTCAGGTATTCACCTCTGTCAGGCGGTGGGTTGTCAGCCCTCTGGAGTCATGGCCACTCCATCGATCAGAGTTCTTAAGTCTTTCAAAGCTGTTTCCTTCTATAATCTTATTATAGAGATGCTTTGCCTTGTTTTGCTCCCTTCTCTCTGCATCGATTCGTATAAGCCTGCCCAGGCTCACCATCATTCCTGCTACACTAGGCACCATCTTGAATACCTTTTGACATTCTGGTCATCCTTTGTCAGACACTCTCCAGCTTATCGCTGAACTTCCTAAAACCTGCGACCCAGGAAGTGAACACAGGCTATTTAACAAGGATGGAAGACGGGATGACTTTCACCTCCCTAGTCTGGAATTTTCTTAACACAGCCCAAGATCTCATCTGTTTTCTTGGTTGCCATATTATGCTATTGACTCCCACTCAGCTTGAAATCCTCTCAGATCTCCAGATCTTTTTCAGACAAATCTTAGTGTTAGACTGGTATTATATACTACCCCTTTCTTCTCCACCCCCCCCCCCCACCTCCCAGCCCAGTTCTATTTATACAAAAGAGATGCTGGGCTGTCACTTAGCCAAGTCCCAGGGCCGAGGCCTAGGAATCCAGCCTACTTTTCTATAAAGGACATATCAGATGTATTTTGCAAAACTGGGAGCTAGTGGGCAGAGAACTGAGATGTACTGGAGTCTTCTACTGAGATCTGATTATTCAGT
>CM053596.1:20614872-20645816 GCA_028646575.1 Pseudocheirus occidentalis | reverse complement strand
CAAAAGAAGAAATTTTTTAAAAAGAAAAAAAATCATCAAAGCTCATTAACATATAAAAGTAATCTGACAAAGTACACAAAGTTCAACATCCATGGATCCCCCACTTCTGCAAAGAAGCAGGCGGGATTTTCTGTATTTTCTTTGGGGTCAAACTTCATTTTTGTAATTCTGCAACATTTATTGGAAGAATTCATTTTTAAATGCTCCATGAGGTTGTTCAGTCATTTTCAGTTCATGACCCCATTTTGGGTTTTCTTGAGAAAGCTGTTTGCCATTTCCTTCTCTACCTCATTTGACAGATGAGGAAACTGAGGCAAACAGGATTACGTGACTTGCTCAGAATCACACAGCTGGTAAATGTCAGAGGCTAGAATCTTCTTCTACTTCATACCCTCCCAATCCCATCTGTCCAAGCCCAGGCCCATGACTAAGTGAGGTCTGAAGTAGAAGGGAGACTCCTGTGTCCTGGAAGTTGGGAATTCTAAGGAAGTATGTTCCAGCCTAGACTCCACATTTTATCCTGACACTAACGGGCAGTCATTCAAAAGTCTTTGTTTTATTTTGTTTTTCTGTTTGTTTGTTTGTTTTGCTTACTTCTCAAGGAAGGAACATAATTAGACTTGTGCCTTGGGAAAATAATTTTGGCAGCAGCATAAAGATATAATTGAAAGGAGAGAGACCACCCGAGCTAAGGAGGCCATTTAGCCTTTAAGGCTATTTCAATAGTGCTGCTGAGTGGTGAGAAGGGGCAGAGGTGCCTGGAAATAGAATGAAGTGTGCGGCATTTTGGGCCACTGCTGGGGGAGGAGAAAAGATATTGCCCAGTTGGACATGGAGTAGGGAGGGTTCAAGGGGGGGGGCATGGAAGATATGGTGGCTAAAGCCCTGGAATACTGAGACTGGCACTGGAGACAATGAATGGGTAAATTCTAGGGTGATGGAAGGTGAGTAGGGATGGCCCTGGAGACCTCAATATTTCAGCAAAGGGGCAGAGAGAATATGAGCGGCCCATCTTCCAGAATGGATAAGGAGACTGGGCCTTCCAAAGGTCTTCTGTCCCAGCCTAGGTAGTGTGCCTCTCTAGTCCTACTCAGACCCCTGTCTCTGACACCCACCTCTCTGGGAGTTTCTGTTGCTGGAGAGCGTTGGGCATAGATGTGAGGAGCTCGTGAGGCATCTGGACCCACTCAGCTGTGGGCTGAGAAATTCAGTATCCACATCCTTGGTCTCGTTGGAGATGCCTCTTCAGTTCCAGGTAGCTCTCTCCTCTCCCAGCCTTCTACCCTGGCTTATTCCTATGTCAAGGTCCCCTCTCCAAGGGAGCCTCAGGTTTCCTCCTTTCTTTGGCCACTAGCATACTCTTCCTTGATTGATCCATACATTTATACTTATCCTATCCCCCATTATTAAATTAATTAACCCCAACATGGTTCTGGCTGCAAAAAAAATTATTCATAAAAATACTGGATTAAAGCAAAATGTACTTTCTTAGATCAATTCCTAAGGAAAGATTTCACATATACAAAGATGTATTTGCTATGTTACAAACATGTAATCTCATCATACGCGTATTTTTAAAAAACATTTATTTATTATCCATTTTCAATGTTCATTTTTATAAGATTTTGAGTTCTAGGGGCAGCTAGGTGACCCAGTGAATAGAGCACAGTCCCTGAAGTTAGAAGGACCTCAGTTCAAATCTGACCTCAGACACTTAACACTTACTAGCCATATGACCTTGCCTAATTACCCTAATTGCCCAGCTTTCCCCCTCCAAAAAAAGGCCAAATATATATATATTTCTACATTAGTCATATTATGAAAGAAAAATCAAAACAAAGGGGGAAAACCATGAGCAAAAAACAAAAAGAGAGAGAAAGAAAATTGTATGTTTCAATCTGCATTCACACTCCACAGTTCTTTTTCTGGATGTGGATAGCATTTCCCATTATGAGTCTTTTGGAGTTGTCTTGGATCATTGTATCGCTGAGAGCTGATCATCACACAGTGTTGCTGTTACTGAGTACAACGTTCTGGTTCTGCTCAGTTCACTCAGCATCAGTGCATGTAAGTCTTTTCAGGTTTTTCTGAAATCCTCTTGCCTAAACTTCTAAAGGGGATTAAAAACTACATGTTTAAGTGATAAATGATATCATTTTCTGAAAGTTACCCAAAGAATTACTACCCAAGTTTGTGATCAGAAATATTTTATCACATAATATTTAATCATGTTCACTTATTCAATAGAACTTATCAGTCTGTCAAGCTGCCTACTACAATATAATTTTTTTCTGTTGTTACATTAAAACAGCCCCTATATCCTTTATTGATACAATGTTCACAATAGGGGAATAAATGAAGATACCTCCACACAAAGAATTTCTTTCTTTTCTTAGAGCAGGTGAAAGTAATAGCTATTAAACTGCTATCTGCTGATAAGCCAAATATTGATCCTGACCTTAATTCTACCACACTGTATACAGGTAATGTATAATAACGTAAATAGTCAGAAAACTGTAATAGATGTTTTATTGGATATGATTTAACTATTGGAGGTGTTCTTTTTTAAAATAGTGAACTATAATAACATAATAAAAATGACATTTTAGTCAAAATTTAAAACATTCTCATCAAAATGGGTCTGAACATGCCTTATAAACCCTTGTTGGTAAAGTCTGCAGGGAACTGTTCACTGCACATGGGGCACACCTTCCAGTGACTTTTGACGTGTTCTTCCGACTTGCTTGGATCGAAGTTGGGAGGGAACATTAATTCACAGAAGACACACTTCTCAAAGTTGTAATAAAAGCAAGAGCCAGTCCCTTGAGCATGTAAAAGCTGGGTTGGAAGTTCTGAAACAGTAAGGACATTCTCATCATCATCACTGCCATCTTCAGGGTCTTCTAAACCATCGGATTGGCTAAGGTTTTGAGCAGGCTGGCTATAGACTCAGTTGTCCTCCAATTCCCACAAGAACATTCTTTTTGTTTGTTTGTTTTTTGGAGGGTAATTGGGGTTAAGTGACTTGCCCAAAGTCACATGGCTAGTAAGTGTGTCAAGTGTCTGAGGACAGATTTGAACTCAGGTCCTCCTGACTCCAGGGCCGATGTTCTACTCACTGTGCCACCTAGCCGCCCCCACAAGAACGTTCTTACAGTGACCTTCAGATTTCATCTGGGTAAAAAGCCTCATCTCTTGTGTCCTGGGTTGCAGAGGGATTTTGAAACTGCAGAACTGGTTTCCTATTTGGCACCGAAGGCACACTTTGCTCTTTGGGGTGCTGCTCACTTGGGATTGCCAGGAACTCTGACCTCCCATCACTGTCTCTGCTTGATTTTCAAGTCCCCTTTTAAGCTCCTCCTCTTTTTCCCTGGGCAGAGTTTCCAAATGTGAGGCTAGACCATTTCTTTCTTGTCCTTTCTTCACCAATTGAAATTTATACTGATCCCTTACTTCCACGAGGCAGTTTTGCATCCGTGATGATTTTCACCTGCTCCTTCCACTTCAGCTCCAATCTGGTCAGTGTGTCAGCATTATACCTGCTACATTTGGCCTTCTCATCCAACATTTCTTAACTTTTCTGCTTTCTCAACAATTTCTTTAATCATTTCACAGACTTGTCCCTTTGTTACCACTCAGAAGTTATCTCAGATGTAGTAAGTCCAACTGTAACGGGCTTTCTTGACAAAGATACTGGAGTGGTTTGCCATTTCCTTCTCCAGTGGATTAAGGCAATCATAGGTTAGGTGACTTGCCTAGGATCACACTGCTAGCAAGTGTCTGAGGCTGGATTTGAACTCAGGTCTTCCTGCCCCAAACTCTATCCACGGAGCCACCCAGCTGCCTCAGTATCTTCTTTATCTATCAGTTAATTAGCATTTGTTAAGCTCCTACTATGTGCCTCTTTAGATAGGATGAAGAGAAATTGCATAATTTAAATATAATTTAAAATATTTAATTTAATTTAAATCCTTTCAGCTTTGTTTTGTAACTGTAAAGTGATTGGGTAGAGGAGACATTCTGTTTATTCAGTGTCATACAGAAAGAGAAAGAAGTATAATAAATAAGAGTAAATATAGCCCAAATTGCACTCAGTTATATTCTCTCAAAAATCCACTGTCAACATTCCCCTTGGTACAGCATAACTTCTGTGCTGGGCTCCATCTACCTTTCTCTTTTGAGTCTAGGCTGTCCTAGCCCCTGGAAGATCCTGCCAGTCAGGGTCCTGGCTGTCCTGGGAAGGCTGCTGGGATACTAACAGGCAGCCCAAGATTCTCAGAACTCTCTGGAGCTCACCAGACCCTCCTCTCATCAAGGAAGGAGGAGGAGGAAGATACGAAGCCTTAGGCAAGAACCCCATCTTCACCAGAGACTCCTCCTCCCTTGTCCCTTCCAAGTGCTTCCTCCTTAGGGCTTGAGGGGAGGTGCCTGGAACTATAAAGTCAAGAAACAATGCTTTCAAGGTGGAGATGAGGCTCTTTAAAAGACTGAATCGAGGGGATTCTAGATGAAGACATGGGAGGAGGGTAAAACGGAAGCAGCATAGTGTGATGAAAAATGTACTGTCTCAAGAGTCCTGGGTTCAAATCCTACCTTTGATGCTTACCATCAGGATGACTCAGGTGAGTTAATCATCCCTCTCAGTCTCAACTCCTTTATCTGTAAGATGAGTCAGACTCAATTGCTTCTGACGTTCATTCCAGCTATAATAAGCCTGTGACCAAATCAGCTGCTTTGGTAAGAGTAAATATGGGACTTCCTGTCATTAACAACACATTAACCCCACTTCCCGACCATCAGAAAGCTGGTGTTTTGGACCTAGTTAGCAAGCAGATATTTAGGGAGTCTAAATAGTGTATTCTATCATCTTTCTATCTCTGGCCCACTTCTATGGGAAGGAAGAAGGCCGTGGACAGTACCTACCCTGCCAGGAGGCTAGCTGGGGCAGGGGTGAGGGTGGGGAAACGAGGAGGAGCTAGGAGAGCCCTCTCCATCTGAAGAAGGCATTTTTCTCCAGTCACAGAGAGTGGGATCAGGGGCAAATTTTATCCACCTGCCACATCTGTCTGGTCTAACTGTCTCTCTGGTCTAGGGATATATGTCTGGGTTCAAAAGAAAAACTGCTTCCCTGGTCCCACTGAAAGGGGAGCCTAGCCTTTGGCTTATACTGGCCAGTTTATGCCCTTCCCATGAAACTATAGTTACACAAAAGACCATCACAAATAGCAAATGATGAGTAAAACCGTTTATTCATACCATCAGAAACTGGACAAGTTATTAGAATATACCAAGGATGTACAAGAATGACTGAGCTCATGACAAGATGAGATTTCAGCTCAAACAAGGAGAGACAGTTATGGAAACAGTCTCACCCAGCTGTCTCTAGAACTTCAGGAAAGTCCAGAGACATGGGGAGGGGCTCCTTGCATGTCTGCTCTTCCAATCCTTTTCTTTTTCCTCCTTGGGCTGTCCCAAGTCCACCTAGCTCTCTCTTGAGAAGCTCTGAGCCAACTCAACAGGGCTCTTGCCCTGCCCAATGCAAAGTGGAGCTCAACATTTTCTTTACCATTCAGGAGCTTTGTCCCCTCCATGTGCAGCTCCTAGACACTCCTCCTCCACCCCACTTGGGTAGGAGCTGGGTTTCATAAACCAAAACATATATAGCAGTCCTCTCTTGCACCAAGAACCCTGGGACAAAGTGGGTTTCTAACAGTTGAGGGAATGTTTGAAAAAGCTGTTGTATGTGAAGATGATGGCTTGTTTATTGGGTGGTAAGAAATAAGGAACATGAGGAGTTCAGAGAAGTTTGGGAAGACTTGTATGAACTGATACCCTGAGTTGTAAGTAGAACCATATGGATATGCAATGATGAAAACTCTCTAAGAGAAATGATTGCTGAAAGGAACCAAAAGTCTGACTAGCGAAAAAAAGTGGTGAGGATTCTGGAAAAGAGGTAATGAAATGTATCTCCTCCCTCAGTGAAGGGTGGGGGAACCCTCTCCCTATCCCTACAGGGCCATCAGGACAGAATCCTATGTTTTTGTTTAGTTGTTGTTGTCAGGAGGGAAACTTTTGCCTAGAGAGGGCTAGACAACTGTGTGATAGAGACAGTAGGCATGATAAAAAAAAAATCCTAGGTGATGAATTGAAAGGAATTCTTCATCTCCAACTTTGGTTGTTCCCCAAAGCTGCTTTGCCACCTGTTGCCACCTAGTGTACATACGCAGAACCACACCTGTTAACTTCCTTGGGCAAGGCTGTGCTATAGCTTATAGCCAGTGCAGTCCCTCTGGTTTGGGACATGTTTTAGGGGTTAAAGAAACTAGGTCAGGGGTAGGGCGTTTTGTGGTATCTATATCTATTTGCTTTTTCAAGTAATTTGAAATGCCCACAGTTAATTGGAAGAAACTCTCTGGTGATATGAACACTGAGTCTGAGGTTCTGAAAGCTGAACTTTGGGTCTGAGGGTCTGATTAGACATCTCCTGGCTCCTCTGTCCCTCCAGGAAGCAGAACAAGATTAGTCAGAAAGTCAAAAGGGAAACCACTTTCTTTTAAAAAAAAATTTACTGTTTTATTTTTCCCTAATTACGTGTAAAAATAATTTTTATGTATTTTTTTGGAGGTGGGAAGGCAAGGCAATTGGGGTTAAGTGACTTGCCCAAGGTCACATAGCTAGTAAGTGTCTCAAGTGTCTGAAGCCAATTTGAACTCAGGTCCTCCTGACTCTGGGTCAGTGCTCTATTAACTGTGCACCTAGCTGCCCCAAAGATAATTTTTAACATTCTTTTTAAAAAAATTCTTTCCCTCTTTTCCTTGATTACTACTTTCCCCCTTACCCAAACCCTTCCCAGAAAAAGCAAGCAATTTGATATGGATAATACAATGTGCAGCCATATTAGCCATGTTGTGGGGGTGGGGGGTGGGGGTGGAAGCCCCACAAACAAAAAGCAAACAAAAAAAAGTTTTTAAAAAAACTATTATTTTTAATTTCTTTTTTAAAAAATTATTTATTTTTAGTTTAGAATATTCACAAGTTTTTGAGTTTTAATTTTCTCTCCTTCCTTACCTTCCCCCCTCCACAAGACAGTGTGCAATCTGATATAGGCTCTACATGTTTGCTCATATTAAACATATTATCACATTTGTCATACTGTAAAGCAGAGTTATAACCAATGGAATGAATCACAAGAAAGAAGAAGCAAAACAAAACAAAAAGGAGAGAAAGAAAATATTATGCCTCTATCGGCATAGAAAGTTTTTTTTTAAAGTATGTTTCAATCTGTATTCAGACTCTTATCGGTCCTTTTGCTGGAGGTAGATAGTATTTTTTATAAGTCTATTGGAATGGTCTTGGATCACTGTATTGCTCAGAATAGCTAAGTCATTTACAGCTGATCTTTGTACAATGTTGCTGTTACTGAGAACAATGTTCTCCTGGTTCTGCTCACTTCACTTTGCATCAATTCATAAAAGTCTTCCCGGGTAAGGGAGCCTATTTTCCTAAGACTTTGGCCACATAAGGAATCTCTGAGGGTTCTGAGCTTTAAATCTTCATATGTCTACTCAGTGTAGTTCTTCCCCCCAAACTCTTCTCAGAGATGGTCTAGAATAGACTCAATTTAATTCAACCAATATTTAGTGAATTTTGAGCCAGGGGTTGTTCTAGGTGCTGGAGATAACAAAAATGAAAAATGAAATAATTTCTGCTTTCAAGATCCTTACATTCTAGGGGAGAAGAGAATGCAGCATGTATAAGATAAGCAAATAAAAAGCATATGCAAAGTAACTAGCTTCTAGAGCAGTGATTCTCAACCATCCTAATGCTCGACCCTTTAATACTGGCATGTGGACGTATCTGCATGTGGGTGGACCCGCCTGGAGATGGATAGAGGAGCAGTGTCTCAGTTCTTAAGACCATCAGAAATATGTGTTTTCCAATGGTCTTAGGCAACCCCTGTGAAAAGGTCTTTTGACCCCCAAAGGGGTTGTAACCCACAGGTTGAGAACCACTGCTCTAGAGGCATCTGGAATGGCCTTTGACAAAAGATGGTCCCTGAGCTATGGTTTAAAGGAAGCTAAGGATTCTAGAAAGTAAAGATGAGGAACAAGTACATTCCAGTTGGGGAACTAAGGCCCAGAGATGGGAGAGGGATTATGTGTAGTAGGGAACTAGCACACCACTGTGACTGGAATAGAGGGTGCATAAAGGGGAGTAATATCAAAATAAAATTGGAAAGGTATATGAGAGCCAAATCATAGAGGACTTCAAATGTCTAGCTGAGGATTTTATATTTATCCTAAAGGTAACAATTAGACCAAGGATTTATGGATATTAATTTGGAAGCTACAGAGAGGATGGGTTGAAGAAGGAAGAGACTGGAAAAAGGGAAGTTAATTAGGAAGCAATTGTAATTGTCTAGGTTGGAGGTAAGGAAGGCCTGAGTTGGCCCAGAAGCCATGAGTATGGATGCTAGTGGTGTTGGGAAGGTAGAATTGGCTGGTGTGGGCAACTGATTGGATGTGAAAAAGAGGGAAAAGTCAAGGATGACTCCAAGATTGGGAAATAAAAGAAGGAAGACATCATGGGGGTCCTTTACTGAAACAGAGAAGGTTGGGGAAGAGATAGACTCTGGGAGCATATAATGAATTCTGTTTTGTGTATGTTGTTAGTCAAGTCAAGTAAACAAAGTAAACGAGCATTTACTAAGCTCTTACTATGTGTCAGGAACTGTGGTAAGTGCTGAGAATAGAAATATAAGCCAAAAGAAAGGTGGTCTCTGCCCTCACAGAGCTTACAAGAAAATTGGAGAAGGGGGAGCAGGGAAGAGATGAAGATAAATGACACCACTCTATGTAGTGGTATAGATTCAATACTGCCATATTGAAGAGAAAGTCCATGAGAATCAGGAGTGTATGTCTGGAGAGGAATGAAGGTGTGGCTGGCTTGAGTTTCCTCTTTAAAATGAAGGTTCTGGGAAGAACCAGCCAACCAGAGGGAGAGACTGCAGGGGTATTTGAGATGTCTATAGGACATACATGTAGAGATGCCCAGCAGGCAGTTGACCATGGGGGACTAGGATTGTTTAGGAGAGGGACTGGGACTGGATATATACAGATTTTGGAATCATCTGTATAATAATGGTCATTGGACTCATTGGAGCTGATGATATCAACAAGACAGCATGTATAGAGAGAAAAATGGTCCCTGGACAAAGCATCAAGGGGCGCGCACACTTCATGGTTGGGAACAAGGTGGTGGTCAGCTAAGGAGATGGTCAGAAAGGTAGGGGGCTGAACTAAGAAAGATTAATGTCAGCAAAGCCAAGGAAGGAAAAGGTATTCAGAAGAAAAGAATCATTTAAAGGAACAAAGGATTTAGGACTGGAACCTTTAAAATCATCTAATACAATCCCTTCATTTTTAGAACTGAGGCTCAGAGATGGGGATCAAGGGGCTTCTTGTCCTGCAAGGAGTAGATGGTAGAGCTGAAATTGAAACTCCAGTTGCTGGAATCCACATTTTGCTCTTCCCACCACACCACACTGCCTCATCTCAGCCCAGTCCTGGGGTGGGGGGTGGGGGAGAAGGAATAAACATTTATATACTGCCAACAATGTGCTGGGTTGAACACAGGTCTTCCTGACATTAGCTCAACTGTGCTCTGTGTGCACTGTGGCACCACCTAACTGCCTCTGGTGGATGGAGATTTCCCCAGCACGTTTTAGGTTCAGGATTCTAGCCAGTCCATTCAGTTCAACAAGAGCCTAGTTTCCAGGCATTGCTCCATGTGCAGGGGAATGAAACCATCCCTGACTTTGAAAAGTTGCATTTTAATAGATAGAAACATGTACACAGGTCAGCAAACATAAAAAATTCACAATCTAAATAAACATACAGCAATTTCAGTCAGAGGAAGAACAACATCAATGGGGGAAGGGGGGCAATGAAGACTGAGAGTAAATGACTCTTGAGCTGAGCCTTGAAAGGAGATGGTCCAAGAGCAAAAGGAGAAGATGGAATGTTGGGTATGGGGAAGATAGGACAGGATGGCTTGGCTAGAACAAAGAAAACATGAGGGAGAATAATATGAAATTTAGTCTAGAAAAACAGGTTAATACCATATTGGGAAGAACTTTAAATGAAAAAAGTATTTGCATTTTTATCCTGGTGGTACTAGGGAGCCACTGACATTTCTTGAGAAAGGCAATGCCATGGTTAGATATTTGCTTCCGGCATACAGTTTGGCTTCTGTGTGGAGGGCTGATTAAAGAGAAGGGAGATTGGGGGCAGGGAGGACCAGTAGTTTGGATGAGAGGTGACAAGGGCATGAAGTAGGTTGGTGGCCATGTGAAGGGTATGAATATCAGAGATGTCATGGGGGTAGAGTTGGTGATTGATTGCCTATGGAGGACAAGAGAGTGAAGAGTCAAGGATGATTTCTAGGTGCTGATCTTTGGTGACCAGATGGATAATGGTGCCTGTGATAGAAAAAGAGATGTGACGAAGTGAGGGGGGTTGGGATGTGTGTGTGTGTGTGTATGTGTGTGTGCGTGTGTGTGTGTGTGTGTATGGAGGGATGGTCCAGGAGATGAATTTCATTTTGTTCCAGTTGTGTTTGGTTTACCTGTAGTACATCTAAGTAATGTTGAACAGGGAATTGGTGGTATGTGAATGGAGTTCAGGAGAGAGATGAGGGCTGGAAATATAGATTTGGGAATCATTTTATATGACTTTTTTATACGACTGCACATGAATAACCTATATCAAATTGCTTGCCTTCTCAATGAGGGGGGAGGAGAGGGAGAGAGAGAGAATTTGGAACTTAAAAAAATTATAATTAATTTACTTTTAGTTTTCAACATTTACTTCCATAAGTTTTTGAGTTTTAAATTTTCTTCCCCTCCCTTTCCTCCCCAAGCCTCCCCAATATGGTGTGCAATCTGATATAGCCTCTACTTATATATTCATATTAAACATATTTTCACATTAGTCATGATGTTAAGAAGAATTAGAGTTGATGGAAGGAATCATGAGAAAGAAGAAATAAAACAACAAAAAGAAAAAATAGTATTCAGACTCCAAAATTTTTTCTCTGGATGTGGAAAGCATTTTCCATCATGAGTCTTCAAAAAGTTTTAAATGAATCTTAAAAATTGTTTTATGAGTAATTGAAAAAAATATTAGAGCTGCTTATCAAATCCATGGGAGCAGGTGAATTGACTAAGAGAGCATGTACAGAGAGAAGGACGTCCAGCTATTCCCCATGGAAGACGTATGGGCTGGTGGCAATAGTGCTGGGGGTTTTTTAAGTCAGAGAACTTGGGTTCAAATCCTGGCAATCACTCACTCCCTGTGTGACCTTGGGTGACTTAGCTACACTCTCTGGTGACTTCATTTCTGCATCTGTACAGTGAGGGAGTTGGATCAGATAACCTCTGAGGTCATTTCCAGCTCATATCCCATCATCAATGAAAGAGATGGCAACAGAAACAGGAGAAGTGATGAAGCGTTGCATCCTGGACCAGAGATCAGGAGATCTCTGTGTGACCCTAAGCAAGTCTGAGCCTCAGTTTCCCAGTAAATAAAATGGATATGCTGATACATGCACTGCTTTCCCTAAAATATCGCTTTATAAATTGTGAAGCTACCTATTTACAGGGCTGGGGCACTATGGGTATGGAACTCTGCATATGCTCTATGACTGATGCATGGATTAGTTTTGCTGAACTGTTTT
Source organism: Pseudocheirus occidentalis (assembly GCA_028646575.1). Classification (NCBI taxonomy): domain Eukaryota; kingdom Metazoa; phylum Chordata; class Mammalia; order Diprotodontia; family Pseudocheiridae; genus Pseudocheirus; species Pseudocheirus occidentalis. Next base: position 20,634,080 of record CM053596.1, on the reverse strand, counting down.
TGTGCGATTCTCTTTCTCTTTAAAAATCTTTGTTACAAAATCTGGCTCACTACACGGGAGAGGAGGGAGGGATGTACTTAGAAACGAAATTGATAGAAAAATATGGGTAGAAGGACAGGCACCAGATGGGAATTCATTGGTTTGAGAAACTCCCTTTAGTGATGTAGGACCACAGCTGTCTAGGGCATGAAGGGGCTGTCTAGGGATTCCTCCTGACATAACCAGCTTGTGTCAGGTGGGACTTGAACACACGTCTTTCTGACTGTAGGACAACTCTCTATTACACGGTACTGCTTCTCCTAAAAATAACTTACCAATATAATTTTTTAAAAATAAGATTTAAGTTAAATTAAAATTAAATAAACTGGTTGTTGTTGTTGCTTGCATGAGTTACTGTTACTACTAATGACCTAATAATAGGAAATCACAAAGAGCCCCTTGGGAGCCTAGAATGGTGTTGATAGTGATGGGAGGGGAGATGCTGGATGCTGTGTCTGGAGATGCCTGAGCTGGGGGATAGGCCCGTTTCAAAGTTCAAAGTCCTTTCCCCCTCCCCCTGGAGGACTGGAAGGTTTAGGCAGAGGGGAAGAAGCTAAGTCAGGCTAGGCCTGTTTAGGCCCAGAGAGTGTAGCTTAATCCTCTTTAGGGGAGTAGGGGGAGGAGGGGGCACCCTGGGGAAATAAGAAGCCAGACTAGCCTGTCCCTGCTTGTCATGGTGACTGCCACAACACCCTTCCTGTGATTGTTCCTGAAGGAGCCTGGTCTGTCTGTTAATAAGTCCTAGCTCAAGCCAGCAGGAGAGCTGGTTGTCAGGATCACCCTGGGGGCCTCCCTCCTGTTGTCAGGTAAACAACACAGCACTGGGGTGTGGTGGGGGGGCGGGAAGGAAGGCTGCAAGATCTCCAGCCCCAAGTGGCCCTCCTTGCCTCCCTACCTACAGCCTGCTCTGGGCCTGGCCCTCAGCTCCCTAGCCCTGATTTTTCACAGGCTTCTTCCGCCCTCCAGAGAATCTCAGCCTTACGAAGGAAGTGCACGACCAGGAAGAAGTACTCTCCCCAGAGAGCCTGGAACAACATGGGACTGCCTATGGAGAGGGAAAGTTCAACAGCGATGAGACACTTTGGGCTACAGGATCTTCAGCCTTGGAGGGTGACAGCAGACAGCCCAAGTGGGGGGATTTTAGTGGGAAAAGTGTTGGGCCAATAGAATCCCCCCCATTACCCCCATTAGGAGAGTTAAGTCCCCATGGGTCTTGGGCTCCGTTTCTACTCTCTCAAAGTCTTTGTGTTGGTAAGGGGGTGGGAAGGTGGGAGGACTGCATCTGGCCTCTTGTCTATCCAGTTCCAATTATGAGATGACCAGCCTAGGGTCAGGGTTAGGGAGCAGAGTGAGACCAAGGTCAGAGCTCCATGTTGGCTTGAGACAAAACCAAGTCTTTAGTCAAGATTAGGGCTTAGTCTGGGACTGGAGTTGAGGCACAGCCTGGGATGGGTTTAGGGCGTGGGCTGGGATCAGTTTCTGGTTGGAGACAAGGGCACCAGCCTGGAGGTTTCATTCTTTGTTCCCATATCCTCAGTGTCTAACACAGTGCCCAGAACATAGTGGGTTATTAATAAATACTTGTTGATTGATTTATGGGTGGGTCTGGGGATCAGGTGGTGACCTCTGACTATAGAAGTCTTTATGTTACTCCTTGTCCTGTGGAAACCTCAGCTGTCATGTGTCCTCATTCTAGGAGCAGAGAGAATTGGAGGCTGAGCTGGGCAGGCACTGGATGGATCTAGAGATGGGTGATGAAAAGGCCCAGGAGGAGGAGGAAGAGCAGCCTCTGAGCCTCCTTCCTGCCCCAAAGGGCTGGGGCCAAGGCCAAGTGATCAAGGCCATCTGGAGAGGCCAGCTGGGCCTGATGAAGCAGTTGCTAAGGCAAGGGGCCTGCGTCAATGAGAGGTGAGCAGCCCCATCAGAGCCCTGTCTCCAGCACACCAGCATGGGGGCCTTCCACTCAGGTTTCCCTTTGTGCTAACTTTCTGTGAGGGGTGTGTAGTACATGTTGCCCACTCCACACACACCACACAAGGGGCATCATATCCCACATAGGATCACACAGTGGCTATAGGCAGCCAGAGGGGCAGAGGAATTCTCACTGAATGTCAAGTCCTGATCCGTTTGCCACTTTTCAGCTCTGTGACCTTGGACAAGTCCCAACCTCTCTGTTCTCTCATCTACAAAATTTGGATGGTAGTAATATCCCTCCTATCTGCTGCTCAAGGCTGCTACCAAGAGCCATCAATCAATTCCCCAACATTTATTAAGCAGCCACTATGGAGTGAGATAAATATAGAGTGAGATGTTTTAGACATGTGAGTTAACACCCTCAGGACTGTACCATACACAGGTTCTTATGAATGTTCATACCCTGCATCCAAAACATACCGATGTGTATAACCTCACAAATGGCACACCTTTTTCTTCTTTGGTCCGCATTGAACAATTGTATTTGCTTTGGGCTAACAGTAGTTTGTTCTCCCTGGACAAATAGCTCTCTTCCCTCAGGGCTCTGGGGATACAGAGGTTAAAAATGAGCCAGCCAAAACTTCCCAGGGGACAACCTTGGAGTCTGTCTTAAGAAGCAGAGTTGGGACTTCTCCAGTAGCCTCTGAAGTACATATCCATGTACCTGGTTCAGTCACAAAGTGATGACAAGATTGCAGGATCTTCAGCTCCCCAGTATAGAGCGCAGTATCTGCACACAGTCAGCGCTTAAATGCTTAAAGATTGATTGAAGGCACTTTCCCCTTGATCCCGGCCACCCATCTGCATATAATTGTGTGTCCATCAGGGAGAAGCTTGTGACTCAGCCCCTGCCTTCAATATGCATGTGGCTTCCTAGGCTTTGGGCTCAGAGACACCCCTTTCCCCAGGCCCATCTCCCATGACTCCCCAAGGTGCTTGAACCAAACTGGATCAGTCTCTATTCTCTGAACACATTCTGTTGTAGAAGGGAGCCTGATCAGGATAAGAGGTACAGATGGTTTCTGAGACTACTTCCAGTTCTGAGACTGGGAAGGGAGAAAGTAAAGAAAGAAGGAAGGGAGGGAGAGAGGAAGGGAGGGAGGGAGGAAGGAAGGAAGGAAGGAAGAAAGGGAGGAAGGGAGGAAGAAAGGAAGGAAGGAAGGAAGAAAAAAAGAAGGAGGAAGGAAGGAAGGAGGGAGGGAGGAAGGAAGGAAGAAAAAAGAAAGGAGGAAGGAAGAAAAAAGGAAAGGGAAGAAAGGAGGGAAGGGCAATTGAATGGATGAAGGGCGAAAGAGGTTGGGGTTCAGGAGGGGATCAGATGAGGACAAATTTAAGATTTAGGGGAAAATGGGCCTGCTTCTGTAGAGGTCAGAGATGGTAAATCATTTTCCAAAATTCCCACACATACTAGGTGCACAACCTCCACCCATATACATCCTGGAGAATGAGGAGGGATAAATGTGAAAGAGTAAGAAGCAGGGCCTGAACCCTCAGATCCTTGGCTGTGGCTGTGGTTTAGGGGAGGGGCCCAGAGGATATCAGTGATAATTCTCTACCTTAGTTACAATTCTCCCTCTAGGGATCCAGCAGGCCGGACCCTGCTCCATCATGCAGTGGTGAGTGGCCACATCCCTCTGATTCGGTTCCTGGTCCAGCATGGGGCTTCAGTGGACTCAGCGGATAAGGAGCTGATCACTCCTCTGCACTGGGCTGTCTGGCAGGGGCAAAGCCAGGTGGCTGAGCTGCTCCTGCAGCGAGGGGCACCAGCTTCAGCCAGGAGTCAGCAAGGCCTCACCCCACTGCACTGGGCAGCCTCCCTGGGACACACACTGTTGGTCCAACAACTGCTCACCCATAGCCTAGAAGCTGACAGCGAGGATGTTCACGGTTGGACGGCACTGCACTGGGCAGCTGCAGGGAACCAGCTTCCTGTGGTAGAACTTCTGATCTGTCAGGGCATTTCACTGGACATCAGCTGTTCAGGAGGTCCCTGCCCTGTGCATGTGGCAGCAGGGACTGGGAGAAAGGAGATACTTTGGTTCCTTCTGATGCAGGGAGCAGATGTCAATGCCCAAGACAGCACAGGGGCAACAGCCCTCGCCATTGCCTCAGACCTGGGGGACCAGGAGGTGGGGCCTCCCCTGATATGCTTTTTCTCTGATAGGGGGAAGGAAGAGACATCTTGGGCCAATTCTCCCAACCAGAAGAGCCCCTTACGGGTCCTTTTATGTAGTCATGAACTAATGGTAGTAGTGAACTAGTCCTGGGCCATTAATGAGGAGGCAGTGATACTGCTGGAAATCAGTCAGCGAGTTGGAAAGAGGCGATGCTGATCCTTTTCTTCCCCTTCCATCTCATTTGGCTTTCTGGAATCAGTCTGGGGGAAGGTATTTCAGTGGCAGATTAGAAGGAAAGGGCCCTGGATTAAGAGTCAGAAGGCCTAGCATTGAATCTTGGCTCTGATACTGCCCATGTGACTTCAGATTAATCATTTTCCCCCTCTAAGAATTCCCAGAAATGAAGGGTTTGGAATAGATTGTCTCTAAAGGCCTTTCTAGTTAGGAATGCTATGATCTTATGCCAAGGAGAGGGTCATGAGATGGGTAGGAGGAGGGGAGAGGTCCTGGAGCCAGTGGAGACAAGGGGAGCAGGAGGAAAGATTTAGGAATGTTGGGGGTCTTGAAAGTGTAGCTGGAGTTCATGGACACTACAACCAGGAAGGATGTGTCCATTTAATTATTTGCTAAAAGCTTACCCAGCTGGGTGAGAACAGGGTGTGGGGTAATGAAGGATTAAGAGGTTTCTCCAAGGGTCATTGCTGTTGTAAATGGAGATGACCTTGTGGGCTGGATGATCTGTCCTGTTTGCCCTTTCCCTAGGATGGGGGTGGAGGAGGGAGCAACAGGGGCTCTGTTGAACTCTTAAACACTCTGCCCTAAGGTCCAGAGGAAATCAGACAATCAAGAGACACTTTAAAGTACATACTATGTGCCAAGCACCTGGGTTAGGTGTGTTCAGATTCAAAGACAAAAATAAATTTGTCCCTGCTCCCCAAAGAGGTTAAATTCTGCTGGAGGAAACCATGTGTATTCAAATAAGTAGCTATAAGGAAATCTTGGGCAGCAGGTCACTAGCTATTGGGGGCACCAGCTAAAGCTTCATGTAGGAGTAGACCTGTGAGCTGAGGTTAGAAGGATGTGAAGATGAAGACAGAGGGTCTTTCAGGTCCAAGGGCAGTCAGTGTAGGATGTCTGTAACTAGAACCCCTCCTCACACGTGAACATGTCAAGGTCATATCTAGGGAGGGAATGCAGGGTGTTCTGTTAAGTACAATGGAAAGGGAACATGAAAGAAAAAGAGACAGGAAGGAAGGAAGGAAGGAAGGAAGGAAGGAAGGAAGGAAGGAAGGAAGGAAGGAAGGAAGGAAGGAACGAACTACTGTTGTAGACAGGAGACTGGACTCCGACCTGACAATGTGACTCTAGGTAAATCATTCAATAAACATTCTTTAAAGATTTCCTGCACCAAGCAGTGAAGCAGATACAAAGTTGACATCTCCTGCCACAGTTTAAGGTGGTTGGAAGAGGAAATAAGATACAAACATCATTATAAGACACTCACAAGGAGAATAGGAAGGTTTGAAACAAAGTATTATGTGAAAATCATTACTGAGGCACCAAGGAAGGCTTCCTGGACAAGGAGGTACTTGATGTGAAGTTTAAAGGATAGATAAGAGATTCAGCAGCAAAGGTCAGAAGAGACGAAGGGATGGCCCACCAGGCAGAGGGGACCATACAGACAAGACACGAAGGCAGCTGGAGTCCAGTTGACCAGCAAAGAGTGTGTGTGTGTTGTGAATGTGTGTGTGGTGTGTGTGTCTGTGTGAGAGTGTGTGTGTGCATGTCAGAGGCATAGGACATAAGCTGGAAAGGCAGGGGGCCAGCAAAAGGTACAATTCTTCTGTTGGTTTCCTCATCTCTATAATGGGGGTAATACTTGCCCAACCTACCTTCTAGGATGGTTGTCTCATAGAATGTAAGTTTCTTGAGGGCAAGGACTTTTGTTTTCATACCACCTTTCCTGGAATCTAGCACAGGGCCGTACATGGATTAGGTGCTTATGAACTTGAATTAAATTTGTAAACCTTAAAGTACTATGGGAACATAAACCATCAGCACCAACCTGCTTGTCACCACCATATCATCCCGGTGACCCAGTCCCTGCCCCGGGAGAGGTCCCAGTTTGGTAAGTTGAATCAGCTGAGACAATACCAGGTAGGATGTGAGTCAAGGCTGAGTAACTGGTGTCAGGTGTCCAAAGGCAGGAGGGAACTGTGTGGGCTGGAGGAATCTGGAAAGGAATGCAGGATTTAGAGGCTTGGGCATGTTAGAGACTGAGGCCCAGAGACTTGTCCAAGGTCACTCAGATGGCCAATGGTGAGTCACGATTTGCACCCTGGTCTCCTGCCTCTCCTTTGTCTACTTCAGGCCTGGAAGGAACAGGACTCTGCAGAGTTCTCATTTTGCTGCTTTAAGGAGCAGGTAGATCTGAAAAGATACTGGGTCTCTCAAACCAGGCCAGTGGTTTTTGAGAAAGATGAGGCTACTGTGTGGTCTCCTTGGAATTTAACAAGCTGAAATGGAGCTCAGAAAGAATAGCCCTCACCCCCATCCCCACCCTTCTGTGCTCTCCAACAAAGGCCACCCAGTCTTCTTCCTGTTCCCAGGTGGTAAAGCTGCTCTTGAACCATGGTGCCGACGGGGACCTTCCAGACCAACATGGCCGCTCTCCCCTTCACCGAGCAGCTGCTGCAGGCCACCTTTCTGTGGCCCAGCTACTAGTGGAGAGAGGAGCTCTGGTGGATGCCCAAGACGAACTACATCTCACACCCCTGCACCGTGCGGCCTTGGGAGGAGACACTACGGTTGCTAGCTACCTTCTGGACCAGGGAGCAGAGGTCAATGCTGCTGGCTGGCTCCACAAGACCCCTTTGCACTTGGCTGTTGAAAAGGGTCATTGCTCTATGGCAGAACTTTTACTAAGGCGGGGGGCTAGCCCCAACCTGCAGACACAGTGGCTGGAGACTGCAGAAGACCTTGCTGGCCCGGGCAGTCCTCTCAAGACTCTCTGTTCTTTTCAGAAAGGCCAAGAGGAGAGATGCAAGGCTGAGCAGGGCTTGGGCCCCTCCACATAGACATCCAAACCGAAGGTTTGAGTGGTACTATGTATGCTACTGGCTAGCTTTGTAACCTTCGGATCCCAGGACTTCTGGGAGGGCCCGTGGAGATGACCTGATCCAGCTGTCTTCTTTTACAGAGGGGGAAACTGAGGCCCATAGGAGTACAGTGATTTGCTCGAGATTATATGGGTGGTGAAGAGAGTTGGCATCTAAGCTTGGGTATTCATCTGTAAATGGGAATCACACTTGCTTCACCTGACGGCATTGCTATGAGGAGAGTAAACCCTTTGGTGATGCATGAAATATGAGTTACTGTTGATGCTGTTATTACTGGGACCCCAGGGGAATGAGTGTTTTCAAGGCTGGGGCTTGTACCCCTGGGGCACAAGAGAAGGCGGGGATTGGGAAGTAAGCTAGACCAGCCCATCCCATTGGCTGTCTTTACCCTGTCCTGGGAGAAATAGAGCGGCAGTGACCCAAGGCCCTGGACATTTGGTCTCATGGCCCCACTCTAAGGGTGGGGAGGAATGAGAATCCCCACCTTCTGCCATCATCTTTTGAGATTTACCTAAAGTAAGGATAGCCAGCATTTATCAACTCTTTAAAGCTTGTATAGCCCTTTATATGGCTCATCTCATTTGATTCTCACAACCCTGTGAAGTAGGTGTCATTATTATCCCAATTTTATGATTGAGGAAACTGAGGCAGAATGAGGTTAAGTGACTTGCCCAGGATCACACAGCTGCTAAGGCTGGTCATATTCAGATATGACCCCATTTGAGGTTTCCTTGGCAAAACTACCAGAGTGGTTTATTTCCTTTTCCAGTTCATTTTACAGATGGGGAAACTGAGTTCAATGACTTGCCCAAGGTCACACAACTAGGAAGTGTCTAAGGCAGGATTTGAACTCAGGTCTGTCCTGACTCCAGGGCAGGCACTCTATCCACTGCACCACCCAGCTGCCCTCTGGAGCAGCACCTGACAAAATAAATAAATGCCTTTTGTTTGACTAACTGATCCTCTGCTTTGCCTCTTAGAGTCCCCATCTCTATATCAGGGACTATTCCTTACCTTGATCCTAGAAATTCTATTTTTATTTTATTAAAAAGGGTAAACTGATGGGAGAGGGATTTTTTTCTTTAATCTTTTAAAAATAAAAGCATGTTTAAACATCTAGAAATTTATAACAGCCTCTGTCAGCCTTTAAATCTGATCTCTGATTCTTTTAGTCAAACTGAGTATTGCCAGATGTAATAAAGATTACTTCCTAATTACAGCTTTAATGGCTGACGTCCAGGGAGGATTGCGAGCCGTTGAGAAGGCAGAAAGTACACCCATGCCTCTTCCAAACACACTGATCACTCGACCCTCCTGTTTCACACAATCTCCTCCATTCAGAATCGTCATTTACTGACTCTAACCTAATCTATGTGGAATAAAAATTCTGACCATCTCCGTCTCTACAATTTCAGGGACTTGCTTTAATGACTTTTAAAAAGCATGAGCTCTTTTCAAACTGCGTCTGGTATGGTAAAGGACTACCCTAGTTTGTCTTCATCTTCCGGGTCCCACAGAAAGCATTAGGCTTCTAACAAAAGGTGATAATTATCAGACTATGTAATAGATCTCTCCTGTGAATCTTCACTGTTCTGTCAACCTTGCTCACAGGGAAGGAAAGGTAGGACAGACAATTATGAAGTGCCTACTATCCTCCAGGCATGGTATTAAGCATACTACAAATATTATAACAAGGGATTGTGGGATTATAGATGGATAACTGGAAGAGACCCCAGAATTCTAAGTCCAACCCTTTCTTTTTTTAAAATATTTTTTTAATAGAAAATTAAGACCAGAAGAGATGGTGACTTACCCGGGTTCAAACAACTGGTTAAGTGTCTGAGATGGGATTTGAAACCAGGGCTTCCTGACCCAAGAACCCAGTAACCTAAACTACAGTACTCTAAACCCTACTACATGTAGTTTGAAGAGTCTGACTTTACTTAGAATTATAAACTATTTCTAGCCAGGGGTTTTAAGCTTTTTTTTTTCATCCTAGACCCTCAAATCCCCAGTCTGAATTGTTGAGGTTTGGGGTTTAGGGGTGCTTGGGACCCCAAAATACCAACATGATGAGTCCTGCTTAATGAATTCAACTCAAGCCTTCTCTCAGTCAAAGTAAAACAAAGTTTATTCAAGATTCGCCATAATGGGTAGACTCTTAAGGAGCCTAAGTATTTGTGACAGTTGTGTTGACAAGCAGGTCAGAACAATCTGACACAGACTGAATCTGTGCTAGATTAATCTCAGCACCTTCATGGAGGTGAAAGTACACCTAGAGACATTAAAAATAAAAGCTCATAAGTGCTAATGAAATCAAGGAGAGAGAAAGCAGGGAGAGAAGAGATCCTAGAACAGAACTTTGGGACACATGGAGACACACACACACACACACAGACACACAGACACACGCACACGCACACAGAGTCAAGAGACAGACACAGAATCCCTCAAAGGTGACTGAGAAACAGTAAGACAGGCGAGATTGTAGTTGTAGAGTGCTGACCTCAAAGCTTAGTTAAAGGAGGCAGACAGGCCGGGTGACATGCAAATTTCTGTTGTTTATTCCCTTAAATCTAGACAAAGCTAGTAAGCTTGTACATACAAGAGCCAGAACCTAAGTTTTGACTGCCTGAACAAAAGACTGAGAAAGTATAATACATTTTAGAACCATCCCAATTCAGGGCGGCTGTGTCACTCAAATTTATGATCTCCATAAATGTTTAATCATTGTATGAGAAAAGAATTTTCTTAATTGTCTAGATGGTAAATACAGTAAGAGAGCTGACAAAGTGTCCATTGAAATTATGACTCAGGATATCTGTGTTTTCTTTACAGTTAACATGCCATTGAAGAGGTTACCCAAAGAGGGTTAGGGCTGCCTGAGACCCCAAAATACCAACATGCCGGGTCCTGCCAAAAGAATTCCACTCAAGTCTTCTCAGCCAAAGGAAAACAAAGTTTTTTGAAGGTTCAAGTTTGCCATATGGGGTAGACTCTTAAGGAGCCAGTCTATGCTAGGTCGTTTTCTATGGCGCTTTCACAAAGCAAGTCTGTGCTAACCTATTCTATGGTGCTCTCACACAGAGCAGGTATATGCTAGGGCACTCTGTGGCACTCTCACACAACATGCAGGAAAGATGGGATTCTTATATACAGAGGAATCTAGGGGTGGTCTGGAGGAGGAGTTTGGGGAGAGTCTTCAGGAGGAGCCAATGAGGTCAGACTCCAGTAATGAGTTTGGGGAGGGTCTTCAGAAGGAGTTAATGAGGTCAACGTAAGAATGGATTGATATTTTGATAGGCTCCAGGGTGGGAAGCAGATGGACAATGGAGGGGCAGGCTAATAACAGAGGTTTGGGCCCAGCCACAATGAAATACTTATGGCCTCTGCAAATGCCTCATCAAGTGGGAAGATTCAATCAGACTTCAAGGGGTTTCCGAGAGCCTGTACCTCAAAAGATTCAAGGAGAGTTCAAGGGGGGTCCCAGGGCCTACACCTCATCACCATAACATAGTATATGTCCAAAAAATATTAAGATAAGAAAAAGTTCCATTACTCAAGTTAGTATCTTGGGTTAAGGGTCTCATCCTTAATGGCCATAATGTCAGTCCCATCTGGCTCTGTTGACATAGGAAAAGGTATTTTCTGAGTTTACTCAGAGAACAAAGAAGCTGTTAGGTCCAGGCTCTTCTTCTGGTTGATTAGTTCGGCTTCTGGTCCTTTTTGAGGTTATTAAATTGATATTAAATGATTATCAAGAGCTTCAAGGGACCTCATAGGCCATCAAGCTCAACCTCCTAATTTTTCAGACAAGGAAACTGAGACCTAGGGAGATGAAGTATCACACTCTGAGCCATCAAAACCCGGACGAGTGAAGCTTGGGCTGGGACTATTGTTGGTCAATCAGTGAGAGCCAGAGGGATTTGGGTTTAAAGGCATGGTTAAGTAGCACTGTTTGAATCCCAAAGGGGCTTTATCAAAGCCTGGTTTTTCAGAGCTATATTTTAAGAAATCAAAAATGAAAACCACATGAGACAAAAGAATTAATTGTCCCAGTTTTTTGAAAACAAAAACAAAACAAAAAAACTCCCCAAAACCAAAACAAAAAACCCAAAACAAAACCAATTACATAGGGAAGAAAAAAATGTAGCCCCCAAGCTCCAAGATATTTTGTGCAGTATAAGTAAAATTTACATTCCTTTGGACAGAACATCCACATGTATGACTCCCCACATTGACAGAGGGAGAAGAGAAGGAAGAGGAGGAAGAAGAGAGGGATCAGAAGTAACATTTATAAGAGGACAACCAAAAAGAGGGTTAGGGTTGCTCGAGCCAAAATACCAACACACTGGGTCCTGCCCAAAGAATTCGACTCAAGTGTTCTCAGCCAAAGAAAAGTACAAGTTTATTGAAAGTTCGTTACAAGTTCACCATATTAGGTAGACTCTTAAGGAGCCCAGGTTTCTGTGATGCTTGCATTGGGCAAGCAGGCCAGAGTAAGTCTATGGTACTCTCTCAGAACAAGTCTGAGATAGGTCATTCTATGACCCTCTCACACCACATGGAGGGAAGATGGGGTCTTATATACAGAAGAATCTAGGGGTAGTCTAGAGGAGGAGTTTGGGGAGGGTCTTCAGGAGGAGTCAATGAGGTCAATGCAAGAGTGGATTGATATTTTGATAGGCTCCAGAGCCTGTACCTCAAAAGATTCAAGGAGAACTCAAGGGGGCTCCCGGAGCCTGCACCTCATCATACTGAGGACCTCCAACTGTACTGAGGACCCCCATTTCCCGGAGACTGTGCTCCCTCCCCCCCTGAAAAAGAGACTCAGGAGAAAACTACCATAAACAACAAAGCAAGAAAGTATCTGGGAGAAAGGGGTGTTCACTAGTGCTGTTACCTACAGAGAAGTCGGGAAAGAGCTGAGCTGAGAGACCATCAGATTTAGCAGTTCAGAGCCATGTTGGATTGAGCAGGAACGAATTATCTTCTCCTAAAGAAATGTGACCTATTATAAGCCACTTCTAACATCTCTGCATTCTCAAAGGCAGAAGCCCTAGGTTGCAAAGACTGTCCTCCCCAGGAGACTGGGGAATGAGGGTGGGGAATGAAGGTGGGGCCAGGGGCAGAATGAAAGCTAATGGGGGTGAATTTTCTCAGTTTTTTTTTTCTTTTCTGCCATAATGGTAAGGATGAGGTATAGGCTCTGGGAGCTCCCCTTTGAACTCCTTGAATCTTTGAGGTGCAGGCTCTGGGATCCCCCCTTGAGCTCTCCTTGAAGTCTGATTGAAGCTTCCCACTTGATGAGGCATTTGCAGAGGCCATAAGTATTTCATTGTGGCTGGGCCCAAACCTCTGTTACTAGCCTGCTCCTCCATTGTCTGCTTCCATCTGTTTCCCACCCTTGAGCCTATCAAAATATCAATCCACTCTTGCATTGACCTCATTAACTCCTCCTGAAGACCCTCCCCAAACTCATTACTGGAGTCTGAACTCATTGACTCTTCCTGAAGACCCTTCCCAGGCTCCTAGATTCCTCTGTATATAAGAATCCCAGCGACACAGAATCCCCTAGCACAGACTTGTTCTATGAAGGTGCCATAGAATGACCTGGCATAGACTGGCTCCTTAAGAGTCTACCCCATATGATGAACTTTCAATAAATTTTACTTTTCTTTGACTGAGAAGACTTGAGTCGAATTCTTTCCGTAGGACCCTGCATGTTGGTATTTTGGGGTCTCAGGCAACCCTAACCCTCTTTGGGTATGCTCTTCAGTAAAGCCTTCCTTTTAAGGTATGGAGTACCTTCATGCAAGTAAAGGCATTCATTTGATTCATTCAAATCAAGGGTCTACATTTTGCAAGAGGATTCAAAAATGAAAAATGCTAGTTCAGAGCTCACCTCTACTGTTGAATTCCCACTCCCACTTATCCGTTAAAGCCAATTCCATGTCCAGGGGCTTGGTAAAGCCTTTGGATGCTGTCTCCCTCAAAGGGACTTCCTCCTCCGGAGACTTTTCACGTTCATCCTGGTGGGTTGTCTTTGCCACCATCTAAACAAGGAGTCCCTAAAAGCTAAAGCTAAAATGTATACTGCACTTTGGAGTTTGACAAGTTATGCAACTGAGGATCGAAGCCACTCTGGGAGACAGTATTATTGTTACTGTTTTAAGAATGAGTTAACTGAAGCAGCCAGAGGGGAAGTGACTTGCCCAGGGTCACACAGCCAGGACGGGTCACAGGCTGGATTTGAACTCAGGTCTTGGTCCATTTTTTGTGTCCTGGATGCCCTCTTTGACCTGGCTTCTCAGAATGGGGGGAAATGCTAAATCCCGTTTAGAGTCCACGGAGCTCCCCTGCCCTCTATCCGCAGTGCCCAGGACCCCTGTTCTGGGGCAATGGAGAGCCCTGCAGCTTCCTGAGCATTGGAGGGACCCCCTAGAGCCAGGCTGTGGGTCTCCCTGGGAAGGCGGGTTGGAGAGGCCAAGGGCTTCGGGAAGAAGGGAGTCAAGGGAAGAAGGCCGAGGCAGCCTCCCGACCTGGACAAAGGCACGGTGGCTGGTTCACATGAACACAGAGCCCCCAGGGCAGTGTGCCCATTTTACAGATATGGTTCGTATAGGTCCCGGGCTCACTGATTCCTTACACGTACCGGGAAAACGAAGGGCAGCACCGGAGATCCTACCCCAGCTCAGAGACTGAAAGGAGGGCGGATTCGGAGAAGAGCCAAGGCCGCAGGCTCCGCCCCTCGACCCGGAAGTGCTAGCGGCCGGAGCCGGAGCCGCCCCGGAGGTGCTCGGGGCACCTCCACTTCCGGTGTCCTTTAGATGGCCGCCGCCACCTGGGGCTCCCGCCGCCCAGAATAGTCAGGGAGCCATGGTGCTGCTCACGGCGCCGCTGAGGTTGCGCGCCCGCCTCACCGACCGCTACTGGCGGGTCCAGGACGTGCTGCAGTACGCCCGGGTGAGCGCCCCGAACCGGGGCCCCTTCCTGCCTCCCCTCCCCCCCAGGTTCCTCCTCCGCTCTCCCCTTCCTGAGGTCCCGCCCCTTCTCCGTGGCCCCTCCCCCTCATGAGATCCCGCCCCTTCTCCATGTCCCCTCCTCTCCCGAGATCCCGCCCCTTCTCTCTGGCTCCTCCCCTCCTGGGATCCCGCCCCTTCCGTGGCTCCTCCTCCCAGCCCTGCTTCCTCCCCTCCCCACCGAGGCCCCTCCTCCTCTCTCCTCTAGCTTCTCCCCCTTTTCCATCTCCATGGCCCCTCCCCTCCCAAGATCCTGCCCCTTGTCCATGGCTCCTCGCCCAGCCCCCTGCTTCCTCTCTACTGAGACCTCTCCCCATCTCCCTTCTGACTCCCGAGGTTCCGCTACCCTACTTGGAGTTTTCTTGGCAAGAATACTGGAATGGTTTGTCCTTTCCTTCTCCAGCTTATTTTACAGATGGGGAAACTGAGACCAGCAGACTTAAGTGACTTGCGCAGGGTCACACAGCCAGGCAGTGCCTGACGTCGGATTTGAGTCTTCCTGATTTCCAAGCCGGGCATTCTGTCTTAGCTTGTCCTGGACACAATCACTAAAAAAAACCAAAACCAAATCTCTATTTGCCTGTTTCCCCACCTGTAAAAGAGGAGTCTTCAGAACACTAACCCTTAGCTTTGTTGTGAGGAATAAATGAAGGAATATTTATTAAAAAGCCCTTAGCACAGTGCCTGGCATACAGTAGGTGCTTAATGAATGCTTGTACCCATTTGTTTGAGGTTCTTCACTTTTTATGAGTGAAGGGATTTGGTGTAAATACAGTTATAAAAATGCTTTAAAAATGTTCATGGTCGGTGAGGTGGCGCAGTGAATAGAGCACCGGCCCTGGAGTCAGGAGGACCTGAGTTCAAAGCCAGCTTCAGACACTTAACACTTACCAGCTGTGTGACCTTGGGCAAGTCACTTAACCCCAATTGCCCTGCTTCCTTTCTCCAAAGAAAAGAAAAGGTTCAGGTACTTCAGGAAAAGAACTCTTGCACTGAGGGTATGAACTGTATGACCCTGGGCAAGTCACTTCACCTGTTTGCCTCAGTTTCCCTTTCTGTAAAATGGGGGTGATAATAGTCCCTCTCTCCTAGGGTAATGGTGAGGACCTAATGAGAAAGTAATCATGGAGTATTTCCTGAACACATTGCTTGGCACATAGTAAGAGCTATTATTATTCATTTTGGGGCACTGAGCTAAGCCTGAGGATAAAGGGGAAAACAGACGGCCCCTGCCTTTCCAGTATGGAGAAGGCCTCCTGTGATCCAGCCCTCATGCTGAGTCTGGATGGGGAGGGGGAAAGGAGAGCATTCAGGCCAAGGTTTGGAGGAGTCTGTGCCATGTAGGGGCTGAGATCTGGGGGCAAAGAAAAGCAGGAAGGACCAGGCACTTAGGCTCTGATGTTATCCCTGCCTAAGAGATCCATATGGAATAGGGGCCAGTCATGGGAGAGCCCCAGGAGGCCCTCGGTATGGCCTTCCTAGGGAAGGGTCTTCAGAGTCAGATAGAGCATCTTATATGTGATCCTGGAGATAAAAGGAGCGGGGAAGGAAAAAAACATTTATTGAGCACAGAAACCTTGGGATTTTTAATCCCCATTTTGACAGATGAAGAAACTGAGGCAGACAGTAGAGAAGTGATTTGCCCAGGGTCACACAGCTAGAAAGTGTCTGAGGCTGAATTTGAACTCAGGTCTTCCTGACTCCAGTGCCACCTCACTGCAGTGGGTGCCACAGTTAGTCCTACCCCTTTAGAAAATGACTTAGCTCTCTGAGGAGGCTGGACCTATAGCAGACTACGAGGAGAGGTCTGGAGGGAGGAGGGAGGGCAGAGGAGGGGACCCAGAGGGTAAAAAGGGCACAATTGGGCACCTTCTTCCAGCCTTCTTTTCATCTTCCCCCCTTAGTGTCTCCTCTAGGCCCCTTTTCCATCCCCCTTCCCCTGCTCTGCCCCTCCTGGGGCCTGTCTGCCAGCCTTTCCCCCCGCCCAGTCTCTTCAGCTCCCTGCCATGAGCCCCTTCCTCCAGCCCGGCTTCTCCCCTCTAATTCTGCTCCCTCCCCCATGCCCAGCTCAGCCGCATCCTCCTCCCATGCTGAGAGCCCGTCCCTCCACGGGCCTTTGGGGTCCCTTTGTGCTCTCAGAGGGTAATGAAATCTAGCTCCCCTTCTCCTCTCCCCCAGAGGCGGGGGGCTGCCAGGCCTCAATCTTTATTGATTTGTTTATTTTTGTGATGTGGGGGGGGGAGGCGTAGTTTGCTGGCAGGGGATGGAGAAGAGGGAAGGGTATATCCAGAAACCACCAGTGCGTGAAGAGGAGAAGTGTCAATAATAATTCCTTTTAAATCAGCGTCAGTAGATGGCAATGGGGGCTCCTGACTGAGCCTGCATGTGTGGGAACAGTGTGGCTAGAGCTTCCCCGGCCCATCCCCCACCCCACCCCCTGCAATTGTTGCATCATCGCCCTCCACCAGTGTCTGAGCAGAGAGGACAGCTCAGCTCAGCCCAGCCCGACCAGCCCAGCCTGACCGCAGGGTCCTGCCAGCGCTGGTGGGGCTCCCCCTGGTCGTTGCTCAGCAGCTGGGAAGGCTGCTGCCTCTTAAATGTGGGCAATAGCGGTCTCTGCCAGCCACGACGGACACGTCCTCTTTCTGACTTAGCACTTTCGGGGAAGGAAGAATCGGTGTTACAGGTTGGCCGTCAGGGCTGTGCATCGAGCCTTCGTGAAATGTACCAATTCCAGGAGACTGAAGAAGAAGAACATGAGAACGGTGAGTGCATGTGGGGGCATGGAGGGGGAGCAGAGATGGGCCCACCCCCTCCTTTATTCTCTGCACGTCCTGTTTGGACCAGACCTGGTGATGGAGCTTCTCAGTTGTCTGAGCAGGGGTAAAGGGATTTGCCCTGAGATCCTGCAGTTATCTTTCTTCTGTCCCGGGTGGGACTCAAACTCGGGTCTTCATGACTCCTGGGCCATGAGATCCTGATGCTTCTCAGTGCTGTGAATGACTGTAGTGAGATGGGAGGGTTTGGACCACTTAAACCTCCCCCACCCCATTTGCTTGATATAGACCTTGGGACTCTGGAGTGCTCAGATGGATGCAGCTACACACATAAGAGAAGGCTGGTCAGGAGATCATTTTAACCCCGTGCGTGGAGAGTACAGCTGAATGAGGAGATGAGCCGACCTGGTTCTGTCTGAGGCCTTTGGCCGTGTGGAGTCTCTGGCTCTGTAGAACCGGGTCACTTGTGAGCCAGGCGTCCCCATCTCCTCCCTGTTTATGGAGACAGATGATGTTGGCCAAGGAGGAAACGGGAACCAAAGCAGCCTACGGACCAGGACCAAAGTGACTGGCTTTTTCTATGCGATCTGGAATGAATTCATTTCTGTGTGTTCTAATTTCAGCTTTGGGTTAATCGAATTACAGCTGCTTCCCAAGAACATGGCTTGAAGTATCCATCATTTATTAGCAATTTGGTCAAGGTATGTTATGGTGCTTGCTGTGATAAGGTAGAAGCATTTTCATACAGAGCTGCCAGCGTCTCCAGGGCACTCACTTCACAGTAATTCCATGTTAGCAACTCACAGGTCACCATCACAATTCGTTTTCTGTACCTGAATGTTGGAATTCATTTGGCTGTGGTGGGGGTTGGATAGACAGAGACATCTTTGTTCCTTTCTCCAAAATCCCCAAAGGAGCATCTCAGAAATGGAAAACGTAGTACATGGTATGGTGGGGTGGGCCCTGCCTAGTCTGCTGTTAAGAGGAAAGGTCAGGTTGTTATTTTTCTTGGTTTAAAAAAATGGTAGTTTCGGGAGGAGATGGTTTAATGGGGGTGGAGGGGTGGGGAGGAATTCAATAAGATGTGTACATTGAAAGGGCTAAGATTGCCCCTAGAATGAGGCCAGTGCTCAGCGCAGACAGCCTCCCCCAAAATTACCTCTTGGATGCTTGGAGATGCTTTCTGAAAGACACATTTTAGGCAGGTCCAGGTGAGATCAGACTTCGCGGTTTTCCTTGGCAGGAAGCTGAGGCCTCTGTCTCACAGGTGCCAGACTGGACATGTGCACATGGGTTTTGTTCCTTGCTTCTCCATCAGCTGGGGTGGTGGACACCCCGTGTCCCTCCTCTGCCTCGTTGTCTCTATAAAAATTTGACCAGTGTCGTCCTCAGCGTCCTCCCGCCCCAGAGTATAGCTTGAGCACTCATATTTTCCCAGAGCATGCCCAGTTGGGCTCTGTCCTTCACCGCCCTACACATGGTGCCTTGTGTCAGTCACATCCATCCACGTGGGGCTGGGTCCACTCGTGGGAGACAGTCAGCTGGTCTGGGGAAGGACTTGGTGTTCAGTTCAGAACTTCAGGCTGACAAAGGGGCAGCGATGCATAAATGGGACACAGTTCTGTTGAACAAGGCCAACCATTCATGGGGCGCCTCCGGGCTGGGTGCTCCATGTACATTGAGGTCATCTGGTGGGGTGGCTTAAGGGTTAGGGTTTGGGTATCAGGAAGACCCAGGGTTCAAATCCTACTTCTGTCCCTTGAGCAGCTCTGTGCCTACAGGCAGGCCAGCCAGCTGGCCCCTGTTTCCTCTTGTAAAGTAAGTCTAATACTACCCATTGTACTGACTCCCAGGATAGTTGTCAGGGTACAGCGAGGTCATGCCTGTACAGTGCTCTGCAGACTTTAAAGCTGTGTATGTATGCTCACTGCTATCAGTAAGAATACTAATGGTCTAGTGCTCCACTGGCTTCTGGGAGCTACCTAAATGTCAGTTCTTAGTGCTTATCACTCTGCCTGCTACCTGAGGAGATAGGAAGATTAGATCAGCTGCTGGCCTGCCTTCCTGAGGCTCCCAGTCCAGCTCTTTTTGGTGGTAGAGAAGTCCCTAGGACAAGGTTTGGGGGTCAGTCTTTCCCTGCAGTGCCTCGGAGGGATCTCC
>CM053596.1:20575953-20614372 GCA_028646575.1 Pseudocheirus occidentalis | reverse complement strand
TCTTTCTCTCTGTCTCTCTGTCTCTCTCTCTCTGTCTCTCTCTCTCTGTCTCTCTCTGTCTCTCTCTCTCTTTCTCTCTCTGTCTCTCTCTCTGTCTCTCTCTCTTTCTCTCTCTCTCTTTCTCTCTCTCTCTCTGTCTCTCTGTCTCTCTCTTTCTCTCTCTCTCTCCATTTTTTATTCCTTTAGACAATTACAAGAAATTCTTCAATTGACTTGATAGAATTGTAGGGAAGCTGATGTATGGTACATAAAGTCTAGCCCAATAATCCTCTAGGTGACAGGAGAGCAAAGGAGTGGGAATTCAGCTCAACCCTCCTCCTACTCCCCACCAAGGCAAGAATCACAACCTCCCTTTGGAGACATGGAATGGGACTTTCCAGAACTCAGATCAGATGTCCACCTAAGTAGATGGACAATAAGATTTTATGTTCTTGGCTAAGTAGAACATCCCCCAAAAAAACATCAACACTTTACAAGTAAAGGAATTTTAGGTCATCTTTTTTTTTTTAATTTTCCCACAAAGTAAGTTATTATTGCTCTTCCCTTTTAAAATATACCAAAATTCTGGCAGAAACTAGGTATAGATAAAGAAAATCAGACGATTATTCTTTCGTTCCTTGTTCTAAACATTGTGGCCACTGTAGTGAAAACTGTGGCCATTCTAATGTTAAGCTGTTATGAACACTATATTGTGATAAGATGTAATATTGTGAATATTGTACTGAACTTTGATTTGTAATGGAATAAAGTGTTCACTATTACTGTATAATCCGAATCTTAAAAGCTGTTCACAGTAGCATTCTTTTGGGAATCTGCTGGTGCATGGCATTATGATCCCAGACCTCATGCCATACTGCTGAGAATATACACAATTACATAGTAGGGGAGGGGGAAGAGAACAAGCTTTCATTAAACAGGTACTTTGTCAGACACTAGGCTAAGTGCTCTATACATAGGAAATAAGGAAGAAGAGAACAGTTCTAATGAGAGGGATCTGAAGAGGTCTCCTCTAGAATGTAGCCCTGGAGCTGAACCTTAAAGAAAATAAAGGTTTCTAAGAGGACAGGTAGGTAGCCTTGGCATCTTGGAGGCAGCTGCCATTTCCTAGAAACGGGTTGAGAAAGAAGTGGGAGACCCACACTTCTTATAGAAGTGTTAATGCACTTTGGTATCTTTGTTGCCTTTGGGAAGATTCTGGAAGAACATTAGGAGAGATTGATGAAAGTAGCCCATTGGCCTGAGGAAAGGAGCCTGAAGCCGTCCGTTGACAAGTACCTGTTTTGCAGAGTTTCTGGTAAGTATATAAGTGGAAACAAGGGGTGATTGTCGACCTAAAGAAGAAAGGGATGGTCCTTATTTGGCCATACCTAGAGAAACTTCAAGGGGCTGCTAGGTGTCACAGTGGATAGAGTACGAGATACGCCATCCCTGGAGGGTGAAGGTAGCAGCACCAGCTCTAAGATACCTGCAGCAGGAGCAGAGGCAGTGCTTAATAAGGGGAAGCTAGGTAGTACAGTGGATAGAGCACCAAGCCTACAGTCAAGATGTCCTGAGTTCAAATCTTGACTCAGACACTACTAGCTATGTGATCCTAGGCAAGTTACTTCACCCTGTTTGCCCAGTTTCCTCATCTGTAAAATGAGCTGGAAAAGGAGATGGCAAACGACTCCAGTATCTGCCAAGAGAACCCTAAATGGGATGAAGAAAAGTTAGACACAGCTGAACAAACAGAACCTTGGAGATCAAGGACTTTTACAGGCCTGGGCAATTATTATCGAAAGTTTCTCTCTGAAGAACTTATGGTGAAATATGTTATCCATCCTCAGAAAAGGAATTGGTGGTGTCTGAATAGACTGAAGCACACTTTTTTTACTTCCTTTATTTTTCTTGAGGTTTTTTTTGTTTCTTTCACAACACAACTAATACAGAAATGTGTTTTGCATGACTACACATGTATAACCTAAAATAAATCCCTTGCTCTCTCAATGAGGGGAGTGGGGAGAGAATTTGGAACTCAAAGTTTTGAAAACAAATGTTAAAATTTGTTTTTGCCTATAGTTGGGGTAAAATAAAATGCTAAAATTTTTTGCTTTTTTTTTGAAGATGGAAAGCAGTGCAATTGGGGTTAGTAAATTTTTTAAAAAAGAAAAACACTTGGGGTGGCTAGGTGGCACAGTGAGTAGAGCACTGGCCCTGGCGTCAGGAAGACCTGAGTTCAGATTCAGACTCAGACACTTGACACACTTACTAGCCGTGTGACTTTGGGCAAGTCACTTAACCCCAATTACCCTTCAAAAAGGAAAAAGGAAAAAAAAAGAAAAAAAACATTAAAAATCATGTTGCTTGGTATAATGAGCAGCTTTGATAGATTTTCTCAGCAACACAAGTATCTAAGACAATTCCAAAAGACTCATGATGGAAAACGCCATCTACACTGAATGCAGGTCAAAGCAGACCATTTTTTCCCTCTCTTTGGTGATTTTCCTCTTTTTTTAAAAATTTTTTTCTCACAACATGAGTAATGTGAAAATATATTTATTATGATTGTACATGTATAAACTATATCCAATTACTTGCCATCTTGGGGAGGGAGTGAAGAAGAAAAAAATGTGGAACTCAAAATCTTATAAAAATGAATGTTGAAAACTATTTTTACATGTAATTAGAAAACACAAAATACTATTAAGTGGGGGGAAATTATATTGCTACATTTAAATGCTGACCTTAATGAACAGGGAGGAGCTAAAGAGTGGGAGAGGACATGGAACTCAACATTTTTAAAAACTAATGTTAAAAATTGGTTTTCAGGGTGGCTAGGTGGTGCAGTGAATAGAGCACTGGCCCTGAAGTCAGAGGACCTGAGTTCAAATTTGAACTCAGACACTTAATACTTACTAGTCATGTGACCTTAGGCAAGTCACTTAACCCAAATTTCTCTACCTTCTCCCAACCAAAAAGCAAAAAATAATAATAATAACTTGGTTTTACATGTAGTTGGGAGGAAAAAACAAAAGAATTATGCTGCTATTCCTAAAGTCCTGATCTCATTCATACCTGTAAGACTGAAGGGACCCAGAAACAGAATAAATGACAAGAAGTGATTGAAAATGAAAAAAGTGAAATGAAAATTATGAACAAGCTTTCATCTACCTTGTTTATCCATAGCTATTGCACAGCTGAGTAGACTGGTGTAAAGCCAAGCACTAGCAGCTTTTCAGAAGAATGCTATTGTGAACAGCTCTTAAGGTTCTGATTATACAGTATAGTGAACACTCTATTCCATAACAAATCAGAGCAAAACATTCACAATAAATCAAAGTGCAGCATTCACAATGTTACAGCTTACCACAGAAAATCAAAATATTGCATTCACAACAACTTATCACAGAAAATGGCCACATAGTTTCTGCTACAGTGGTCACAAAGTTTTGAACAAAGAACAATCATTTAGTAACTCAAGCATCCACAAAGTCCTTAATTCAATCACAAAGTACAGTAGTCAAAGTTGTCCACTCATGGGGCATACTAGATTACAAATCAATTACTTATTCAGTCATCAGTCTCTCAGAAAAATCATTTAGTCAATCAATCATCCTTCATTATTCACCATTCAGTCATCAGAAAATATACAGACCCTCCACTCCTAGGTCACTAGGAGTCTTTTAGGATAGAGAGACTTTGGTCACTCCCCACCACCTCCACCACCACTAACAAAAGGCTGGAGAGACTGGTCATCCACACCAAGTAGATCTCTGAGTAGACAGAGTAGCTAAAAGACTCCTACCACCCAGCCACAACCCCCATTCAAATCTGGCCTCAGACACTTCCCAGGCATGTGACCCTGGGCAAGTCACTTAACCTCTGTCTGCCTCAGTTTCCTCAACTGTAAAATGGAGATCGTAATAGTGCCTACCTCCCAGGGTTGCTGCGATGATCAAATGAAATAATATCTGTAAAGTGCTTGGCACAGTGCCCAGCACACCATAGGTGCTTAGTAAATGTTGACTGATCAATTGATTGGTTGAAGATCAGGATGTAAGGCTCTAGCTCTGTTTGGCCCTATGGCAGCAATCCGTCCAGGTATGGGATGCAGCAGAGAGGTCAGCAGATCCTTGGAGAGCCTACTCTGCCTGACCAATGACCAGCCTAAAATGGGAAAGACAATACCCATAGCATCCCTGGTGACAATGGCAACGCTTTCCGGCGTGATCAAGGCATGCCTTGCACGTGATTGCTAATTACTGCCTATTTTCAATGTGATTTTGTTTGATTGTTTTCTTGTTCACATTTCATTCCCTTGGGGGCTGGCATCATCCATGTAGCACAGCTCCATTAGCTTAAGTTGGTGTGATTTTGTTGCTGTAGCAGCGGTTCTCAACCTGTGGGTCACAGGATTGAACAGGGTCACCCAAGACCATCAGAAAACACATTTCCGATGGTTTTAGGAACCGAGACACAGCTCCTCTATCCATATTCAGGCAGGTTTGCCCACATGCAGATATGCCCACATTTGAGTATTAAAGGGTTGTGGCATTAGGAAGGTTGAGAACAACTGCTAGGCTAGCACAAGTGCTGAGTATATAGTAAGTACTTAATAAGTGCTTCTTGCCTTGCCCTGTAGGTTACTCCTGCTGTTGTTTTTCATACTTCATTATTCTCTAAGTTATTATATGGATTTACTTTTGCTACATCCAGGTCCCAAGGCAAAAAGGGACCTTTCATTCAATAATCAGTATCTAGAAAGGGAAAGAAAGTCACCTAGCCAAACTTCCACATTGTACACAGCAGATGGAAAATGATTTGCCCTAGGCCATACATTCAGGATACTAACCCAGGTCTTTTGGCTACAAATCTAGAGCTACAAAAGAATACATAAAGGAAGAAATGACCCTGCAGCACAAACTGGTCCTGCATTGAGGTAACTGGAGATGAAAATGATTCCCTAAAATTCCATGAGCCCATGAGGGCTTGAGCTTGAGGGCCGAGTGATCCCCTGGGATTTTTGGCAAAGGATTTGGGGGAAAAGAAGAGGAGATGATGCCAAGTCACAAGAGTGACCAGCCATAGGAGGCATTTTCCATTCTTGATGTGGTGCAGGTGCTAGGGTTGGACCCCTATATCCCCATTTCCTTGTTCTACAAAGACTATGCTGTTTGCAGGCATGTTGAAGACACCGTTGGCTTCAGAAGGGCTGTGGCCATCCTGACAGACTGTAATAGACTGAATGATGATTGATGAGGACCTCCCCTCTGTCCTTCCCTGCTGCCTCTGGTAACCCAACAACTCGCCAGCCCCAAACCCTGAAAATCTTTGCTTTCCTCCCTTTTAAGAGGAGGGGAGAGACAAATCTGAACCAGAGAACTTGCCCCTGTTTCTGAAGGCAGAAGCAAATTGCAGTGGCTGATGCTGTTTTTTGATGAAATGGGCTAACCAGCTTAGCTCTTCCTGCTTCCCAGACACCTATGCTTTCATCTCACTGTGGTCTATTCCATAGAATCAGAAAATAAATGAGTGTTTGTTGTTTTTTGTTTGTTCTGCTATGGTGCTATTTAAGTGATAGGCAACAGAAGTAGTTGGGCAATGGGGTTACCTCTTCCAGGACCTGCTTTGGAGGCAGCCACCAGGTGGGGAAGTGGCTAAATAGCCATTGAGTCAGAGCTTGCCAGCCTGGTAGCACCCCTTATCCTAGGATTTTTAACTAGCCAGGTTGATAATTAGAGAAAGTGTGGGAACCTGACAAGAATCAGAGACT
Organism: Pseudocheirus occidentalis; assembly: GCA_028646575.1. NCBI lineage: Eukaryota > Metazoa > Chordata > Mammalia > Diprotodontia > Pseudocheiridae > Pseudocheirus > Pseudocheirus occidentalis. Next base: position 20,608,620 of record CM053596.1, on the reverse strand, counting down.
TTTTTTCCCTAGTTAAGTAGCAAGTATTGTGATGGTGGTAGGAGTGTCTTTTGCAATGCCTTGTGTACCTCTGGGTTCCTCATTTCACTTAGTCTATTGTTGTCAAGAGCTCTTTCTTTTTCTTTTTCTTTCATTCTTTTTCTTCCTTCCTTCCTTTCTCTTTTTTCTTTCTTTCTTCCTTTCTCCCTTCCCTTCTTTCCTTCATTTCTCCCTCTCTCCCTCCCTTCCTTCCCTCCCTCCTTCCTTCCTTTCTTTTTTCTTATTCAAGGTTTCATGTATAAAATAACTAATATGGAAATGTTTTACATGATTGAACATGTATAACTATATTGGATTGCTTACCACCTGGGGAAGGGAGAGGGAAGGGAGGGAGGGATAGAATTTGGAACTCAAAACTTAAAAGAAAAATGTTAAAAATTGTTCTAACATATAATTGGATGGAAAAAATAAAATATTATTTAAAAACAAAAGAAACTTCACTCTTTAAAAAAAAGGGTATGACTAATTGAAACTAAAATCTGTGATTGAAATTGATTGATTGAGCTTTGCTCTCCTCTTATCAAAGTATCTGGACATCTAATCACTTCCTTTAAGTGGATAGAATGTCTTCCTTTTAAGTGGAATAAGCTTCTTTATTCAGTCAGCATCCTTATACAGGTACCACAAAAGCCTTACACATGAATGGGGTAATTCCTGTGACACATGGGATGTTACCAATAGCACTAGCTTTCTGAGCTATGAAATAGGAGAGAATATTTTATCCATTCTATAAATGAGAAAATTAATGGAAAGAAAGTGCTTGGGGAAGGTGATACTTGCTGCTCATACTATCAACACAGAAAAGGATAGGCAAGTCATTCCCCAACTGATAAATGGTCAAAGGATATGAAGAGGCAGTTTTCAGAGGAAGAAATTAAAAATGTGTATAAGCACATGAAAAAATGCTCTAAATCATGACTGAACAGAGAAATGCAAATCAAAACAATTCTGAGGTGCTGACTCTCACCAGTCAGATTGGCTAATATGACAAAACAGGAAAGTGATAAATGCTGGGGAAGATGTGGGGGGAAATGCCTTGTTTTTGGAATTGTGAACTGACCCAACCATTCTGGAGAGCAATTTGGAACTTTGCCCAAAGAGCTATAAAAATGTGCCTAATCTTTGACCCAGCAACACCACTTCTAGGGCTGTATCCCAAAGAGATCATACAAGTGGGAAAAGGACCCATATGTATAAAAATACTTATAGCAGCTCTTTTTGTGATGGCAAAGAATTGGAAATCAACAGGAGGCCCATTAATTGGGGAATGGCTGAGCATTGTATGAATGTAATGGAATACTACTGTGCTATAAGAAATGAGGAGCAGACCTCATAATAACCTGGAGAGACTGATAAACTGATGCTGAGTGAGGGAAGCAGAACCAGGAGAACATTGTACACAATGACAGATACAATGTATGTGTAACAACCAACTTTGATAGACTGGGCTCCTCTCAGCAATGCAAGGTTATAAGACAGCTCCAGAAGACCCACGATGGAAAGGATATCCACACCCAGAGAAAGAATTACAGTCTGAATGCAGATCGAAGCAAACTACTTGCTCTTTCTTTTTGTTTTGTTTTGTTTTGTTTCGTTTCTTCTTCCTCGTTATTCACTCCATTGGTTATAATCCATCTTTACAACTTGACTAATGTCTAATGTGAAAGTATTTGAAGATCCTATATTTGACTGCATGCTGCCATGGGGGGAGGGGGAGAAAATTTGGAACTCAAAAACTTGTGGAACTGAATGTTGTAAACTAAGAGTAAATAATTTTTTTTAAAAAAGGATAGGGACGCTACTCAACTTAGCCCAGGGAGACCCCAACTTTGCAGAGATGAAGCCTACTTAGACATTAGGGAGAGAGAAAGAGAGTCACCTGTGCTCATTCACCCCTACAACCTGCCACAACTATGTAGTTAATACTGCTTTTTCTGAATTTTACTGGGGGGGGAGGGTGATGCAATGAGGGTTAAGTGACTTGCCCAGGATCACACAGTAAGTGTTGAGTGTCTGAGGCCGGATTTGAACTCAGGTCTTCCTGGCTGATGCTCTATCCACTGTTCTTCCTTTTCTGGAATTTAAACACAGATGACCTTGAATGACAGTGATTGAGGTCAGGTAGTGGGAAGCACTTCCTGCTTGACTTGTCAAGGGTATGAGACCAACCCAAGGCGCCTAAAGTGAAGGAGAGAAGAGGCAGAGCTATGACAAGTGACCAGAAATAACAACTACAGTGACAATAACATAACCACAGCTAACATTTATCTAGAAATTCAAGGTTTGCGAAACACTTAACGGATATTATCTCCTTTGGGCTTCACTGAAAGGTAGCTGCTATTAGTGACCTTAGTTTACAGATGGGGAAATTAAGGCTGGATCTGAAAAGCCAAAGAGAACCCCAAGCCCCCACTGTGGCTTACTGGTGGGGCCTTAGCTTGAAGTTAAGAGCCGATGCCTCCTGGGCATGACTGGCAGTTTGGAGAGGCAGCAAGAGGGGAGTTTTAAACGTAGATCTTTGTCAAGTTAGCAAACTTGCAAGCCATTGCTAAATGAGCAGCTTTTTCTGTACAACCGGTGAAGTGGGTTTCTTATATTTATTGAGGTAGAATATATCTTTTATTAAGATGTTTTCAGGAAGGAAAGGTTCCAGCTCTGAGGTTAAACCTGACATCCATCAAGTTGGCAGAGATGACAAAAGACAGAAACAGTGTTAGGGGCTATAGAATTAAGGGCCCAGCAACACTAGGTATGTAGCTGGGTATTAGTTCAGCTGGTCTAGAAAGTCACTGGGAATTCTGAGAGATTAAAAGGTGATCTTTCAGATGAAAGGTCTTTGTGATGCAGAGACCCCAGTGCCAGGCATAAATTCTAAGGAAGTCAGAGAAATAAAGGTTCTATCGACATTAAAATAGTGATTGCAGGGCTTTTCTGGTAGCAAAAAAAGATGCAGAAGATAAACCAAAGAGAAAGAAAATCTATGATCATCAATTGAAAAATCTTGTGACTTGCCCAGGGTCACACAGCTAGTAAGCGTCCACTGCAAGATTCGAACTTAGGTCTTTGTGATTCCAAGCCTAATGCTCTATCTACTGTACCATGTAAATGAATTTACAGAACACTTTTCATACCTTATCTCATGTTCCTCACACACATAACCCTGGCAGGAAACTGCCACTTCTATTTCTGTTTTTACTGTTGTTCCTGTAGCAAATTGGGGCTGAGAGAGAAGTTAAATGATTTGACCAAAGTCACAGTGTCAGAGGTAGGATTTGAACCCAGGTCCCCTAGCCCCCAGCCCCTTTTCTCTTCCTCATGTACTGCTCTCACTATAGGCAGCAGTCTGGAGGAGAAAAGTTGAGGATCTCTGAGCCTGTGGAGTAGCTCCTCAGCCCCCCATTTCTGATCCTTCCTTCTACCCCTTTCTTTGTTCTCCAGCTAGGATCTGAGAAATAGGGGGCTGGGACCGAGGAAAGGCTGGAAAAGTTGTCCCTTTCGTGTTTGAACAAAGAATAAATCCCTTCTGGGCCTTCCTCCTTCCCCCCACAAGAGGAGGGCTCCTTGGAGGAGCTGGCTCAGTGCCGGACAGCCCATAAAAAAGCCTGGCCTGGGCTTCCACCAGGCCTCTATTTATGGCTTGCAGGAGGCACAGGCTATTAAGCAGCCCCATTCCTGGCCTCTAAATCCTACTGGGGCTCCCTCAGCACTAGCAGCAGCTGCTACTCCCCAAAGCCCAGCTTAGTTTAGTCCCACTCAGTTGGGGGGATGAGGGGGGAGGCTCTGGAATGGTAAACCCCTGGAATCAGGAAAGGGGCTTTCTCTAGGCAACCCCAATCTAGGCCTCCCACTTCCTCAGACTTTGTAACCCTGGGCTCAGAATCCTGGGAAGGGGATTATTCAAAGACCCTGCACAATTCAGCCCCCCAACCCCCTCCTCTCCAGTATCGGCAGGAAATCCTTTCAGGGGCTCCCCTCAGTCCCCGAAGCCTTGAGAAACCCTCTCCAGTGTGGGGCCAATGTGGAGAAGCAATTCACTTCACTTTATGCACTGGCTAAGTTCAGAATAGAAGAATGTTGGGACCCAGATATGAACAAGAAAGAGGAGAGGAAGAACTCGTCTATCTCCTTCACTACTGACAGACACAGAGTGACAGTCCTGGGCCCTGGGAAAACAGTCTGTCATTCAACAAACATTTCTTAAGTACTTCCTATGTGCCAGGCTAAGAGCTGGGGATACAAAGAAAGGGAAAAAGGTAGACCCCCACTCTCCAGGAGCACATATTCTAATGAGGAAGACAACAATAAATCACTAGGTATACACACAGACACAGTACATACAAAGTGGATGAAAGGTGAAGACACAGCCTGGAGCAGCCACAGGGATGGGATTCTTAGGACTTCACCCAGTCAGGATTTGGGGGCAGGTGGTTCTACATGAAGCTTCTCAGTATCTTCATCTTCAACCAGGGGAAACATTTGGCCTCTGACCTACCAACCCCATCCTGCCCCCCATTTTCCTTCTATGCAATAGATTGAATAAGATTTGAATTGAATAGATTTTGAATAAGATTCACTCACTCTGTTCCCAGGGGTCCTACTTTCTAGCTCTCTTGAGCAAGATGGAGAGATGTGGGCTAGATCAGTGGTCTCCAATGTCGAGGCCAGTATGATTCCCAAGAGGTGTGCGCTCAACTAATTGGAGGGTGAGAAGGCAGGTCATATCTCACCCTCTCTGACACAGGTGATCATGGGGCTGGAGTCCAACACAATGAAGCTCACCTGCCATCTTTTACAACCCAATACTCCTCTACAGTCCTCACCTCCCCCAGCCCCCCCCAATAAAAGCTCCCACCATCTTCCCTTCTGAGCCCCTGCGGGCTCAGGATGGTGTTGTTAAGTTGCCAGGGTTTTTTTCCTGTCCTGTCCTACTCTCCATGACCCTATTTAGGATTTTCTTGGCAAAGATACTGGAGTGGTTTGCCATTTCTTTCTCCAGCTCATTTTACAGATGAGAAAACTGAGGCAAACAGGGTTAAGTGACTTGTCCAGAGTCACACAGCTAGTAAGTGTCTGAGGCCAGATTTGAACTCAGGGAGATCAGTCTTTCTGGCTTCAGGCTCGGCACTTTATCCACTGCACCAACTAGCTGCCTGCCCTATTACCTTAGAAAATCACGTATGGAGAGCTGAGGGCCGGCGTCTTCCTCCAGGCACTGGCTGTCACCGGTCAATCCATCCACAAGGTCGAGAACAACATGTCGCTGAGAACGGCTCGCTGGCTGGCGGCGGTAGAGGCCGCGCGGAGCCGGGCTCTCAGGCCTGGGTCGGCCGGCCGAAGGCCGGTAGTGGCCTGGGGCAGGGTCCGGTCCCTTTGCAGTAGCTTACCGCTACTCGCAGAGGAGCCATTTTGCCCAAGCCGGCTAAAATGGCTCCGGGTCTTCTCCATTGTAATTCCATTCTTGTAAGCTGGAACACTCATTAGTAAGAATTTTGCTGCCCTCTTGGAAGAACATGACATTTTTGTCCCAGAGGGTGATGATGATGATGGTGATTAGTGGACAACCTAGCCATCCAGAGAGAACAGCCGGCCCTCTTCTGACAGTGAAGTCTCTGTAGCGATCATGCTCCTTCTCTGGCAGCAGAGGGGCAAAGGACAAATCCTCGGCACTCACTCCATCTCCGTGACCAGCATTCCCTACATGGCCCAGTGGGTGTGGGGTGTGTTAGTCTGAATTCCCTTGACCTCTGTGAAGGTCAGGCTGCAGCCCCAGGGCACTTTTAACTATGAGTAAATAGCATTTTGTGACTGAGGTCTAAAAAAAAAAAAAAGGAAAATCACATATGTGGGTGTATATATATGTTATATATTTCTTTTTTATTCATACACCAACACGTTAAAATCATATAGGAATTATGCTTTAATCTGGATAGGGCAGTGTGTTTGACACCTTTGCCGCAGAAGGCAGACTGAATTGGCTCTAGTTGGTCCCAGAGAGCAGAAGCAGGAGAACCGGGGCACATTTCTAAGATTCCAATTATGGGGGGTGGGGGTGGAGTCCCAGAGTGGAATGGGCTGCCTTAGGGGATATCAGAACCAGACACTTAGTGACTCTGACTCTCACAGCCGCTGTTACTGGATGATTTCAGAGAGATTCAGCGATTGCTTGTTGCGCTTATTGAGGTGGGGATTCCCACTGGGGTTTGGATCCTTTAGTCTCTGAAGTTCTACGATTCTAGAACTTTCAGCAAGAAGGTTAATGCTCATACCTCATTCTGCTACTTAAACGATAAGCTTCCTGAGGGCAAGGATGGCCTAATTTTATAACCCCCCCCAGGGTCTAATACAGAGCCTAATAGCCAGCAATTATATAACACTTTGTACGTTTTCTTATTTGGTCCTTGCAATGACCCTGGGAGGAAGGTGCTGTTACTATCCCCAGTTTATAGATGAGGAGACTGAGGCTGGTGCCAGTTTCTGACAATCTAGGAAGTGTCCAATTTGAACTCTGGTCTTCCTGGTGCCTAGTTCAGCGCTCTCACACTGAATGAGTGTCTAGTGTTTATTGAATTGACTGGCTACCCCTCTCACCTTTCTACATCTCTTGCTGACTGCCTCCTGATATCATTTCCTTCTAACCTAGGCTGAGCTCCCTAGACCTAACCTCCTTTCCTCTTTGGACCTGCGTGATCAGTCCATCAGCACCTTCTGGTCCCTGGCAGGCTATGGATCTCCATAGTGCTGGGCCACAGTGGCTCCTTAACCAGTATGCTAAGGGAGCCACCGTTCTTAGACGTCACCCCTCCGACTCCAGCATATTTAAACAGTACACTTCTACTTCCTGATCTTCCTTCCAAATCATAAACAAAATAAGTTAACCTACATTCCTCTAATGCTTTCAAGTTTCCAGGTACAAATATTATTAAACCCATTTTGCAGATGAAGAAATGAAAACTCAGGAAATGACCTAATTTGCCTGAAGTCACATAGCTAATAAATATCAGAGTCAGAACTTATTCCATGAGCGGCTCCACACTCCTCGTACCTTCTGCAAAGCCTTTCTAAGAGAAGGAATGACTTCTTCCTGTTTTGGAACATGGACCTTGTCATCTCCCTTTCCAGGAGTGAAGTCCCAGCTCAGTTTGGGGTAATTCTGTTCCATGGCTATCTCAGCCAGCCCATTTTGGGGGTGCAAAAGAACCAAAGGTCACCTGGAGCACGTGAAGATCTCTCCGAGAGCACTTGGGTTTTCCAGCATTCTAGCAAGTCTTGTGCTCTCAAATCAGGCCTAATTCCTGACCTGGGGTTGGGGTCATCTTCAGTCCTGAGATGTGTTCCCACTACTGAGAGAAAGAATGGACCTGTAGCATGGCCTATTACGGTGGGAGGAGGTACTGGTAATATCAGAAAACCTATATTAATGGGTATTCTGGCCCAGGCCAAGCTCAGGACAGTCTGGTGACACAGGCTTAGGGCTAGCACTCAATGAGACGTGTGTAGAGGTGGAGCCAAGATGAAGGAGTAGCAGGAACAGTGAACTGCCCTCCACAAAATTCCTTCAAAGCAACCTAGAAAATGTGCAAAACCATGATGGGGAAATTGAGAAAAGTCTCATTGAGGCCTTTGTCCTGTCCAGGTCAGCTAGAGAGCTCTGCTCTGGGTCAGGGCAGGAGCATGCCAATATGCAAAACATTGCAGCACCCAGGGAAAGGCAAGAGAAGGTCCCAGACCCACAAGGACGCCGCAAAAGGGACAGGTGCCAACTGGCAACTTTGTCATTCAGCACCCAGTTCTATTGCACAGGTCCACAGCTAAGTGAGGAGATTTTTGTATGAAGGTGGCATTCTCAGTAGGAAGGCCTTGGGAAATGTAAGGCAGGAAGATAAAAAGTCAGCTTTACAGTGGTTTGGCTCAGACCCCTGAGAGCAGAGAAGGGCCCCAGTTTCAGCACCTTCCTTCCAGAAGTATGTGAGGACCCAGCTTTAACACCAAGAACAAAATCAGAAAGTAGACTGGAAAAGCAGGTGAACAGCAACAACAAAACAGTGCCCCACCATTTGAGCTATTGTGGTGACTGGGATGCTCAGGATGAAACTGAGAAGAAAATTATTCCAAAACATCTACAAGCAAAGCCTCAGAGAAAACTGGAGCCTGGGCACAAACTTGACTAGAATCCCTGGAGGGGATGAAGCGAGATTTTAAAAATGTTTTTATGAATTAAATGAGAGCACCTGAGTAAAAATTGGATAAGAAATGAGAGCTATGGAAGAATGAATTAGAAAAAAAAATTAGCAGCTTGTCAAAACACATACAAAACTTTGCCCAAGCAACAAATTCCCTGAAAATTAAGATGGACCAATGACTCCGTGAAATAATGAGATTTTTTTAAAAATAAAAAGGCTAAAAATAGAAGAAAACATAAGCTACAAAAACAACTCGCCTGTAAAACAGATCAATGATTTAAGAATCATTAGACCATCTAGACGCCATGACAAAAAAGAAGAGCCTGCACATCATATTCAAGAAATCTTCAAAGAAAATTGCCCTGTTATCTTTGGTTTGGTTTTTTTTTGGCCTCTTGGAGGGCAATTGGGGTTAAATGATTTGCCCAAGGTCACAGGATTAGTTTTGTGTGTGTGTGTGTGTGTGTGTGTGTGTGTGTGTGTGTGTGTGTGTTAAGTGTCTGAGGTCAAATTGGAACTCAGGTCTTCCTGACTCCAGGGCCGGCGCTCCACTCACTGTGCCACCCGGCCACCCCAATTGCCCTGATATCTTAGAGACAGAGAACAAAGTGAAAAAAGAAAAAATCCACAAATTACCTACTGAAAGAAACCCCAAAATGAGGAACATTATAGTCAAAATCAGAGCTTCCAGATCAAAGAAAATATACAGCAAGCAACCAGAAAGAAAGAATTCAAGTACTAATGAGCCAGGCAGGATCACATATGATTTAGCAGGTAATACTATAAAAAAGGGGGGCTTGGAATATAATATTTCAGAAGGCAATGAATATGGACTTGCAGCCAAGAACCCAGCAAAACTGAGTACAAAAAATATGGGAGAAAAAAGTAGATTTTAATGAAATAGAGAACTCCCTGATGAAAAAAGAGCTGTTTGGGGGTTTGGATCCTTCAGTCTTCTCTTAGCAGAAGTTAAGAGAAACATAAAAATGTAGACATGAAAGAACAATGATAATTGACTCAACAAAGTTGAATTGCAAACATTCTAACACAGGAGGATGATACATGTGTCCCCTCTGAGCCCTAACATTTATTGGTAATAGAGAGAGTATAATGGTCAAGTCCTGGGAGTAGAAAGAAAAGAGAATGGAGAGATGAGTGCATCGGAGTTGGGGTGAAGGAGGGCAGGGAGAGGAGAGGAGAAGAAGGTGAGGAAAAATGGTTTTGCTTAATAAGGATGTGAGAATAGACATCTGCACAAACAAGGAGGAAGAGACATGGGGGAGCAGCCGATGTTTCAACCACACTCTCCTCTAACCTGGTTAAAGGAAGGAAGAGAACACACGCACACGCACACAAACACAGGGTAGGGTGCAGACATACATAACATTCAACAGACAAATAGGAGGAAAAGCAGAGAAGAGGAAAGGGAGAATTGGAGGGAGGAAAGATTAAGACAGGGATCAGCCATAAACCAAGCAAACACTAAAGAGGTACAAAAATATTTATAGCTCTTTTTGAGATGGCAAAGAATGGGAACTGGAGAATAGATGAGCAGAAGTGTGGTGTATGTATGTGATGAGATACTACTGTGCTGTAAGAAATGGCAAAGGGGGGCGGCTAGTTGGCAGAGCGAGTAGAGCACACTTAACACTTACTAGCTGTGTGACCTTGGGCAAGTCACTTAACCCCAACTGCTCTGCCCTCCCCCCTCCAAAAAGGGGAAAAAAAATTAAAAAAAAAAAAAAGAAATGACAAAGGAAGGGGCAGCTAGTCTGGAGCAGCTAGAGTCTAGACTCCAGAGCACTAGGTCTGGAGTCCAAAGAACCTGAGTTCAAATCTGCCCTCAGATACTTAGTAACTGTGTGTTCCCTGGACAAGTCACTTAACCAGACTGCCTCTAAAGAAAAAAAAAGATGAAGAGCAGTGGTTCTCAACCTGTGGGTCGTGACCCCTTTCACAGGGGTCACCCAAGACCATCTGAAAAGACATATTTCCAATGGTCTCAGGAACTGAGACACGACTCCTCTATGCATCTCCAGGCAGGTCCGCCCACATGCAGATACACCCACTTATGAGTATTGAAGGGTTGGGGCATTAGGAAGGTTGAGAACCGCTGATGAAGAAGATGGTTTCTGAGAAACCTGGGAAGACTTATATGAACTGACACCAAGCAAAGTAAACAGAACCAGGAGAAAAATTTACGTAATAACAACAATCAAATAACTTTGAAAGAATTAGAAACTGATCCACATAATAATCAGCTACAATTCCAGAGAACTAATTATGAAACATGCAGATAGGAAAGTGAAGGACTCAAAAAATGAGATGAATGTTGGGGGGGGTCTGGACGTGGCCAATGTCAAATTTGTTTTGCTTAGCTATTCATGTTTGTTAAAGGGTTTCTTTTCTTAGGTTCTTGGTGGGGGGAAGAAGAGAGGGTGAGAAGGTAGATTTTTACTGATATATATATATATATATATATATATAAAATTATATATATATATTAATGTAATGAGACATATATGAATTACTAAAGCCAATAAAACAATGTTACTTAGAAGGATTAGAAAGGATATAATTCTTAGAATTAAAAAGTATACTAATTCAGATTAAACATGACTTCTCTTGGCCTCCATATTCAGTATAAGAACAAACCATGTTAAGTCAAAAAGGGATTCCCACAGGGGAGTGGGCATTCCTCAAACACCTGTAATGCCAACTGTCTATTTGCTGGGCCTTTTATGCATCAGGTGGTAAGAAAGCCAAATCAGTGACGATCCTGAGAACAGCCTCCCCACCCAAAGAAACCAGCCCAACCTATATGCAAGGAGCGCAAGCCTCTCACCCTAAGACTGGTTGAGGGAGCCAGGATAACAATTCACCCATCAGAAGCAGATTGAGAACTCCACGGGAACACATGGTAGGTTGGTCTTTCAAAGGCAGATGCTGTGATGGGCACAAAAAGCAGCCTTAAGTGGACAGAACTGCAGGGTCTTTAGTTAAGGGGATCTTACAGTTAAAGCATCATCTTCCCCAAGTCCAGATTAATCATGGACCCAATCCCCAGTCTCTGCCGCCAGATATTTGGCATAGAATAGGGAATTAGTGGACTTCCTGACCTTTACAGCCATCTAGTTAAAGAGCACACAAAGTGAGAAATGAGGAGAAAAAGATTTATGGGGTTGAACAAAGAATGTGCTTCCCTCTTGAGATGAAAGTAATGGCTCTATTACAAGAATCTGCATATGGATCAGAATATCATTCTGTAGCGGCTATGGCTAAGGGAATCAGATGCTGGCCAGTTGACTGGCAGAATAATGTGACTTTGGGGTTCCAATTTCCTTTCCATTAGACCACCTTGAATCACCATTCAGCTTTGCTAATCCACATAGCCTCCCAGGGTCTGTTCAGGAAATTAAAAGGCTGGAGATTTGAACTATGTTTAAACACTGGGCTCTGCCTCTACCCACGGCAGAGCTTCCTTGGATTGCACCCAATAGAACCTACCCCAATTCAGGACAATGCCCTCAACCCCATTATGGCACTTGGCATCCTGTTAGAATGTTTTGCAGTATCTGATATAGTAAGGCCAAAATGCAGATTATCTCCATATTTGGAACCAACAAGATTAGTGTATGAGCACTTAGGTGGTGGAGTGAATAAAGCACTGAATCTGGAGTCAGGAAGACTCATTTTCATGAGTTCAGATCCTGTCTCAGATGCTTACTAGCTGTGTGACCCTGGGAAAATCACTTTGCCTCAGTTTCCTAATCTGTAAAATAAACCGGAGAAGGAAATGGCAAACCAGTCCAGCATCTTTGTCAAGAAAATCCCAAATAGGGTCGGTCATGGAGAGTCAGACATGACTAAAAAATAACAAAGATGAATGCATCCTGCCACCGATTAGAAGGGAATATGGAAGTAGACTTACCCTGATCCCCTCCTCTCTTTTATAAATATTTTAAAAAGCATTTGTAAATTATCTTAGTTTGAAGGTATAATAATCTTTCTTCATATAATATAATATGCAACATGGTAATAACCTTCTTTCAACTATCCATTCCAACACAATGTCCTGAACTTCTCTCTCCCTGTTGGCCCAGGAAGGGCTCCTCCTAGCACTAAGTAGGGCAGTGACTGGACACCAGCAAGAGGCTCCTAACCAGTCCATGTTGACTGTATCAGGGTGATCAAAAGGACAAAAGTCTCTAATTACTTTGGGTAATGGAAGCAGCTTATGAGTTCACCTATAACTAGCTGGAAAGGTGAGTCCTTAGAGGAAGTGGCCAAAGAGGGATAGAATTTTTTCAGAGCAATAATTCTCCAAGTGTGTACCAAGAGTCAAGTGATTACGGTTCTATCTGATGAAGTAAAATGTGAACTGAACTTTACTATGAGCAGTGTACCTATGACTTATCTCACCATAGAATCTGTTATCTTATCCAGAAATGCTGTAACTGGAATGTTAAAATGAGAAAGATTTTCAGAGTCATGGAATATCTCTTGCCATCTTTGGCTCTTTCTTGCTGTATCTAGAGAGAAAATGCCTATACTAGAATAATCTAAGACAGGTGTGGTAGCACACATCTATGATTCCTGCTACTGGAGGGGGCTGAGGTTGAGACTGGCGGATTGTTTGAGCTCAGGATTTCTGTGATGCAGTGGGCTGAGCCTTTCTGAAATAAGATGTGAACCAGTATAACCTGAGCTCTAAAGTCCATTGGTATGAGTTTCTCTCCTTATTGAAGGGGACCAATGTCTTCCTCCTTTGTGAGGAGTTGGAGAAAGAGCTGGTGAGAGTGGGAATGAGAACAGGGCCTGTCTTTAGGTCTCTTCAGGCTGTCTTGTAGAGGGGGTGGAGGAGGGAAGGGGGAAGCTTATGGAAGTGAATGTTGAAAACTAAAATTTTTTTTTTTAAAGGCAGTGATCAGAAGTTAGGTTGAATCTAAAACCACATCTCCTAGACCAGCAGTTCTCAACCTTCCTAATGCCGTGACCCAACAGCTTCTCATGTTGTGGTGACCCCCAACCATAAAATTATTTTCACTGCAGCTTATGAATTGTAATGTAAATATCTGATATGCAGGATGTATTTTCATTGTTACAAATTGAACGTAACCCACAGGTTGAGAACTGCCGTCCTAGACTAATACTTAAGGAAACAGATAGAAATAATTGTGCCCTGATACCCCTTTTCTCTCTGAGAAGAGTAGAGCAACCAAGCTTCTGGTCCCAACCTCCTGCTTACCCACCTGGCAGGAAATAAAGGGTGGAGAAAGAAGAGAAAAGGGATTATATCTATTCCCTTTCCTTTAAAATCACACAAGGAGGGGCAGCTAGGTGGCTCAGTGAATAGAGCCCCTGCCCTGGAGGCAGGAGAACCTGAGTTCAAATCCAGCCTGAGACACTTAATACTTACTAGCTGTGTGACGTTGGGTAAGTCACTTAACCCCAATTTCCCTGCCTTCCCCCCTCCAAAAAGAAAAATAAAATCACAGGAGGACACCTCCATGCCACACCTAGGTGAGGGACACCCTCGCAGCACCAGGGACCACCAGGCTGCATAAGTAGAGGTAAACTGACCAGGCTGGAAACCACATCAGTTAGCAGTGGGATCAGGCTGGTGGATGACCACTTCATTTCCAACGTAGTCAAGAGAGGGTGACCCAATCAGGAAAAAGAGGAAAAAAAAAAGAAAAGATTAGAATAATTTAAATTAATTTTTAAACAAATGTTTCTCGGGGGCTGCCCATTGCCTTCAGGAGCAAATCTAAAATCCTCTGACATTCAAAGCCTTTCATAACCTGGCCTCTCCCGACCTCTCCAGTATTCTTACCCTGTATTCCCCTTCCCGTACTGTACATTCCAGTGAGACTGGCCTTCTTCCGGTTGTTGTTGGAACAAGATACTCCATCTCCCGACTCCATGCATTTTCCCTCGCTGTGCCCATCTCCTGGAATGCTCTCCCTCCCTATCTCCACCTCCTGGCTTCTCTGGCTCCCTTCAGGCCCCAGCTAAAATCCCACCTTCTCTAGGAAGCCTCTCCCAATCCCCCTTAATTCTAGGATTTTCCCTCTTTTGAATAGCTCCCATTTATCCTGTGTGTAGCTTATTTGTACATAATTGCTCACATGCTATCTCCCCGATTAAATTGGGAGGTCCTTGACAGCAGACATTCTCTTTCATATTCTTTTGTATCCATTAGTACCGGGCTTGGCATATAGTAGGCATTTAATAAATGTTTACCGACTGGCTTGTGCCCAAAGCACAGAAAGGGAAAACGTTCCGACCTACACAAGGCCACTGTTACTGATACCACATCATCACAAATGAATAAACTTTATTTTAAGGACCTACTATGTGCCAGGCCCTGAGCTAATCACTGGGAATGCAAAAAGAGGCAAAAGACAGCACTTCACACTCTGGGGCTCCAAAGACAAACCCACCAGCTGCTCTTGTTGGATATTGGAGGACCAGCAGCTTCAGGTGCCCCAGCTTGGTGGCCCCCTGAAACCCCAAATCAGAACTTTAACCCAGACGATGGTGGAGTCAAGACAGGGACTTGCCTGAGATCTTCCCCAATTCCCTCTAAATACCTGTAAAAATGGGTCCAAACAAATTCTAGCAGAACCCACAAAAAGACAGAGTAAAACAAATTTCTAGCCCAAGACACCATGGAAGGTTGATGGGAAAGGTCTGCTTCACCTAGCTGGGAGAGGAGTGTAGTCTAGCATGGCAGATGATCCCCAAAGAACCCAGAGCAGGCCTCAGGGGACTGAGTCACAGGCAAGGGGACCCTACAGGGCGATAGAAGGGAAGAGGAGGGGGGAGGGAGAGAAGAGGGAGGGCAGACTGGAAGAAGGGGTGATCACAATGTACACTGGCTTGAAGTGGAGGAGGGAAGAGATGGGGAGAAAATCTGGAACTCAAAATCTTGTGGAAGTGAATGTTGAAAACCGAAAATTAATTAATTAATTAATTATAAAAGGAAAAAATCTTTAGCCTGGGGGTGGGGGTCCTCGCTGACCTGGTAAGGTCTTTGTTCATAGCCTGGGCTAATCACCAACTTGACCTCAGTTATTTAATGAAACAGGGATGAAGCCTACCCTATCTGCCAGGACCAGAGAATTTTAGAGTTAGCAGGGACCTTAGAGGCATGAAGGCTACTCTGACTTCAGACCACCAAAGGAATGTCCACTCCAACACACCAGAGGCAGTGTCCACCATCTTCCACTTTTAAGATCCCCAATAAGGGGGAATATACTACTTCCAGAGGTACTTTTAGGCAGTTGTAATTGTTAAAAAAAAAATATTTTCCCCACACTAAGGCTAAATTCTTTCAAATACTTGAAAACAACTCTCTGTGGGGCGACTAGATGGCGATACTGCACTGGCCCTGGAGTCAGGAAGACCTGAGTTCAAATTCAGCCTCAGACACTTAAGACAAAAAAAAAAACTAGCCATGTGACCTTGGGCAAGTCATTTAACCCCAATTGCCCTCCAAAAAGCAAAAAAGAAAAAAGAAAAGAAAACAGCTATCCCATCTCTCCCAAGCTTTCTCTTTTTCAGGCTAAATATGAGAGATACCATGACAAAGAGGAGAACATGCTGGACTTGGTCCCAGGACCACCTGAGTTCAAATCCTACATCAGACTTTTTCTGGCTGTATGACTCTGGGCAAACCACCTACCCCTCCCCTCCTCTCAATTTCCTCATCAATAAAATGGAAATGATGATAGGACCTCCCTCCCAGTGTTGCTGGGAGGGTCAAATGAGGCGACATGCAAACCTTAAAGTGTCATATACATGCTATTTTTACTTGCTATGTGACCCTGGGCAAGTCACTTAAGCTCCCTTTGACCTATTTTCTTATCTGTAAAATGAGGGAAATTGGACTTTATGGCCCCTGATGTCCCTTCTAGAGTGCCAGGCCTGGAGTCGGGAAGACACTCATCTTCCTGAGTTCAAATCCAGTCTCAGACACCTACTAGTTGCATGACCCTGGGCTAGTCACTTGACCTTGTTTGCCTCAGTTTCTTCACCTGTAAAATAAGCTGGAGAAGGAAGCGGCAAACAGCTTCGGTATCTCTGCCAAGAAAACCCCAAATGGGATCATGGAGAGCTGGACACGACTGAAAACGCTGAACAACACAAACAAGAAGGTCCCTCCTCACTCTAAACCCACAGCTCTTTGACCACCCCCACACCGCACCTGCCAGGTCCTTCAGATCCTTACACGGCATGGACCGGAGCGAGCTGCTCCTTCTGAGACTTACTATCGTCTTTCCAAAATGTGGTGCCCAGAACCAAACACAACATGCGGCCTGACTGGTTATATGAGGAATAAAATCTCGGGCATTACAGACTCCCGGCCACAGTGCAGCGTAGACCCAGAGCTGAAAGAAACCATGAGAGGTCATCTAGTTTCTGCACTTTATATACGTTTTGCATCTGAGGCAACTGAGGCAAAGAGGGTAAAGGGACTTGCTCAGGGTCACACAGCTATGAGGAAGCGTCTGAGGCCAGATTTGAACTCAGGAGGATGAGCCTTCCTTACTCCAGACCCTGGGCTCTACCCGCTGCATCTCCTATAATGTTCATCAATTGACTGTTCGATTGATTGGAAACGACCCACTTAATCATTATCTTAATGACAAGGGGCAGCAGCGCCCTCACCGTCCTAATCATTCCCAGCTCTCCAAGGCCCTTCCCAAAGAGGCAGCCTATGACCCCCATCCTGGGAACGGGAAAACCAGGCGAGGGCAAAGACAGCAGGAAGTCTGCTTGAGGCTCAGCAGCCGCGCTGGGAGCTGAACCAGAGCCCCCTACCCCGGCAGGGCCGAGTCTTAAGCCTTCTCCCCAGGAGAGCCGAGCGAGCTGAGCGAGTAGGTGGGCAGCCAGCCAGCCGGCGTTCAGTCGGGGCTCTGGGGGCAGCTGCAAAAACCCCGCGCCCCTGGAAACAAATGGGTAATAAAAGCCAGCCCGGCCCACCTCCGATCTGGCTGGGCCCTAACCCTCAATTACCTAGGAAGGAGCCGCTCCACATAGCGCCTCACTAAAGAAAAACACATGCTTGTCAGGCCTGCACAGAGATTAACGCTTCACAGCAGTACCTTGGTGCGTGAGAAACCAGACCCCAGAACGAAAGGAGGAAAAATTATGGGGCCTCAGAAGGCTGGGGTGACCTGTGGTATTAAAAAAAAAGCAGAGGTATGCACACACACACACACACACACACACACACACACACACACACACTGACACACAGACACCCATACACACACGTACACGCACATTCACAATGCATACACATGCACATGCACACGCATGCTTACACATGCACACACATTCATACATGCACATGCACATACACATGCGCGTACACTCACACCCACCTGCTTGCACACCCACCCACACATACACAGTGCACATACACACATGCTTACACACATGCACACTCATGCATGCACACTTGTGTGTGCGTTCATGTGTGCTTGCACACCCCACACAGGTTTACAAGCCTACATACATGCACACACATGCTCACGTGCACACACGTGCACACTCACACACACACTCTCATACACACACACACATACGCACACACTGCAGAGGAGCAAAGCATGAAGCCCCCCTGCTACACCAGTCACATGTTGGTGGGAGGAAAGTCCCCCGCCAAGTTTTCCCATTCTTTGTGTTCACGTTGCTTAGCACACACAGTAGGAGCTTAACAGAAGCTATTTGACTTGACTTCCTGGAAGGGAAACTCTGTTCTCAGGTGAGATCTCTGCTAAGCGCTGAGCGCGGTGCCTGAAACCTAGTGGGTGCCACATGAATGCTTATTCCCTCCTATCACCGTTTTCTCCTCTAGATGCTGTAGAACTTAGATCTGGAAGGCCCTTGCAGACCGTGAAAGCCCAGCCCCGTCATCTTGACGGATGAGGAAGCTGAGGAGGAAAGGTGACCTGCCCAGAGTCTCTCAGGCAGCAGCTAGGAGATGTGGGACAGAGCTGTAGGTCTAGTGCCCTGCTCCTGACACAAAGCAGGGCTCCTGGGGGTTTCTGTGGTTCTCTCCTCTGCTAAGACCCTATGCTCTACTCCTGCCTCACTGGAGAGCCCAGCACTCTCTCCATACCACTGATTTATTATGACAGAAGTAAACCAATGAGGGGCAGTTAGGTGGTGCAGTGAATAGAGCACCGGCCCTGGAGTCAGGAGGACCTGAGTTCAAATTTGGCCTCAGACACTTAACACTTACTAACTGTGTGATCTTGGGCAAGTCACTTAACCCCAATTGCCTTGCCTTCCCCTCTCTAAAAAGAAAAAAGAAAAGTAAACCAATGCGTGGGTCTGAAAGATCCGAGAGACCGAGGCCACTTGGGGATGGACAATTAATGTTTCTGCCACCTGACCACCTTCTACTCCGTGTGGGGTCAAGAAGGTGTGTGCAACTTTGTTTTTGCTTTTTAGGCTCTGTTCTTACCTGTTCTCTGAGCCGAATCTGTGATGGGGCGATCAGCTGACCCCATAAGTTTGTAGAAATAGCCTCAGTCCATAGGCCTTCTCCCTCCAGCCCAGCCAGGGCCCTTGGGACACCAGCATAGGATAAGGACCATTGTACTGACTTCCAGGGCTAGAAGAAGCTCCATGAGATTTTTTATTCATCTATAAACAGGACTTGATTTATTTTCCCTGTGGAAACATACTAAGACCCCCTTTCTCCCTAATAAGGGAAATGTTAGGGCACCTGTATAGGAATTAGATGGGTGGTTTCATTAGTAAAGGAGAATAAGGATTCAAGATAAGGAAACCATATGTGCCGGTGTAAATTGGCACTTTCTACAGAACTTGAACACGGCCCAGGGTCCTGGGACGTTAATCATTTTCTTAGGGGTCTCAGAGTCGGTTGGTGTTGAGAGGCTGGATTTGAGCACAGGTCTTCATGAGACCAGCTGTCTAGGCAGTGTGGGGAAATCTCCCCGTTTATACCAATGAGCTGTATACGCTGAGCTGTAGCCATGACAATGAGACAAGTTTCTTTCCTAACAAGGACTTCGTGACTGGAACGCAGCTACTTGTCCAAGTTCAGCTAGTACTGGTCCGAGCTCAGTGAACACCTGGTGCTGGTCAAAGCAATACAACAATTATGTGATTTTCCCAGAGGGTAAGTGCAAAAGATGGTTGCTATGCCAGGCTCAGGGCACAGACTGCTTGCTGGCTCTTAACTCTGAAAACGGGGTGTTTCCTAATATCTTGACACCTTGGATAAAAGAAAATATTTAAATGTCTCATTTCAATGTTCTTGCCTGAAGTCTAAGATCTCAAACCTTGCCTGTGCTTGGAAAAAGTCCTAAAGGAACAATATCCAGAATGTGAGACCTTCCTTCTTATCAAAGCCCTAATTTATTCTTAGACGCAATCCAAGTCAATAAACGCTGTAATAAGCAAAGAGTGTGTAATTATGAGAAAAGACAGTCCCTGCACTCCAGAGACATAAAAGTATGCATAGAATAATTTTACATATATATGTATACACACACACATACACCTATTTGTGTCTAATGGCAGCCATTTCTAGGGTGGAGGAAGGAAGGAGGGAAGAAAAAAAAAATCTACACAATAATTTTGCATATTTGCAAAGTTGGCCTAGTCGACTTGCTTCACGTATAATTGTCTTTTTTATTATACTGTTATGAAAATGCTTGTTTTATTCCATAAACTGAAAATATGTATTTTTAAAGAACACAAGCTCCTTGAGAACAAGAACTGTCTTTGTTTTTGTATCCTTGATGCTTTGCAGTGTCTGGAATATAGTAAGCAATTAAAAAACATTTTCTCTCTCTATCCATCCATCAATCCATCATCTATCTGTCCATCTATCACCTATCTATCCATCCATCAATCATCTATCTGTTCATCTATAGTTTATCTATTTATTCATCTATCATATATCTGTCCATCAATCCATCTATCTTATTTTTTCTTTTTCTTCCTTTCTTTCCTTCTTTTTCTTTCTTCCTTCCTTCCTTCCTCTTTCCCTTTCTCTATTTTTCTTCTTCTTCCTTCCTTCCTTTCTTCCTCTTTCCCTTTATTTTTCTTCCTTCCTTCCTTCTTTTCCCTTTTTTCTTCCTTCCTTCCTTTCTTTCCCTTTTCTGTTTTTCTTCCTTTCCTTCTTTCTCCTTTTTTCTTTCTTTCTTTCTTTTTCTCTCTCTCTTTCCTTTCTTCCTTTTCTTTCTTTCCTTTCTATCTGTCCTAAGCAACCTCAGCATAACCCTTTCCTATAATGCTACAAGTTACATACCCATTTGGGAACTAAATCCATTTCAGCGACTGGTTCTTTGCAGTCCTTTAGGGAAAGGCCCTAATGTGTTGTTCCAAGAGCAAGGGAAATTCACCTAACTCCAAGAACAGGTAGATGTAGGGACACTTCCCTTACCTTCCTCTTTAGCATTTGCATAGTAGACAAAGCCCTGGATGTGTGAGTCAGAACTTTGCTATTCCAGCCCCTTTGGGAATTTCCATGCATTATAAGTCTCTAAACAGGAACTGACATCATGTGGCACATACATTTTTTGTTGGTGGCTTGTTTTGTTAGTGGACTTGCTCTATGTTTAGACATAAAGGTTGGCAGCAGACCCAAGATCACCTAGGCAGAAAATCTGGAAAGCATCACTAGTGGTCAAATAGCCTGAGCAAGCCCTCTCAGTCCTCCTTTGTAGCCTGAAATCAGTTTCCCAGGTGGGTGGGGGCCATCTCTGGTCGTCCTGATCTATGTCTGGCCACTGGACCCAGATGGCTCCGGAGGAGAGAGTGAGGCTGGTGACCTTGCACAGCCCTGCCTCCCTTAAACCCAGTTCACTTGCATGTCAAGGCATCACCTCCCTGAGGTCATGGGCCTCCTCAAGAACGAAGGACAGACCACAACAACCCAAGTGGGTGAAGTTTCGGTCAAGCTCCTACTCTTTTTTAGGTCAGACTCCCCTTTACCAAAAGGAGCATCCGACTGAAAGTTTTGAAGAACCTCCAGGATGAGGAATAAGACCTCTAACGACAGAGATACCTCTGTCCCTGAAAGCAGGACCTCAGTATTTTTTTCTTTTCTTTTCTTTTTTTTTTGCTTTTTGGAGGGCAGTTGGGGTTAAGTGACTTGCCCAAGGTCACACAGCTAGCTTTTTGTGTTAAGTGTCTGAGGCCGGATTTGAACTCAGGTACTCCTGACTCCAGGGCTGGTGCTCTACTCACTGTGCCACCTAGCCGCCCCCCTCAGTATTTTTCACATGTATCCACTTATAGGTATAAGACTTACAAATTCTTTGTGGTTCAGACATTTTCTATCATGTCCAACTCTTTGTGACCCTATTTGGGGTATTCTTGGCAGAGACACTGGAGTGGGTTGCCATTTCCTTCTCCAGCTCATTTTACAGATGGGAGAACTGAGGCAAACAGGGTGCCCAGGGTTACACAGTTAGTATGGCCGGATTTGACCTGAGGTCCTCCTGACTCCAGGTCTGGCACTCTGCCCATTGCTATTTTGCTGCCCCTGCAAATCTTGAGATAGATGGAATTGGTATCCTGGGTACAATAATCCTGCTAAACGGTTTCCAGAAGGGTTCCTTTAATTTAAATGAAATATATCACTTCGCAGGTGGGGAGGGGGAACAATGGATAGTATGCCAGGGCTGCAGTCAAGAAGACTCCTCTTCCTGAGTTCAAATCCAGCCTCAGACACTTCCTAGCTGTGTGACCCTGGGCAAGTCACTTGACACTGTTTGCCTCAGTTTCCTCATCTGTAAAATGAGTTGGAGAAGGAAATGGCAAACCATGCCAGTATCTGTCAAGAAAATGCCAAACGGGGTCATAAAGAGTTAGACACAAAGATTAAATGAATAACAAAAATCACATTTTAAAAAATGCTGGGTAGGTGGCACAGTGAATAGAGCACCAGCCCTGGAGTCAGGACCTAAATTCAAATCCAGTCTCAGACATTTAACACTTATTAACCTTGTGACCTTGGGCTAGTCACAACCCCAATTGCTCTGCCTTCCCTTCCAAAAAAGCAAAACAAACAAACAAACAAACAAATAACAACAAAAAAAAACCCCACCATTCAATCTCATTGGTCAAAGATGAAAAAGGATTGTAAATGGAAAGTCTTTTTCAACTGATAGCCTGACCCGCCAACAGCACCATCAGGTTTCAATGAGAGGCCTTACAGACTAATGTTAAGGACTATTAAGTCATGTATCATTGGGGAAGAGATGAGGGCTGGATATATAGACTTTGGAGTAATGCAGAGAGTGATGTTTTCTATAACCATACATGTCCTTTCAGATCATATCTGTATCAAACTCAGGAGAGTGGGGGGCTGGAAGGAGGGAGAGAACTGGGGGCTCAAAACTTTTAAAAACGAATGTTAAGTGGTAAGACCTCTATGAGTTGAGGATAAGTGGAAGGAGAAGAATCAGATCACTGTGCATAGCTAACAGCAACGTTGTAATGATGAACTGACGACCAATACCAACGACTCAGGATGAAAAATGCTCTGCACCTCCAGAGAGAACTGAGGAACTGAGTGCAAATCGAAGCATGATCTTCTCACTTATTTTTCTTGCTTTTAAAAAAAAGATGGAAATCTCTTGCATAATTTCACATGTATAACTGATATATCGTTTGCCTTCTCAGTGGATGAAGACGGGTGGGAGAGAGAATCTGGAAGTCAAAATCTTTATAAAATGATAAATAATGAAAAATTTAATTAGGAAATAAATGTTAAAATGACGTGTGATTGGGAAATATTTAATGAAATAAAAAATATATCGGAGGAAAAAAGATTCGTAAGATTAAACACCCCCCCCACAAAAAACTAGCTGTGTGACCTTGGGCAAGTCACTTAACCCAATTGCCCTCCAAAAAGCAAAAAAAAAAATTAAAAAAAAATTAAACACCGCACTGCAAGAGCGAAAACAAAAATATGAGCCCAGTTGTAGTCCCATTTCTTGGTGATTCCTCTCTAGATTCAGTTGGCCACTGCCAATGGGGAGAAAAAAAATTTTCTTTTAGAACTTTACAAAGGGCCACACTACCTACTGCCCCTTTGGCATTTCTTTGTACATCTGCCACTGCCCCTTCCCTTACTCTGATTTCTTACCAGGCCTTTCTCTAGCTGTGGGTCATACTAAGAATCATAAAAATGAGCTCTTTGATAATGAATTAAAGGGAAATGACCTAATGCCTAGGGTCCCTCTACAGTAACTTCCAGGAGCAGATGAGAACCAGGGTATCTTACCTTGGCTAAACAATTCCCCTGTGCCAGTAGCCTGGGTCCTGGGTAGCCTGCTTCCTGAAATGTGTCAGCGCCCGATTTTTCATCTCTAAATGGGAAATTTGCTAAACCCAGCCTCAACTCTTGCAAAGCTAGGCCACACCAGAAGTGAACCAGGCAGGTAGAATATTCAGCAACGGCCTCTTTTAAATCTGGATTCCACTATTATTCCCCAGACAAGGTGCAGAAAGGTCCCAAACAAATCTTCTAGTCAAATTTTCACCCAGGCCTGGAGCGGTTTTGTAGGAATGATTCCTGGTTCTGAGGGCATCCTTCAGAAGGGTGTACAGGACTAAATACTTCAGTTTGTTTCAGACCCTTTGAAGAGAAAATGCAGAGGCACAGGCATGTGGACAGGCAGGGGGACTCCTCTCAGCTGCATCCCTTCTCTCAGCCCATCAGTAGGAGCCAAATTGAGGTTTGCCCAAACACTCATCTCTCTACTGCCTTTATTCCAACAGGTCAGGACTGGGAAAGGCAGGGCCTTCACGGGCTCTTGCTGTGACAGCCTAAGAGACACTGCCTTTCTTCTGCCATTATTCAGTCTGGCCCCAGTGTTGAATGGCTGTCAATAGGCCCAGGATGATGCCCTGTCAGAGCCCAAGTCTCTGCTTGTCAGACTGCAGCCACTGGCACAACCGTCCTCCCCAAGAATAGAATGGTTTGAGGACTTTTCTGCCGGCTGGGATGTGGGGATTTTCTTCCTAAGTCTGTTAGGACTCTTTTGAATCTTGCAAAGCCCTTGCCCAACCCAGTCCCCTCAAACCCCAGAGTCAAGAAGTTTTTACTGTTTACGTGCCAGGCCCTAGACTTGGTACCAGGCACATGAAGTCCCCGTCCACAAGTTCACATCCTGATGGAGGGGACAACATGCAAACAATGACATTCATAAAGATGTTTCAGCAATAGGATGCTGGAGAGTGGAGCTTCAGAAGGCAGCTAGCAGCCAGAGAGGGAGCAGAGAGAGGGAAAGCATCCCGGGGCCAGTTATCTCTACCCACCTGTCTTTCTAACACCTCTACACTACCCAGGAGCCCCGACAAGGGCACCTCCCCAAGACCTATCGGCTATAAAGCCTGTGCTTTTGTCCATCTTCCTGGCTGCCCCAAATCCAATGACCATAGGTGTTTGCCTTCCCTCAAACTCGTTCTGCCCTCCCTGGTTTTCCCAAGTACTTAGGACCTTGGGGAGTAGATAGGTGACCTTCTCCTGGTCTGGTGAGGGTTCATACTTTGAGGGCCAACAAAGCCTATGGTGGGACTCCTCCCAAATTGTTCAAATCCATTCAGAAACCCACAACCCCTGCTTTCTGCCCCAGGGCGGCCTGCTTCCCCAGAGAAGGACATATACACACAGGAACTAAATACAAAATCAAATACTTTAATGAAATTAGGGAGCAGGGAAAGAAACAGCTCAGATATACCACTAAAACTGATACTGCTGGCTGTGTACTCATCGTTCTTACATCTTCTGTTTTAACAAGCAAGCAGAATGACAAACTACGAATTCTTCAAAGTTTCAAATATCCTGAGTAGAGAGTTGTGTTTTTTAAACCACATAAAATGCATATATATGAAACTTCTCTATTCATGAGCTGGTGGCCTGCACTCAGCATTGCACAGATAAAAATATACTACTTTCAATACACAGATCTAAATACTTCACATTTTTTAAATCAGAATTCTCTACACAAGTTTTAAGTTGACAGAATTCAAGTTCTGAATTTTCAGTATAATAGCTTTAACTTGTATTAAACACATGTTTATTTACAATGTGGATAAAGTGTAAGGGTACCTAGTAAGGCCATATTACCATATTGTACTGTTAAACACTGCAAAATATATATACACGAGTACAACCTAATATAGGCAGAAGTTCTAAAAATCACTTTTCTTGGTTTAACGTAATTGTTTCAGTATGGGGGGAAAAAGAAAGACAGCTTGTAGTTAGCACCAAGCTACACCAACAGTTTAATTAAATAAACATTTGAGCTTTCTTCCAGCTCTATCCAGAAGGGCTGGTCAGAGTCGGAGTGGAACAAGGAAGAGGTCCACTCTCAATCTCAGAGGCGGTTTTGGCCACTCATCCATCTGTTCTAGGACTAAAATGCATTAGAGAGATGGACCCAGTGCCAACTTCCAAGGACTGGTCCGGATGCCCAACTAGACAGTTGTTGGGGGAAGACCAAGCTGTCTACCTGATTCTTATCTTCAGTCTCATTACCATGTCCATTAAATGACCATTTCCCTTTAAATTCATGCTTATCAAGTTGAGGAACAAATAAAGCAGAGATGATGGTCAATTCAGTCCAGACACCAACTTGCCCAGGCGATGACAAAGGGAACTGAGGCCCTGCCTGCATCCAAAGGAAGAAGGAACCACACCTGCTAATGGCCTCCAGGCCTCATCTCCTATGCCTGCTGTGTCCAGGGTGTTCTCGCTCATAGCGATGGCCAGTTCGCTCATAAGACCGAGAACGTTCCCGCCTCTGATCCCTGTAGTAATGACTCTTCTTCTTGTATTTCCCAGAATTATCTGAGCGTTCCCTGGATCGGCTTCTAGAACGTGATGAGCTCCGGCTTCGAGACTTCCGGGGTTTCTGGGCTGCATATTTATAGTCCTTTGATTTTTTGTAGTTCCTGATCTTGGAGCCCTTGTAAGAACCTCCATGGTTGGCCTGTCTTGGGGGAGAATCACTGCGACTCCGAGAGCGGCTCTGGGACTTTGAACCACTGGATGTTGAACAGCTTTCACTTTTTCTGAAGAAAAATGGCCCCAATGAAACATCTACATTATGAAACCTACTTCCCTCGAGGGCCCCAAAGTTCACCCAATCCCCTGGATCTACACTACCACCTGACCAGGACCCAAAAGGGAGGCCAACAGAAATGAGCTGTACATACCTCCTCTTAGGAGACGCAGATCTGGACTGTGACCTTGAGTAGCTCTGATCTCGGCTTCCACTGCGGCTTCGACTTTCTCTGCCTTTTGGCAAGCTGTGAAGGGAAAAGTCTCATTAGGCAGACTGAAGAATCAGTCACCCTAGGGTTAACAAAATGCCCCGCCTCAGGAGAAGGCTCACCCATTCACTGGACTGTTGGATTTGGCCCTCTTGGCACCCTCCATTTTTCTTTTGGCATTCTTCATTGCTTGCATAGAAAGTGGGGAGGGTTTATTCCCTTTGCTTTCTTTAGGGGATTCTAAGAAGACAAAGAGAAGAAATTCCATGAAACGCCAACAATACAGGCTGGCTGCAGATAGAACTTTTAATACACAAGCTGACTGAAACTCCATTACTCTTCGTTCTCTACCCCACACTGAGGTAATCATCACACCTGTGAATGGAGCTGTTCTTCCTAATGTCAAAGGAAGCAGCTAAGAACTGAGGGGCAGAAGGGAGGAATGAGCACTGGCATTCCATGCCCCAGACAGACACAAAACACAGCACATGTGCCTCTCCTCCAGGCCCTCATCTCCCCTGGACTTGGTGACTGGCTTCTCTATCTGTACCTCTCACAGGCCTCCACAGGATCCCCCGAAACTGACTTTTGCCCAAGGGTTCCCTCTAACCTCAAGGATCAAAGACAAATTGGTTTGACGCTGAAAAGCTCTTCATATGCATGCTCCAATCCACCTTTCTAGACTGGTCACACAAGGCAGCCTTACTGCTTCTGACAGGATGCCCTGCACCCGCCCCCCATGAACTTCCTCCCACCCTTACTAGATACATATTTGTTCCTTTCAAAACTCAATTCAAGTATCACACCCTATACAAAAACATTTTTCTGCAGCCGGCCCACCATGCATGGATAGACCTATCCATTTTTCTCTCAGTAACAAGCCTAATGCTTGGGACCTCAGAAATGCTTACTAAATTCTGGCAGATCAACCGACCCTCCTGTAACGCAAAGACCTGTTTTAGATCAATACAATTTCAACGTACCAGGAACAGAAAGAAGGAAAACCAAAAAAGCAGCAGCAGCACTATCGAGGAGGAGACAGACTACAGAAAGTGGCACATGGCCCTAGATGAAGCTCTAACTTGTGGGAGTCACAGACCCCTTCTCAGAATGCTTTTAGATGCAGAAGATACACAGGATTACAAAAGGAAACCAAACACACCCAAGTACCACTACATTACACCCACAGTCCATCTTCTCAACACACCAGGAGCCACCAGAGCAAACCTTGTCAAAGACTCACCAACTTTAGGAACAGGGGAAAAGCCCGAAGTGTTGTCCATAACGGGAGTCCCATCAGCAAGCAGGCCTTTAGCTTGAGCTTTTGCCTCTTCAATGGCATGTTTTTTCTTTTCAACTTCACTTTCTAAATACGTGAGATCAACCTACAGAAACAGCACCAGCCCAAAGAAAGAGGCAAGAAATAAAAGTACCATGGTCAAACATAATTAACGGGGAAAACACCAAAGCAAAAATAGTACAAAAATGAAACAAACCTTTTTCCGAGTATAAAGCAACAAGATTTTTAAGCAGATTTCTTGGATCTCCTCCTCAGATGCTCCAAACAACAAAAACCAATGGGGACGATTCGGAAGAGGAATCTAGAAAAAGGAATACCACCATAAATATTCACACCTCACAGTGCCAGGCAAAATGAAAACATTGGACAGGTGGTATTCTGCATTACCCTAGTAAAAATATTTTTTATTATTTTTAGAAACATCAGGAGAAACTTAAATACAGTCAATTGTCCGCTAGTCTCCAAAACTACAAGTTCAAAATAGGCCAGGAAAGGCCAACTAACCAAATTATTTTAATTTACTCAGCTGAATAAAATGCATCATGCAAAAACAAGTTCATCTTCTGGGAAACAGCACCATCAGAACCAACCATTTTACACTGGAGGAATCAAATACTGACCTCTAACGTCCTAGCAGCAAGATAGATGCACGCGCAGGCAATGCTCTCTGGCTGGAACCTTACAAAGACATCTGTTCGAAGGCTATCATTCATATAGTTCCTACAAGTCAAACACAAAAGAATTGCAACTCCCCAAGGCATTGCTGAACATGTCTGCATTCACTTATAAATCACTCCATTTCTAAGCATTCTACCTCTAAATCTGAGGGCTAGACAGTCCTGTAAATCTCAAGAGTTAATGGAGGATCATTAGAATAGCTTCTTCTGGACACAGGGAAGGAGGGGAGGGACAGTAAAAAAAAAAAAAATTTTTTTTTTTTAAAGCTGACTTTGTCAGATAATACTGTTATGAAAGAGAACCGATTTTAACTTTACTTTTTCCTACTAAGACTACTGGCCTGCTCTCATGCAAAAGCACAACGCTTTGGAAAGAAAACATCTACCATAGTGGTTAAAAGTATTCAAGTAAAGGAAGTTATGCTCAATCTCCGTAGTGCAGAGAAGCATGCAAACTCAAGCCATGAGTTGAGCACTGGTCCCTTCTGGAGCTCTTCTGAGATTGGCCATCCTCTTCCCTGCAGTTCCTTTGCATCAGAAA
Source organism: Pseudocheirus occidentalis (assembly GCA_028646575.1). NCBI lineage: Eukaryota > Metazoa > Chordata > Mammalia > Diprotodontia > Pseudocheiridae > Pseudocheirus > Pseudocheirus occidentalis. Next base: position 20,579,601 of record CM053596.1, on the reverse strand, counting down.
AACGTTTGGGTTTTTTTGGTTTGTTTTTCAACCTGTCCATTTCCCATGACGGACTGATTCACAGCATCCGGAACAGAATCCATTTGATGGGAAAAACGCCCTTGTGCGTAATTCGGACATATGGGAACATCATGCAGAGGAAGGCTCAATACCCAAAGTGAAATCCTCTTCGCAGGTTTATCAAAGAATCGTTTCCAAATTGTCCCATTTCAACAAGGAGTCTTAAAATGAACATTCACAGAATCAGACAATGACAATAAAATACTAGAAGTTTCACATTCAGTAAGCACATTTTAAAACTATTGCAATTTAAAAGTTATTAAAGTACAAAAGGTTTTTATCTAAACAGAATATAAAATATTAATTTACTACATTTTCAACATACTCCTTCAAAGAAAGGCACTTAAAATTTAATATACTAAAATTAGAACTTGGGCATCTGGCTGTAGATCAAGTACGATGAAAGATGAGGGTTGACCTCAGGAGAACAAACTTTTTTTTTTTTAAACATTATAATTTACAACTCCAAAGAGTGTTCAAAGCATAGGCATGGATTTCCTTGTGTTCAAGCATCAGTCATGGGCCAGACCATCATACTGTGATCTCTGTCCTATCATCTGTCCTGAACCCCAGGGCAGCTTTAAGCACATACTGCCCACCCACAAATTTCTAAGAATTACATTAAGCTGTTAAAACTGTAAATGAGGAAGGCACTCTATCTGGCTACAAAATGCATTGCTCTAAGTATCAATAAACAGCAAAATAAAGTCACCATTAGATTTTGGGAAATCCCACACTACAAAGTAAACTGTACATTCCTTGGTCAGTAGGAGCTATTACTTTTTTTGGCCACTAAACAGATGATTTTAAAACATTTTAGCTACAGTGATTTTCTTCTTTAATCAAAACAGCCACAAACAATAAACATGCCCAATTCACTTTCCTTATAATAAGTCCTAAAGTACAAAACAATTAAGAACATTTAAAAAGAATATTTGTACTTATTGCTGTACTTGAAATTTACAATCTTTAATTTAAGTATATCAAAGTTTAAAGGTGTGTACCTTTTACTAGACTACTGCTGTTGCTAAAAAAGTGCAACTTAAGAATTTTTAGCGATGTGTATCTGAGCCAAGACAAACTGGACCACAGGCTACTAACACCAATCTGGATTCCATTTAACCAGTCTGTCATACTTTTGAGCCCGAGCCCCACCCTCTCCCACCCCTTACAGTTTTGCAAAGAAAAAGGTAAACACCTTTAATATACAGGTACAGCAGCTTTAAAGTGACAAAATTTAAGTTAAGACAGTTATAAAATCTAATAAATACAATTGTCAAAGCACAACAAAAAAATGAACAAGAAAAAAAAGTCAAAGATAACCACAAGAAGCAGTCGGCCAGTTACTATACTATCGTATATACCACCTGTCTAGAGCCAGCCTTCTCTGGAGAGCCTGCATTGGATTGACTGAAGACGGCAGCTATCCCTGCACCAAAGCGCTTGGACAGCAGAGGAGAAGTCTTAGTCACTTACCCTCAGAGGCTACCCTTTGATTAAAAGAGTACAGAAAAGAAAAGTCAAAATAGGTTCTCCATCAAACAAGTAATAGCACCAGACAGTTCAGTCAGCAGAAATATGACCCTTAATAGATTTAACTCCATTAAAAAAAAAAAAACAACACAAAAACACAAAAAACCCACACACACTAAACTGTCAAATCAAAATTTGCTTCAAGGATTCACATTGCTAAAATCAATGCCTGGAATTTTAGGAAATTCTTCTGTCCCTCTCCTTCCTCCCACAGGGATTTAATAAAGAAAATAGAAAAGCTTTTCTAACAGATGCTAAGCCCCTACCATAGGTCTACTTTAGCACCTGATACCCCTCTACTCTGTCCAGTGCTCCAAGTCAATGAGTGACAGGTTTCTAACACAAGGAGGGTTACTAAGTACCTCCTTATGTACTTTGCCCAAGGGAAAGACCAGCTGAACCCTTTCACTTCAGAGGAAGGGAAAGCAATGCAAGATAGGGAGGAAACAGGGGAGGAAGATATACACTACCTTACCATTAAGACAGTGCCTGAAATTTTAAGAAGCTGATCGAAATCTACACAGCAGACTGGGGCACTTCAGACAACTGTGGAGCCCACAACCAAAGTCATGGGATAGTCTACCCACTGCCCAAAGTGCCTCAAACCAACATATTTCTGCCACTGCCCTTGCTGGTCTCTTAAAACAAAAAAAATCAACTTACCATGAAGTCTGGACCAGGTGTTGATTACGCTCACATTCTAACACCTGAAGGTACATAACGATTATCTGGAAGATATGGGTCATTCAGTTATTACCAAGAATCTTTAGATCCAAGAATTTAGTTTATAGGGGTAACCATGCAGCAAATGAGATCATCATGCTAGATTTTCAAGGAGTGGTCTCATGATGTTATACACTGACAGACAGACAAAACTGTTGGATGCTGAGCATTTGCTGAATGATACACATTCCCTGCTTTGCAATGCACCAGAATGCTTGGGGTGGAATGAAGCTGTACCCTACCTACTAAGTATGCCTCAACTCCATATGAGAAAGTTCTCATTTGTTCATGATTCAATTTCCACTGGACAATTAGCTTGTTTTATAGATCTTCGCTGTTGTTTTGCTCAGTGATAGCAAGGACTACTCCCAGTAAAAGCCAAAAGGCATTAAAAAAAAAAACCTAAAGCTACTAGATCTAGAGAAGGAACAGGACAATTATCAACACTAAACTGCTAACGTGAGCCATGTTTAATCAGAGTCCAGGAAAAAAACCCTCACATTGCTGGGGGTAGTGGAATACTCAAGTGCTTGAGCCATACTCCTGTAGTTGACACAATCAGATTTACTTCAGTATGAAAGAAAAGGGCTCTTGGAATTCTGGCAATTCAAGGTGTGAGAAAGAGAAGAGTGTCACCAAATCAGTTTTATGAAGTCAGCAGCAGTGATAACAAATTAGGATAAACAAAAATGCTTCTAATCCCACAGAAGCTAGTGTACATTTTTACAGCAGTCATCTATTTAGCAATCTTTAGAAATCTAGTAGACAACTATGCTATTGCTAGAAACCAGAAAACTGCCCCTAGTGTGTCTTCATTCACTGGCTAGAGTGGAAAAAGGTCATTTTTTATTTCTTAGCTAAAATTGCACAAACTGGACCATGAGTGTTGATGCAAGTTGAGTCTAATGGGAGCATGTATTCAGGAACCACTTACACATAAGTAAATATACCAACCTTATGAGGGTGCTTTACATGGACACAGAACCCCAACTCTTTCAAAACTCTTCTCTCAGCCTTTATAATTTGGTTCTTCAAATTAACATAATCCTGATCCAAGAGCAGAGGCACAGGTTTCCTACAATAAATTCCCCAGTCAAATGGAAAAATTAAAACCACCACTGCACATACCTATAACAGATTATTTATGTATGTACATTGCAAACATCATACTGAAGACACAAATGTCAGATAGCCGCTTTTCCCAAAGAACATGAACAATTCTCCTTCATCCCTTATCTATAATTTAACCATTAACTGATTCTCATTGGTTTTTCTCTTCCCTTATATACCAACAATTGAGATTCCAAATTCAATAGTTTGGGCACACAGGCA
>CM053596.1:20551922-20575453 GCA_028646575.1 Pseudocheirus occidentalis | reverse complement strand
TCTTCCCTTCTCTTCTCTTCTCTTCTCTTTCTCTGGCCTAGACTCAATCATTTTCTTTCTCCCTTTTTTGCTCTCTTCCCTTTTATGATCCATCCTGAAATTTGTTTTCCTTGTGATTATTCCCTCCTTAAGTCCCTCTCTTTCCTTATTCTTTCTCTTTCACTCCTGTCCTCTCCAGGGGCCTACTCTATAACCTCCTTACCAACTGCCTCCCGATTTTTGGATAGCCCCAGCCACGGGGCTCCACTCCTTTACTTCATATGTTCCCCCTCCTCTCCTGGCCACTTCTGCTATGATCTTTTAGCCAATTCCTTCAATATTATGTGTCTACCCTTTTCTCCTCCTCCCCAACTCCAGTTCTTGAACTATGAATCACAATCAAATCAACTATGCCACAGTTCCATTCACCATCCCTGTAAACTTCTCAACTAAAGTGTTTCCTCCTTGTCATCATTCCACTAAGGGCAGGACTTAATACTTTTCCATTCACTCATTTCTGTCTATTTATCTGTTAAATGTATTCTTACAAGAAGCAGTCTGTGTGTTCAACGGTCCTTTGTCTGGACTGAATATCAGTGATTTTCATGTGATGTCCTCTCCTCCTCACTTTTCAGATGCACGCCCATTATGAGTAATAGTAAATCCCTCTCTATTTATTCTTCCTCATTCCTTTCCTCGTGTTTTCTTCCCCTTCCCTCCTTTTATTTTCTCTCTTAAGATCAACGCAGAACAAAATCATCCCATTCCTCTTTTAATTCTCTCTAGCAACCACTAGGCGATGCCATAGTGCACAGAGCGCCAGGCCTAGGAAGACTCATCTCCCTGAGTTCAAATCTGGTCTCAGACTTACCCCTCCGGTATCTTTGCTAAGAAAATTCCAAAAGAAGTCATGAAGAGTTGGATGTGACTGAAAAGCAAAGGAACAACAAAACTTTTCCGGGTTGTTGGGAGGCTGAAAGGAGATGATAACTGATAAAGTGCTTTGTAAACCTAAGCCTATAAGTGCTATGATGATGACGGTGATGATGATGTTTATGGTCAGGAAGCTATGGTATTTAGGCTTCTCTGGAACATCTCAAGGCAGAGTGACTATAGGTTTCCAACTCCCCCCCCCCCCAACTTCTCCATCTGGGCACTCTGGGTTTCCTGCTCCCCAGGGAAGGGAGCTGCTGGCTTCAGGTGCTCCTGGAGTGACTCTGATTAGAGGGCTGGCAGGCTTCTGGCTCGATGATTTGCACTTAGACTGGTTTCCCCTCTGCAAAGCATCTGGCCTTTGTATGGAATCCTAAGCTGAATGAAAAAAAAAAACCCAGCAGCCCACCTTACTTTGATATTTTATTCAACCCAATCCAATTTAACAAACATTTATTAAGTGACTACCATGTGCCAGGCACGTGGCTAGGTGCCAGAGATATACAGCCAAAAATAAAATTGTAGCTGCCCTCCTGGGTCTGGGGGAGGGGAAAGAGACGGGTTTGCAGATAAGTAAAAGCAAATTATATCCACCTATTTTCCAGAAGAGAGCCCTGACAACTGGGAAAACCAGAGGTGGCTTTCTGTTGATGTTGGTAGGAATGAGGAGGAAGTTTGGGATGCTGAGAGGCAAAAGTGAGGAAGGAGTCAATTTCTGAAATGCGGAAAATGGCCTGTGGAAGTAGGGGAGCAGCCCTCATAGCTAGCAGGGATCCTTTTCTGGGTCTATTCTGAAACTTCAAGTCTGTGTCTTGAGTCAGAGAATCCCAGGTCTGTAGCAGCTCAGCCCTTCCTGGTACTCAGGACACTCTCATAGGACTGGCTACAGAACCTAGATCAATTCTGCTTGCCCCAGTGGGGAAGAGACAATGGTTGGGATGTGCAGACTTTTGGGGTAGAGGTGGAAGGAAGTAGGGGCAGCAGGGAAGGGGAGAGTCTGTCCTGCCTCGGCCCTCAGCAGGGAGATTAAGGGTTGTGTGGGAAATTTCTCCAGCTCTCCACATGCCCCCCTGGGACTGCCAGCCTATGCACTTCTTTTTCCCCCTGGCCCTCAGTTTCCCCCTGCCACCCTAGATCCAACCAGCTGGGAGTCAGTGGCTCTTTGGCTGGACCTGATGCCGGGTCTGATGACGAGCTCCCCTTACTCATGGTGGGACTCTCCTGACTCCGGACTGATCTTCTGGAGGGTTTGCGGAAGAAAGGGATTTGCAAGATGGGGCCAGGACATTCCTGGGGTGGTGGTATAGGTGGTAGGTGCGATGGAGGAGGGTCGGGCGCTCTGGCTCTGGGAGGGGCTTGGAGAGAGGCGGACCCTGAGGCGGGGCTCAGCCCCCCTTTATCCCTCTGGCTCGGGACAGCTCCAAGTCCCTGTTTTCATCTTGGCGCGCTCAGATCCTCAATCGATCGATCGCTTGGGCCATGGCACTGGGGACATGCCGTGCCGTTCTCATCACCGGCTGCAACCGAGGCATCGGCCTGGGCCTAGTGCGGGGGTTCTTGGCTAGGAGCCCCGCTCCGGACCTGGTCATCGCCACCTGCCGCCACCCGGACCAAGCTCAGGTAGGAAGCCGGGATGCCTGGGTCCCTTCCTGGAGTCGGGGCTCAATCTGAAGGGGGTGCAGAAATACAGAGAAGCTACAGCAGGACGGATGCAAGTCAGATTTCGGGAGGGACTTTCCATCCCCCCGGGTGGTCACTTCCAGCCCTGCCTTCGTGAGAGACTGGAGTATGGACAGTATAACTCCAAAAGTTCCCATTCCAGTCCCTACGCTAGCTCCATTCAATTCAACCAGCACAAAGACAAACCGAAATAGCCAGAAGCAGGCTATTTGGACTGGGCACTCCGGCGCCACCGGGCAGGGAGGCAGCCTGGGCAGAGACTAAAGGAAGTGACAAGTATGGGAGCGGGGTCATTTTAGCTTCCCCTCCTCTCCTCCCCCTGCTCCTTTCTAAACCCAATCTCCCTCCCTCCCAGTCTCTCCTCTACTGCCCTTCCTAACCTGCCTACTCCCCACCCCCAACTTCTTCCTCATCCTCAGGCTGGGTGTAGTCTTGCTGTGTGTAGTCTTGGCCCAATGACGTAACTGACCCACCTCGCAGGATTCCCATTCATTGTTTTGGCCATATCTCCTGTGTCCTTTTTTTTTTGTTGTTTTTGTTTTTTTTTTTTTCTGTGTCCTTTTTAAAAGACACAGTTAATTCCCAGTAGAGTCTTCCCCGCACCTCCTGGCCCTGGACTGGGTGACAGTCTTTCCAAATTTGAACTCAGGTCCTCCTGACTCCACGGCCGGTGCTTTATTCACTGCGCCCCAGTCTTTCTGCATTCTTAAGGCATTGGGGTCCCGGGAGAGTAACAGAGTCCAAACACCTAGGGTGGGCGGGGCGGGGCCGGTGGGAGCCGCAATGACCGCGAAGGGCGCACAAAACTCTCTCTAGGTGTCCTGTACTGCCGTGTGGGGTCCCTTCTCAGTGGGGCTTCTGAAGCATTCGGTTTCATGCCAAGTCAACGTTTCCTTCTTCTTTTGCTTGATTTTAAACGGATGCAATTTATTTGGTGGATAATTGTTTAGGGGCAGACGTATCCACACATCCCTCCGCCCTCCTCCGTCCCAGGCCAGCGGAGGAAATCTCAGAACAAGAAACAGCAGGGTGATCTTAATGCTTTTGAACTCCTGTACTGTTAAAGTCATTAAAAGTTCAAAGGTGCAGCCAGATTTTGGGGTACCCTGCATTTGCATAACAGACAGCAGGAGGCAGAGCCTCAGTGTCTCGGGGAACTTTGCAGAGGAGCGCATGGGATGCTGGACCTAGCAGTAGGTAGCTGGATGGGGCTGTTGTTAGGGGCTGAGCAAAGGCTCAGGATATACATGATATAGGACAGGAGAGGATATGGTGATATGATATAATATGATATATGATTCCATGGTATATAAGATATATGCTATTATATGATTGGTACATGACACGCTATAACTCAGCAATCATTCCCAGGACCCCTCTGCGGGGAGCTCATTTCCCTGGTTTTAGCCAACATTTCTTATTGATCTGAGTCACTGACTGGCCCCTGTGTCCGGCAGAGCCGACCCGCTCCCACCTCCACCAGTCTGGCTCTGCTGCCTCCTTCATTCTGCAGAGGGAGACAAAGACCACGCTGCGTCTGAATCCTGCTTCTGCCGCTACCTGTGAGATCTTGCCCAAGTCACTTAACCTCTTCGTTACTTCATCTGCATAATAAGGAGATTAGAGTAGATGAGCCCAAAGGTACCTTATGGCTCTGTTTATGAACGCGGGTGGGTGGGGTAGGCGTGTGGGTATCTGGCCTCTTCCAAAGGATTCTTTTAGCCACAAAGGTTCTTGGAACCCTGTCTTCTAATGCAGGGAGCTGGGACTGGGAGAGACAAAGAGAAAGATGAATGAGCAAGAAATAGGGAGAGAGACGAAGAGGAGGGGAAAAAATAACTGGGGAGGGATAGGGGAAGAAATGGTGGCAAGGAATCAATGTCTTCAAGGAGCTAATAAGGAAAAGAAACAAGAAGAAAGAGACATGCAAAGCAAACAGCCAGGTGACTGAGTGGGGACAGTGCTGGACTTAGGATAGCCTGGGTTCAAATTCTACCTCCAACCGTCACTAACTGTGTGACTCTGATAAAGTCACAGTCTTAGCCTCAGTTTCCCCTTCTATAAAGTGGGAATATAACATAACATAACATAACATAACAACATAACACAACACAACACAACACAACATAACACAATTCAACATAACATAACATGACATGACATGATATGATATTATATAATATAATTAATATAATATAATTAATTTAATATAACAATATAATATAACATAACATAATATAGTATACTATAATATAGTCTAATAAATATAATAATATTATCTACCTCCCAGAGTGGTGTAGATCAAATGAGGTGATGGGTAGAAAGCATTTTGCAAACCTTTAAGTGCCATGTACATATTCATTATTACTGGTTGTGTGTGTGTGTGTGTGTGTGTGTGTGTGTGTGACTCTGTTTTGGTTTTGCCTCTTAATCACCATCCACTTCCAAGCTTTCTCTTATCCAACAATAATCTAAACCTGGATCTTGCCTTGGGGGTGGGATAGAGTTTGCTATAACGAAAAGCTCACTGGACTGGGAAAGAATTGGAAGATCTGGGTTTTTGTCCAAGTTACTGGCTAACCAATAATAGTTGCTGACCAGTGCCCAGAAAAGGAAAAGAGAGAGGCAGAAGGCAACTAGGAATTGGGAAATGTAGAAACTACTGTCTCAGGTTCACCTGGACAAGCACATACCTTCCACTGTAATGTGTTGCTGTAAGTCACCATGGCTGGTGTGTGTGTGTGTGTGTGTGTGTGTGTGTGTGTGTGTGTGTGTGTTGGGGAATTCCTCAAGTCAGAGATCCTAAGATCCTCCTGGGGTATAATTCTTCCCACATCAGTCCTTTTGACTAGAACTCAATAAATCAGTATGCAAGGCTGGAAGATTAAAACAAAAATCTTAATCGGCACCAGCTGGTGGGCTGCTGCCATGTGGATAGTAATGGCCCCAAACAAAGGGAGACACACACATATTAGGGTCTCACACAACCAATCAGTTGTATTTCATGCAAAATGGAAATAAGGAGAAAGCACTGGGATCTTAGGAGTTGCCAAAGATCGGGTTTCTTCCTATGGGATAATATTTATAATCTTATCAGAGGGGCAGGTGGGAGGTGCAGTGGAAAAAGCCCCAGCCCTGGAGTCAGAAGGACCTGAGTTCAAATTTGGTCTCAGCTGTTTATTAGCAGTGTGACCCTGGGCAAGTCACTGAACCTTGTTTGCCTCAGTTTCCCCATCTGTAAAATGAGCTGGGGAAAAAAATGGCAAATCATTCTAGTATCTTATTCAAGAAAACCCCAAATGGGGCCATGGAGAATCAGACATGATTGAAGTGACTCAACAACAGCAAAAATCTTATCAGAACATAATATTCATGCAAGAAATCTCTAAGGTAGTGAGACCTCCTCCAAGATAGAATCTGTTAGATTCAGCCTGTCCTTACCGTCATGAGGGTCTTGATCCATGTAACATTGCAGCCCTGCTTCTTTTGCCTCTGTAATTTCTTTTTCTAGGGAAAATATTTTTTACCCAGACTCATAATACATAGGTTTAGCCACCTCCTCCACATTCCCCAATTTGATACTTCCTAGGAAATATGATCACATCTGGGGTATTTGATACACAGGCTCAGAGTACAAGGCAGTTGTCTGCCCAGCAAAATATGGAAGTGATGAAATAAAAAAATCTGTGGAATACAAATCATACAAAATTCAGAAAATTCTCTTGAAGACTAAAGAGCATTTATCAAGCGTACTCTGATAAACTGGGAAGGAATTTGAAAAGTAGCTTCAACAGAACCTCTTAGCAAGAACGGAGGCTCATCAGCATTTTCTCGACTCATTGCTTTGGAGCTACTGCTTTGAATAGTAGTAACTACTTAGCAAAATTATCCACACATAAAGGTGCAACAATAGCAACTTTCTGTGATACATTATTACCAATAATATTACAAAGAGTGGAACATAGAAGGACCTGGGCTCAAACTTCTAGTTTTTATCTTAAATCTGGCACCTGGGCCTTAACCTTCCAAAAGGGTTAGGATGCTCTAAGGAACAATAGACAATAAGCATAACTCTATAATTAAGAGTATGTAAAGAAAGAGCAATGTAAGAAATTGAAGAGTAATAATAATGAAAGAGTAATGCGTCTTAATGTCCATTTAGATAACAGGCATCTTGTTCCATCTTGGTTTAACTGCCTACTTCGTGAAGTTATCTACTTCAAATAGATATTTGATCTACAAGATTTACCACTTGATTAAGAATTAGAGCTTTTTTATACACCTTTATAATTCCCCCATTTGAGGATATATTTTGTCCTTCTATCAGGGGAAGGGGAAGGCTTATTTAGAAAGAAAGAATTCGAGACTATAAGGCCATAATCTTATACAAAGCCATTTATCAATTGGGGAATGACTTGTATTCATATAGTTTTGACTCAGTTTTCTATATACTTGAGAAATGAGGCTTTTATCAGCGACATTTACTGTAAAACTTATTTTCCAGCTTCCTGCTTTCTTTCTAATCTTGACTGCATTGATTTTGTTTGTGCAACCCCTCTTTAATTTAATATAACCAAAATCATCCATTTTACGTCATGTAATGTTCTCAGTCTCTTGTTTGGTCATAAATACTTCCTTCTCCATAGACCTGACAGGTAAACTATTCCCTGCTCTCCGAATTTGCTTAAGGTCATGATTATATATGAACATATACCTATAAAACTGATGAACAAGGAGATGGCACATTTAAAAAATTGTTCTGCCTTAGTTGCCTCGGTTAGAAAATTGAAACAGACAGTGGCCACAAATTCAGAAGAGTAGAAAATGCCAGTAGCATTTTTGTCTCCACATCATTATAGTAGACTTTGCGATGCCAGGAGATCTTCACAGTAAGATTCATTATAAAATATTTGGAGTTCAACTACCATGGTCAGCAAAATTTGCCATGAAAGGAAGAGGAACATGGTTATAACTACATTAAAACTGTTCCATCTGATCTGAGCTTAAAGGCGTATGTGCTGACCTATCATGGTTATGACGGGACTAAATTCTCTCAGCCCCATCTGATTTCAGGTAAAAGTCATGCAGAAGAATTGCACATAATTCAAAGGTTCTTCTAGAAAAGCATATGCTCTAATCAATGGGTGGGAATCTTCCCTGTTTAGAAAGGAAAGAGCACAATGGGGAAATCAAATCAGGAGGATTCTGCCATTACCTTTCAGGGAATCAAATGTTGCCTTTTTAAAACTTGTCTGTGTCTCAGAGCACTTTTAGATACTTCTCCAGTTGAGTTTCCTGTCTGTGCTGTGTCACTGGACATGGTCTCCAACTTCTGATTTGCTTTTCCTTCCTCCCCTCAGACTTGGCCTGAAACCTGGCAAACTATAGAACTGCATGTCTGTACACACTGATTCAAAGCTGAGACAGTTAACTACCAAACAATCAGATTAACCTTTAAACAGTTTAGCTATTCCTAATAGATGCAGGTCCCCTACAGTATAAAAAAATTGGGGAAAATTTATCTTACCATCCTTGAGAACATCAGAGGCAATCAGGAGTTGGGGTCCAGGAGGGTGGTGTGGGTAAGAAATCTTACCTGGTGGGGTGGCTAGGTGGCACACTGAATAGAGTGCCAGCCCTGTAGTCAGAAGCACCTGAGTTCAAATCCAGCCTCAGATTCTTAACTGGCCATGTGACCTTGGGCAAGTCACTTATCCCCAACTGCCCTACCTTACCCCTCAAAAAAAAAAAAAGGAAAAAAACAACCCCACAAAGAATCTTACCTAGTTGATCCACACAATATAAACTGTAATACTTAAAAATTTCTGTAATTCCTCCCACCTCAGTTCTATTAACTGTAGGTCAATAAATCAGGAGGCAAGGCTGGAAGACTAAAAAGAAAATAAGCCCTTAATATCACCTACTTGTGGGCTACTGCCAGATAGACAGCTGAGAAAAGCAAAGTCCAGAGAGAAGGGACTTGCCCAAAGTCACGTGGCTTGTGTTGGTTCTCAAGGTAGGAGTTGAGTTGTGTTCGAGATTTCCTTGATTTCCAACCTCAGGGTGGTTAGTCATCTCATGCAGACCCCAGCCTCTGGGCATTGCTTATGCCAAGACCTCCTCTAAACGATTAGACAGAAAAGCAGGTGAAACCCTATGCTCCATTTTCCTTTCTCCCCCTTTCTTTTCCCTAAAAAGCTAGGTGGTGAAGCAGATATAGTTCTGGGTCTAGAGTCAGGAAGATTCATCACTCTGAGTTCAAATCAGGCCAAATTTACTAGCTGTGTGACCCTGGGCAAGTCACTAAACCTATTTCCTCAACTGTAAAATGGGGATAATCATAGCCCCCTGGCTCCCAGGGTTGCTGTTTGGATCAAATGAGACAATTGTAAAATGCTCAGCATAGGTCCTGGTGTTTAATTAACGCGGTTTCCCTCCCCAGGAACTCCAGCGTCTGAAAGAACAGCATCAGAATCTTAGAGTTCTGCAGTTGGGTGAGTGTCTGGGTTGGGAAGGAGGCACAGAGTAGCCCCCCGTAGTTGGGCTCCCTAATAAATGACCGCAGAGGCCAGCAGTTGACTTCCGCTGTCCTCGGGCTTTGCTGCTGTCCACAGCACGGATCCCCCCAGTTTCACTACTTGGCTTCAGTCCCTATGCCTGGGCTCCTCGGATTTCTTGAGCTCCTCGACAATTTCCTTTGGTCAACTGCCCTAGCGTTCCATGAACATCGCTTTCCCTCGAACTGCCTCCCCCATCCTTCTTCCTCTGCTCCCCTCTCCACTCTAGACATCGTGTGTGAAAACAGCATCAAGAAGGTGGTGCAGGAGACGGAGGCCCTGGTCGGGGAACAAGGCCTAAACTGCCTTATCAACAACGCCGGCATCAACAGGATCGCCACCCTGGACAGCGTCACGGCTCAGGACATGCGGACCATCTATGAGACCAATACGGTGGCCCAACTCATGGTCAGCAAGGTGAGGAAGGGCAGGGCAGGGCAGGGCCGGGCCTCCCTGACACTTGGCAGGGCATTGGGCAGCTGTGTCTTCATTCACTCATTCATTCAGCTAACTATTGTTAAGCAAATGTGCCGGACACACGGAGGTTATAAAAGCAAAGGTGAATGGGTCCCCTGCCTTGGAAGAGCTTACATACTGGGAGGCAGGGGCAGCAATGGATTGCATAGATAAATAAATACTCAACGTTGCCCTCCCAGGGTCTCTGTGCGATGATGTTTTGTAATGTATTTTGGAAACCTCAAAGAGCTATTAGCATGTCCCCTACTATTATTAATGGAATCTGTGATCATACCTTATTTTTTTCCCCGGAGCTGGGCGATCAGCCTCGGCTATTATGACAGGAAGGAATGGTGTCTGAGTGGTTCATAGAAACACGGAAATGAGCTTGTGAGATTGTTGAGTCCAACTCTCCGAGCCTCAATTTTCTCATTTTTAAAAACGGAAGGCGCAGAGGCACATAGTTGCTAAGGAATAAAAAGCAGGTCCTCTCAGGAAGACCTGAGTTCAAATCCGACCTCAGATTTTTACTGGCTATGTGACCTTGGGCAAGGCTCTTCACCCTGTTTGCCTCAGTTTCCTCATCTGTAAAATAATCTGGAAAAGGAAACGACAAACATTGGTGATATCACTGTCAAGAAACCCGGAGTGGGGCCATGAAGTACCCTCAACTGAACAACAACAGGTTTTCAGCCAGTTCTTGAGTGTTCTCTCCTTCTACTTCCCCAAGGCTTTTCTCCCTGTCCTGAGGAAGGCTGCGTGCCAGGACGTTGTCATGGGCATTCACCGGGCAGCCATCATCAACATGTCATCCCAAAGTGCCTCAATGCAGCTCTTCCTTCAGTACAAGAAATCGGAGGAAGTGTACCCCTACAGGACAGCCAAGGTAAGGGGGCAGGGGCGGAGCCTGAGGTCACATGGGGGGGCAGGGCCTGGGACTCCAGGAGCATTGCGCTCTGCCAGTGCAGCCGGGAAATGCCGCCTCGCTCAGTCACAGCAGCAGACACTCTGCTGGACCTGTCTGAGCGCGGTAGACTAGAGCCGGCTGCCCATCACGACCGGGGGATCTCCCTCATCACCTCTCAATTGTCCCTAGCTCGCTTCAACGCCCACTTTCTCTCAGGAAATTCTCCTTAAAATGGGATTTACTTACTCGTACACTAGTTGCATCCCCCCCCAGGAGAGTGTAAACACCTGGAGGGCAGGGACTGGCCAGACTAGAGGACAGTAAAAGTTCATTGAATTGAATGGTATTTGGAGTCGGGAACACCCACACTTACTGTGTCAAAGCCTAGCTCTGGCATTAGAGGACCAGGGTTCGAATTTTTGTTACTCTCCACCTCACTGACCACGGGCAAATCACCTCACCCCCGGCGCTTCAGTTACCTCCTTCCTGAATAAGGCAAGTAAGAATCGGCGCACCCACCTCCTAAAGCTATTGTGAGACTCCACTGAGATCAGTGCTTTTCAAACCTTAAGTCGCTGTATAAATAAATGTAAGAGAGTCCAGGATTTAGAGCCAGAAGGAAGGAAACAATTATTAGGTACCTACTACGTGCCAGGAACTGCGCTAAACACGTTACAGGTGCTACCTCCGTTGATTGTCACTACAATCCTACGATGTAGGTGCTGTTATCATACCCATTTTACAGATGAGCCAGACAGTGAAGCAACTAGCTCGAAGTTATGCAGCTAGGGAGTGTCTGATGTGTTTGAACTCTGGTCTTTCTAACTCCAGACACCGTGCTCCACTTACTGTTACCCAGCTAACCTCACAGTCTATTGAGTCCAGCCCCTCCATTTTACAGATGAGGAGACTGAGGTCCAGGAAGGGGAGGGGATTTACCCAAGATCACATAAGCCCCAAACCTCAATGGTGGGATTTGAAACCAGTGCTAAGGGGTTTGATTCTAGAGTTAAGACTTTTCACCATACCCGACTAACTCATTCCTAATTCATTCTTCCTTTAGGGCTTAAAAACTGTAATGTGAATGTATATGTATAGCCTATATCAGATTGAACGCAACCTTGGAGAAGGGGGAGAGGAGGGAAGGAGAGATATTTTAGAACTCAAAATCTTATAGAAGTGAATGTTGAAAACTAAAAATAAATAACCAAGTAAATTTATTTTTAAAAAAGAAAAAACCCAACCCCAAAAAACTGATCAACTACCTTCAGATGGGGTCCAGATTATTTTTCTTTTCTTCCTATGTCAGTTGTTTTTTTTTTTTTTACCTATTTCTGTTTAATAATAATTAAATTTCATCAGGAATCCCAGTGAATTAAAAAGGACAACCTTGAATGTGATATTACACACATCCCACAAATTTGTCAAATGCCTATGAAAGACAATCTATGAGCACACGCACACTCTAAATCTCTTTAGGCGCTTTATTTTAACCTTAATGTACTATATTTCTGATTATTGCTCCCTTTGTCCCAAATGTTGAGTTTATTTCATTACATGTGTATATTTTGCTATAGGTGTGAAGAGGTTTGGAAGTGGTGGGTGTCTGAGGGATCTCATATAATCCCTAGTGGGTTCTTGTCTGGAAAGAATTTCACCTGATCCAAGCTGTTTTTTGGCAAAGTTACAAAGTTTATTGTTATGCTTACTTAGCAGCATGCAGGAGAAATAGGGGGACCTGCAAAGTGCAGGGATCTAAGATAGAGTTATAAAGTTTTATACTCTGCAGCGGGCAGGAAAAGGTTGAGGGAACCTGCAAATAGCTGGGGCTAGAGATGCAGTTTTTATAACCATAAAACTGTCAATCAAAGGTTAATAATGCTAACTAGGTGGGCAAGGGTGGAATTTGGGAGGAGTTTGGGAGTGGTTTAGGAGTGGTCAGTGCTTAAAGGGACATACACTTTTTGTATCAACAGCCGAATTACCCATAATTCACTGGGAGATTCCCCTGGGGTGGGGCTATCGGGAGGTGTGGTTTTTTTGCTTGAAATGTCACTAGGTTACTTTTGGTCAAGGATGAATGAGATATATTATGGCTATTGGGAGGCTAGGCTTGATTGTTTCCAAGTCTGGGAACTAGACTGATTAGGAATTCAGGAGGTACCATGTTGGGATGGAGTTATCTCTCTGATAATGTTGTTCAAGGCTTTTGGGTGCAGCTGCCCACTTAGAACAAAGGGGCTATGCATTTCTCTAAGAGTTTGTTTATAGAGTACTATTGAACGATTCATAGGAGCTTGTCTCTAGGCAGACTTGCTAGCTAAGGGAAAAGACTTTCAGGCTGGGGTAAGGGGAGAGGCAGAGTTAATGCCTTTATGGCTGGGGGAAAGTGTGACTTTTACAGCTTAATTGCACAGGCTTGTTACAAACTGATGCTACATATATGGGTACCCAAACACAAGTGAGATTTTACAAACTGAGGTTACAAACAAAAGCATCCCAGACTGCATCAGGTGCTTTTGAAAGCAAACTAATTGCTTGTCTCAGATAGATAACATGAAATAAAAAGGCCCACATTAGATAAAACATTGCAAAATATTGTCCTCCATTCATCAAAAACTTAAAATTTAAGGGAGACAATGCAATTCAAAGGATAGGGAAATTGGCTTTCTTTTGAAACAGAGTTCCTATATTTGAAAAATCGTGAAACTACTGAAGATCCTAAAAATTAATTATATAACTTGTTTCCTCTTACCCTTATTCCTTGAAGTGTATATTTGGGTAAAATTCGCTACATAAACTCCCAAGATCCAAGTTGCCTTTATGGTCAGAAGATGATAAAATGGTAAAGATGAATTAGCAGGGTCTTTCATTCAAGTTATCTGCATCAAAGTAGCAGGCTCCATGAATACAGTGCCAGTCCAGAAGCCTTGAGTATAAATCCTGCCTCTTACACTTTAGTAATTATGTGACCCTGGCCAAGTCACTTCATCCCAGTTTCTTTATCTGTGAAATGGGGATAATCGCAGCACCCACCTCCTGGGGAAGTGAGGACCTTGAAGTCTTATATAAATGCTAGACCTCCTCAATCCTATTTTTAAAAAAACCCAACATCATTCTTTAAACTGTCCCGATGATCCTGGCATTAAAGTGAATTCTTTCATTGTGAAAGATCTCGAGCTTAGATAGAAAGAAAGCTATCTCTAAGTAAACATCTGTTATTCTCAAGAAGGGATTGTTCTTTTTAAGCTTTCCTAGGTTTCACTGGCAAAAATAAGTTCCTTTTTCTCTTTAATTAATTTGTTTTTAAAATATAATATAGTGAGCAGGAGATCTAACTAGCCTGACAGTTTGTAATTGATTTAATAGAAATATTTTTGCTTCAAAAATAGTGATTAATTTTTCTCACCTTTATAAAAAATATTAGACCATCTGGTATCATTGAATAAATTGAACTATGATGGTCTCTAGACATTATGTTTTAGGAGTATATTGGCTAACTAAAACAACTAACTAGCCACCCCTCTCAATGCATTTATGATCTGAGATCTGATGGAGGAGAACACATGCAAATAACTGTGTGCGTGCAAATATTTACAGTGTGAATGGAAAGTAATGGGGAGAGGAGGGGAAGACCAGGAGGGACCAGGAAGGGCCTCCAGAAGATGTCTTGAAAGAAGTCAAGCTGGGGCAGCTAGCTAGGTGGCACAGTGAAAAGAGCACTGGCCCTGGAGTCAGGAGTACCTGAGTTCAAATCCGGCCTCAGACACTTAACACAAAAAACTAGCCGTGTGACCTTGGGCAAGTCACTTAACCCCAACTGCCCTCCAAAAAGAAAAAAAAATTCACATTTGAGGTTCTCACGGTTAGTTATTTTTCAGTCATGTGCGTCATTTCATGACCGGATTTTGGGTTTTCTTGGCAAAGCTATCAGAGTGATTTGCCATTTCCTCCTCCAGCTAATTTTACAGATGAGGAAACTGAGGTAAACAGGGTTCAGTGACTTGCCCAGGTAAGTGTCTGAGGCTGGATTTGAACGCAGGAAGATGAGTTTTCTGACTCCAGGCCCAGAGCTCTGTACACTATAGTGCCCCCTAGCGGCCCATTTCTTCCACTGCACCTTCTGCCTGCCTACTTCACACATAGTAAGCATTGGTGGAATCTAAGTGGCTCAGCACTGGGCCTGAAGTCAGGAAGACCAGAGCGGTTAGGGTTAGAGTTAGGGAATTATGGAATTTCCTCCCATTTAGAGGCGCCTCCAAGTGGAATGGGATGCCCGGGGAGGGAGTGGGCTGCCCTGGGCCTGCATTCCTGCTTTTTTGGGGTGTGGTAGAGGGTCCTCCCAGGGAGGGCTGATTTAGCTGAGGTTCCTCCCAGCTCCTCCTCTGAGTATCTCTACTTCTCTTCTCCCAGACAGCCCTCAATATGATCACCTGCTGCCTAGCAGCTGACCTGATATCTGACGGGATTCTCTGCATCTCCCTGGATCCAGGCTGGGTCAAGACGGACATGGGGGGGAGCATGGTGAGTGACCACCGCTTCTCACGTCCAGATGATTGGGCAGGGAGAGCTCAGTGCTAGCACTTCCCCCTATCCTATGTACCAGGGGTCTCTGATGGCCAGAGCCACTGTTTGTCAGCAATTGTCTGGTCCAAAGGTCTATGCCTTTGGATTTTGCTTTGTTAGGCTCAACAGAAAGGGTTGAGAATCCCATGGAATGACCCATGTAGCATTTGCTCCTGGCAGCTCCTGCCTCCTGGGCTCTGCCTGGGGAATCTCTACTTTCTCCACATAGCCTGGTTTCTTCTGGTCTCTTTGCCTAATGCATTTGATGCTGGTGGGTGCTGAGTCTGGCACAATGAGAGTGGGGGGCAGTGACAAGAAGTACAGAGGTTTAAAGAGCTAGCACTTCTCCTTGTGAGCATGATTTGGGTAAATTATCTGCTGTAGACCAGCTAGGGAAATGAGGATGGGGAGTCAGGGAGCAGGAAGCTAAGGGGGAGGAGCTGGAGACACGGAAGGTGAGAGGACTACTTTGACCTGGGCCCTGCCATTGTTAAATGCTTTGAATGAAGATGTAAATGACATCTATATCACACTCACAGATGACATGAGGTCATAGCATCCAAAGTGGGGAGTTGGAAGCTCCACAAAGGCATCTGATCCAAACTTTTCATTTTACTGATGGGGAAACTGAGGCCCCCAAAAAGGAAAATGACCTTCCCAAGGTGATGAAACTGAACATTTTAGCTAACATGTTGGTGGAGGGAGTCTGGATCCCACAATGACTCAGCAAGGTAGAAGGATGGGTCAAATCTAACAAGATCCCATTTTGTAGAGATAAAAAGTAGTCTCTCGTACTTGGATCAGGAGAAAAACAGCCTGCTGCCCAAGTACAAGATACAGAGGCTAGAGTCCAAGGGTGGGGAACCTGGGACCTCAAGGCCACATGTGACCCTCTAGGTCCTCAAGGGCAGCCCTAGGCCTCAGGTTCCCCACTCCTAGCTGCTTTGAAAAAGAATGGGGGTAGGAGGAGAGCCCCAGGAAACTCTAAGACTCTGAGCTGCAGAACAGTCATTGATCTGAATTGATAAATCAAGAATTAACTTTTTCTCATCGTTGGACCCCTTGGGCAGTCTGGTGAAGCCGTTGGACCCCTTCCCAGAACTATTTTATTTATTTTTAATATTTTTTTTTTGGTAGGGGTGAAGGCAAGGCAATTGGGGTTAAGTGACTTGCCCAAAGTCACACAGGTAGCGTGTGTCAAGTGTCTGAGGCTGCATTTGAATTCAGTCCTCCTGACTCCAGGGTTGATTCACAGCGCCACCTAGCCGGCCCCAAGAACTATGTTTTAAAATGCATAGAATTAAATACAAGAGATTACAAAAGTATCCAATTATATTAAAATAAGGTTTTCAGTTATTTTTTTTTAAAAGTGTTCGTGGACCATAGGTAAAGAAGGAATTTCCTCACCTGGGAGCTCCCAACTCTGATGAAATCACAAGTCTGGGCATACACTCACAGACCCAGTATAAGTCAACAGAACAGAATGGACCCAAGGAAATTGAAGGAATTTTAAGAGAAATAGCACGGCTGGAATGGGGCAGGGGATGAGAGTCCCTCTGTCTTGCTCAGACCACAGACCAAAATCTGGTGGCCAGTTTGGGGAATCACATTTCAGGGAGGCCACTGCCCATCTTGCTCCATGAACAGCTTCCCCCAATGTCTCTTTGAGCACCGCATCACTATGGAGCTGACTACAGGGCTTCCAATTTTCCACCAGTGCATTAGAAGCTCCAGTGGGTCCAACCTGGCTAGAAATCTTTGAGTGTGGTCCCTGTGACAGACTGTGTCTGCTGTCTGAGCACCAGCCTGGTTATGTGGGAGAAACTCATCCTCATGGGTACAGACTGATCACTGGGTGTTGAGTTGTGTCGTCATAGCAACCTGTGAACCTAAGGAAAATGCAAAAAGAGCCTGCGTCCTGGGTGGCCTCCTTCTTCTGCAGGCATAAATGTAAAGCAAAGGGGACAGAGGGCGCATCTTTAAAGCTTTAACTACTGAGGTTCTGAACATAAGACCTTCATACAGCAATCGATGAGATGTGTTTTATAGTTGTTGAGTTGTTTATGTCATGTCTGATTCTTCATGACTCTGTTTGAGGTTTTCTTGGCAGAGATACTGGAGAGGTTGGTGGTTTGACATTTCCTTCAAATCCAGTCTCAGACACTTACTAACTGTGGAACCCTGGGAAAGGCGATTAAACCCTGATTGCCTCCAAAAAGACAAGAAAAGTACTTCTGGTGTAGATCAGCATTTCATAGCATATACCAAAAAAAAAAAAAAAAGCCCCAAATAGATACATCCATAACTGTCGTATAAAAGGTAACAACATAGAGTGGTCTTGGGGTTTGTCTCATCAACTCAAGCCCTGGTAAGAGTAATCACCCCCCATTCCCATTAAAATGAGCTTCCTTTATAAAAGGATGTTTACTTCACAGATATAACTAGAAGGAGGCCTATTCTCCCTGGTCCTATGAGGGGTAAAAGGGGGGAAGCAGACTCCTAATTTAGCTCAGCTCCTACATATGGTTGGTACCCCCAGTGCAATCCAAGAGGAGGCATGAGACCCGTTGGGTTCTCACATCTGCTTTTGCTGACCTCGGTCCAGAAAGGCACTTCCCAAGGTTACTTCTTGGGCTGGAATGCCCTTGTCATACTTGGGTGGTCTCAAAACCCAGCAATGTTCAAGCCTTTGGGACTTCGACCCCTCCAAGCCCATAGAGGTCTAAGAAATGGGCCCATCTCTTCTCTCCTGTTTTAGGTGAAGGGAGTGGAGTCTCTGACCTTGTGAGTTCTGAAAGGTCAGGAGAGCCACAAGGCACAAGAATAATGGAATACTATCTTCCTCTTATAATCAGAGTCTCAAGGGGCCCAAAGGACAATGGAGGGCTTAGCGGGGGGCGGGGGGGGGAAGGGGGGGACAGTGGAAAAGTGCTGGGCTTGGGAAGACCCGAGTTCAAATTCTGCCTCAGACACTAACTAGCTGAGTGAAATCAGTTTAATAGCACCATCCTAATGGGATTATTGTGAGGACCAAATGAAAAAAACACAAAAGGGCTTTGCAAACCTTAAAGGGCCCTAGAAATTGAATTATTCTTATTTGTCACTTGTTATTAATGAGTACAGGCAAGTTGTAGACTGTAAAGGGGCCCATTCGGGAAAAGCCGGTCATACAGTGAGAATGAGGGGGCCATAGATGGGCAGCCCAAGGGCCATCCTGGTGCCCTGAAGATGTTCAAAGGGGAAAGGAGGAGGGGCCTAAGGATGGACGGACTGATGGGGAAGCAGGGAGGAAGTGTCATGTTTTTACATTTATTGGGGTGAAGAAATACGAACCTTTGCGTGTTGGAGGCAAACATCCCCAAAGGTCTGCAGTGCATCTTCAAGACTCCGATTGTACATTTTAAATAGTCATTCCAAATACTGTATAATGCATTGTTACAGTTACAAGCCTCTGTGAAGGCTGTGCTCCGCCAGGGCAAAGGAGCTATGGAACAAAAATCCAGATGGGGAGGCGGAGGGAGAAGGGGCTAGTATTGCTTTACATGTAAATTATGTAATCCCTTAAAAAAAACCAAACTTTTTGTATCTTCTGCCTTAATACTTGCTCCTTTTAAAAAAATTGTCAGTCTTATTGAATGACTCCCTCATTCCTTCCCTGCCCCCAACACAGATGTGAAGACTTTATAATCCCCCTTCGAGTTTTATGAGATTAGTGCCAATATGTGGGGGAGGGAAGTTTACCTATACCCTGACTTAAGACCAGGTGAAATAAAGGGAAAAAAAGGACATTTGTGGGCACTGGGGACCCTGCAATAATTAGGCTCTGATGAGAATTCACCTGTAGACAAGGGCTTTACATAGTCACACCTAACTTGTGTTATGACATAGAGCCTCCCCTCTGGTTTTCAATGGACCGGGTTCAATCTTAAGAGCCATCTCCTAAATAATTTTTTTCTTTGATGACTTGTGCCCCAATTCTGGATTTTTCCTAATTACATAAGAATTTGGCACCTCCTGCTTCTAAACAGAGACTCCCTTTGAAGCCTACATAAAAGGTCCATCTTTGTGAGTTCAGATCCAGCTTCAGACACTTACTAGCTGTGTGACCCTGGGCAAGTCACTTAACCTTGTTGGCTTCATCTGTCAAATGAGCTGGAGAAGGAAATAGCAAACCGCTCCAGTATCAAGAAAATCCCAAATGGAGTCACAAAGCGCCAGAAATGATAAAACAGCAACAACGTTTTCATTGGTATTTCCTTCTGTCTTTTCCCAGGCTCCCCTGCGATTAAAGGAGATCATCCCAGGGATTCTCAATGTCTTGGCCAATCTCAGAGAAAAGGACCACGGGTCCTTCCTCGACTGGAAAGGAGAAGTGATTCCCTGGTAGTCCTGGCTGTCCCAACCCTGGCCAGGGGGTCCCATTACTCCTTTAGCCCAGTGAATCCCACAACTCCATGGAGACATTAACTCCCCATAATCTTCTAATCCCTGGCCCCCTCTTTAGCTCCTCACTCACTGACTCTCTCACACCCCACCCCTCACCCCCCAGGTCCTACTGTCTCCTGGTCCCCATTGCTCCTTGTATCCCATCAACCTCTGGGTTTGTGGTACCTGAGAGATCCTTATTTAAAAAAAAAAAAAAGAAATGTGTTGGTTTTTTCCAGTACAAATTTGAGCTTGGAGTCAGTTCTTTCAATGCATAAAGTTTCAGGAAAGTTAATAAATGGTAATCTCCTGAAGTAGGTGTGGGTCTAATCTGGTGCTGCCTCTTCTGCCCTGTACAAGCCAAGAGGAGAGAATGAGATTTGGTGTCAGGAAGCTCTGAGTTCAAGTCTTGCCTCAAACACTCTACTAACTATGACTCTGGGCAGGTTCTATCTTAGTTTGCTCATCTGTAAAATGGCATAACAGTAGTAGCTGCCTGATGGAATAGTTGTGAAGCACATGTAAAGCAATATTTTGACCTGACCCAAATAATCATTGGAAGGGGTTGGGGCTTGGCTCTGGGGGCTTTGCCCTGGACTGAAGCGGTTTTCTAGCCTCCTTCCCCTAATATTGGATTTCCTTTGGAGTGCAGACCCATACTGCTGAATTGGGGCTAGGCTTGCCTCCCAGGACCAGACTGGTTAGGCCTGTGGCCCTCTGCCACCTCCACAAGACTGCTCTCTCCCACACATCCCCAAAAGTCCCAGCAGGGAAGATGGAGTAGCTTGTTTCCCTGATGCAGAGCAGGAGAAATGAGGCCTACTCAGAAAGGTGGTGGTGGGGCTAAGACTCAGGACTCATGGTTTTGGGACCATGGCTTTCTTCCCTGTACCAGGGGCTCCTTACACTAGTCATCGAGGGCTTTGGACCTTGCCTCTAAGGCCCCATTATTAACCACTTATTAATCCCCTACATGTGTGAGGATGCATTATTCAGAGGTTTCCCCTTGCCCTAGTACACCCCCTCAGGTCCTTGCTCTAGCCTCAGAGTGAGCCCCAAGGTGGACCCTAATCCTGGAACCATCCTTGACCTCAGTCCCCCTGTGAGCCCTGACCCTGGACCCTGATCAAAACCTCAGTCTCAATCATTGCCCCACACTGGGTCATGGACCTCAACCTGAATGTAAGCCTTAACTCCAGACTGGATCCCAAGCCCAGTCCTTGACCTTGGCCCCAGGCCCCGGCCTAAATCTTAACCTTGGCATACTCCCCAATACAGCCACACACAAACATCTTTGGCCCCAATCACGGTCTGAACCATGACTCTGACCTCACACTAAACCCTGCCGTCATCTTACGACTGAGCTTTCACTTTGGCTCCAGGCTGACCCTGTGCCCTGAGACCAGACCCTGTGTGAGGGTGGTCACAGGCTGAGTTCTGACCCTGGCACTGTGCCCCAAACCAGGTCCAGCCTGAACCTTGACCTCAGCCCCCAACAGAGCTTGTAACCCCAGCCCCAGCCTCAACCATGACCTTGAGCCCAGTCCTAGACCTTGGCCCTAGACTGACTTGTCATTGAAAACGGATCCTGATTGTGGCCACTGACTGAACACACCTGACCTCGGACCTCCGGCTGATACTTAACTCTGGGACCAGTGCTGCCTTCAAGCCTGATGTTGGCAGGCTGCGCATGGGCCAGGCAGGGAGAGGAGCTCCGCGCCCACCTGCTGTGTGTCTCCAAGTCTGGCCGCAAGGTGGCGCTGTGCAGCCACAGGCCCTCGCCGGTCTCCAGGCCCGGCCGCGCGGGGGCGCTGTGCAGTCTCGGGTCCTCGCCCATCGGAAGCGGAACCTTTGTGCCGCAGCTTCAGGCGGGCCTGTTTCTCCGATTGTCCCGGAAGTGCCTTGGAAGAGGCGGCAGTATGGTCAGTTTGGCGAGTGTCGGCCTCTTTGAACCTAGCGCGGTTGTTGGGGGGGGCGGCTAGAGATAGGAGGGGCGGATTTAAGAAAGAGAGAGGGGCGGCCTATGGCGGGGGGAAGGGGCTGTGGGGGCGGGGCGGCGTCGTTTTGGAGGGGGTCCTCTCCCCCACCCCTCCTCCACTCCCCTTCTCTCTTCCTTAGCCTGCCTGGATGGGAGGGGCGGGGGCAGAAGAAAAAGGGTGAGGGTCCCCTCGCCGTCCTGGCAGTCTTCCTGGAGGAGGTGGCCTTGTAACCCCCCAGCAAAAGGAAAGCCGGGGTTTGGGTCCTGAGCTGCGTTCCCACCCCGCGCTGGGGCAGGCGGAAGCTCGGACCCTGGCCTCCTGTTGTGGGGGTGGGGTAGGAAGGGCGGGCCTGGGAAGCGCCCCCCTCCCCCACCCGAGGCACGTCACTGTTAATGTTGCCAGTGTTCCGTGGGTTAGAAGGAGCTGGGCAGATTTAGTCCAAGTCCCATGAGAATTATAATGTAATTATAACAATCGCCGACATTTATATAGCGCCTGCTGTGTACAGGGCACCCTGCTGAGGCTTTAAGCCTCGTCTAAGGCTGCCAGGGACTGGGGATATGTCACTTGGGTGGGAGAAGCCCAGGGGAGACCTGGGGACGTTAGAGCCGGGGACCCCCGGAGGACAGAACCCAGAGCCGGGGGTAGAAGGGGCCAGTGGAGGGGGGAGGTCATTGAGAAGCCAGGAGAGCCGACCCTCCAGCCCAGGGATCTCAGGTAGAGGCCAAATGAGCCCCTGGCAGGAGAAGGGTTGGACTCAGGGCCAGGGTCCTTGCAGCTCTAAAACCCCATAATTTGAGGGGAGGATGTGCTTTTGCTCCAGGGAGCCTTGTCCTCCCTGAGGAGGAGCCCAACCCTGACCTTTGGGGTCATCTATCCTGACCCCTCACATCACAGAGGCTCCAAGACATTAACTCCGATACAAGGTCATATAGGGAACGTGTTGGGCAGAATTTGAACCCAGACCCTCTGGTTCCGCCTGCATCCTTTTTCTTGCAGGAAGCATTCTTGGTGAGTGATGAGGTGCCTCAGAAGCACCTGGTACCTCTCCAGGGCTCCCAGAGTGGATAGAAGGAGACAGTGTCTGTAAAGTGCCCTAAGGGGCATTGTCGCTGGGGGCTACCCATGTTTGTGTTGTAGCCCCCAGGATCCTAGAGGATCTGAGTCTTACCTGTCTAACCCCAAGGCCCCCCTCCCCTCGGAGCTCTGCTCAGTTACCCCAGGGCGCCTTAGTAAAGGTTTGATGAGTGAATAAAGCCTTCTTTTGCAGCCCTCCTGAGCCTCGCCCTAGAAGGACAGACCCAAGCACCATGTTTCTGGCTCGAGTGACCTCACAGCTAACTAGGGCCGTGCCCTGGGCAGGTAAGCGCCTGTTTTGTGGGTGGGCTCAGGCTGCCCCTGGACTGGCTCAGGGAATGGTATTGTAGGTGATGCCCCACACCCCCGAGTATATGCCCCCTCCTGTGGTCAGCTTAGATGCACTGTAGGTGGAGGGAGGCCGGAGAAGACTGCAGTTTCCTGCTGCATGTTGCTGTGGGTTGGCTGTGGGGGCCGTCTTTGTGTAAGGCTTCACTCTACATTTGTGCTCAAAGAGGATGAACTCTTGGGAGAGCAAGTCATCTGTTGCCCCCCCCCCCCTCCCTCCCCAGCCCCTGAGGTTATCTCTTCTTTCCAGCCTGGGCCTGGAGGCGAGGCAAGACTCTCCCTTTTGGGCCACACCACCTAGCAGTGGGCAGATCCCCTAGACGGTTGCTCTGCAGAATGCGCCCTGGCTAGGTAGTTGCTGAGCCCATGAAGGCGTTGTAAAGGTCACCCTTGACCCCCTGGGTGCTGCTGGGAGCCTGGCTTCCCTTCCCTTGTCTTTGGGCTCTTTCTTGCAGGCCGATGTTTGTCAAGGCCAGGCCCTGCCGTGCCACCTCTGGTCTCTGTGGCCAAGCATTGTTGTTATAGCACGTGGCCAGCAGGCAGGAATTGGCTGGTGCTCCAGCCCCAGGGACAGAGAGATCCAGAGCTAGAGGAGATGCTGGTTCCCAGGAAGATGTCCATCAG
>CM053596.1:20493853-20551422 GCA_028646575.1 Pseudocheirus occidentalis | reverse complement strand
CTTCCCTTGTCTTTGGGCTCTTTCTTGCAGGCCGATGTTTGTCAAGGCCAGGCCCTGCCGTGCCACCTCTGGTCTCTGTGGCCAAGCATTGTTGTTATAGCACGTGGCCAGCAGGCAGGAATTGGCTGGTGCTCCAGCCCCAGGGACAGAGAGATCCAGAGCTAGAGGAGATGCTGGTTCCCAGGAAGATGTCCATCAGTCCCCTGGAGAGCTGGCTCACTATTCAATACTTGCTCCCCAAATCTGAGGACCCCGAGGACCCCATCCCTGACCCCATACCTGACACAGTGACCCTGGGCTTGCTCTATGACTGTCCCCCAAGTGAGGCCAAGGATGGGGAGGAGCTGGGGGAAGAAGGCTCCTGGGGAGCCCCCACGATGCACTGCAAGAATGTGCTGAAGATCCGCCGCCGGAAGATGAACCATCACAAGTATCGCAAGCTGGTGAAGAGGACCCGGTTTTTGCGACGGAAGGTCCGAGAAGGGAGAAGGAAGCGGAAGCAGGTAAGCTCCAGATCCCTCCCCAGGCCTCGTCCTCTGTGGGATTGAATTGTGCTTGGGCCCATGGTAGAAAGAGCCTGGCATTGAGTATGCCCAGACTTGACTTCAGTGCTGAGCATGGCCTTGGCCAGGTGGCTGGGCCTCATTTGCCCCCACTTGTGAAAAAGAGGTTTTGGATCAGGTGATCTCTGAGACCCTTTGCAGCTCTGCCTTGGTTGCCCTGGCTGCCTCTTCTTGTGATGCCCGTGGAAGTTTGGTCTTCCCACTCCTGCACTTGTGTCCCTAGTCAGGGGGAGCACCAGTCACCACCAATGGTCTGACACAGTCTAGGGGGCCTGTCTGCAGCTGCCTACTGGTTTTGTTGGGGATGCACCTCTGGGGTTTCAGGGCAACAAGAGATTTTGTGTGGGTTTGGTGGGGATGTGCTGCAGCTGTGCCCTCAGTCACCCTTCTCTCCTCTTGCTGCCCCTCACAGATCAGGTTTGAGAAGGACCTGAAGCGTTTGTGGAAGAAAGCAGGCTTGAAGCAGGCCCCCGAGGGCTGGCAGACCCCCAAGATCTATGTGAAGAGTAACTGAGCCCCTCCTCAGTGTGTCTGCTACAGCATTTTAATAAATGTTAGAGAAACGGCACCCATGTCTCCCCCCCCAGTGCCTGCATCCTTTCTTGGGGCAATGGGGGAGAGGAGGGTTGCCAGGAGGCGGGTGGGCACGGCTGGGTCATGGTGCTCAGTGGTCAGCCCCTGGAGGGCAGAGAGGCATCCCTGCCCTGGCTGCCCCTCACTGAGGACTGGCCGGGGTCTTGGGGAGGGGGGATGGAGTTGTTGCAGCAGTGGGGTGATGGCCATTCACACTCATAGTTACTTCTTTTATAAAGCATCCTAGTGGCATCCCCCCACCATGTCAGAGGTAGTGTAAGGACTGGGAGTGGGGTGGGGTTCAGTTCTGTCCTGTGGGAACTCTGGGTGTGGAAATACTCCTTAGAGTGCAGATTGCCTTCTCACTGGTAACTGAAATCTTCCCTTCCTCCCCCCCATAAGAAGGGGAGAAATACAACAACCATCGCGTGGATACACACACACGGACACACACTTAACTCACGCAGAGTCATGCCAAACATTTCCATGGGGAACTTAAAATCTCAGCATTGCCTGGGTCACTGAGTGGGGCCTTTTGAGGTTTTGCCACTACCCCATATCCTGAGGGCTGCATAGTGGCTTGGTTTTAATATCCACTATTATCTATGTTTGATTGCATTTTTGTGTATTTTGTTGGCTATTCTCCGTTATATTTGAATCTGAATCAGCCCACCCTGGAATGTTGTGGCCTGCCTGTAGCCCGTGGGTCACGTGTTTGACACCTCCCATCTACTCCAACCTCATCATGTTATGGTGAGCTCCGACTCTTAGAAGATCAGAGATTTGAGGGCCGAAGGGGATCTCTGCAGCCATTAGTCCAGTCTGTACCCCAAGCGCGCGCGTCTTCACTGTGGGCCTCCTCTCTTCACTTCCTGGCCTTCAAGGAGGAAGTCCCAAGATGACTGTTGCACTTTAGGACACTCATCCAAAATTAGGAGCTTTTTCACTTAAATTTAAGCATCCCTCATGTCTCCTGAATTTTCCAAACTAAACTTTCATTTCCTTCAACTAAACCTCCTGTGATGAAACTTTCATTTCCTTCAACTAAACCTCCTGTGATGTCAGCTCAAGGTCCTTCATTGTCCTCAAGCTCATTGGTGCCCTCGCATTGGCCTCTGATAATTCTAGTGATACACTCCTAATGCTTAGGACTGGATGGTTTTCTTCATCAGTGAAGTACAGAACTGCCTTCCAGCCAGGCTACAGTAATAGCACCAGAAGGTTCTGTTGCCCAAAATCCTCTGTCCCAGGCCTGTTTGGGAGGCTGAAGTCGTGGCGATTGACTGGAAATGCTGGTTTGATAGAAGGTTTCCATCCTCACCTCCTCCTGAGCAGGGAGGACCACCCCTGAACCTCTGTCCCCTAACTTGGTCCTCTGGCATAGCATGGTAGGGCATCCAGGTGGCGCCAGAGTGCATAGCGCTCAGGGCCTAGAGTCTTCCTGAGTTCAGATATGGCTTCAGACCTTTACCAGCTGTGTGGCCCTGGGCAAGTCACTGTATCCTTTATGCCTCTGTTTCCTCAAGTCTAAGATGGACTGAAAAAGGAAATGCCAAAACACTCAAGTTTTTCTGCCAAGAAGGCCCCAATTGGGGTCACTAAACGTCAGACGCATCTGAACAAAAACCATAGTAGGTGGCACAGATGTCTCCTGTTGGTCACTCTTGTTCCTGTTGATAGCTTTGATGAGAAGTAAATAAGTGATCACCTCCAGTGTTTTAAAATAAGAGCCTTGTACTATTGCCTTCAACCCTGATCAGTCAATTAACCATCAATCAGCTAACATTTATTAAGCGCCTTCCAGGCACAAAGAGTTCTTGATCTCAAGAACCTCCCAGTCTAATGGATGACTCCTGAAAACCCTAGAAGAGTAAACCCTTGGAAAGACCAAAAATCTACCCGTCATTGGCAGCAGTGGGAGTAAATCATCTGCCTAAGACAGGAGAGGATGGATGGAGAAACAGTTGTGAGAGCTGGATCTTTTTTCCCGGGCTCTCATGAGGCCTTCCCTATTGAGTTGGTGGCTTTTGTTAGACACAGAGACTCAGCAAAGGATGTCTTGTGTTGGTGTGCTGAGGAGAAGTGGGGAGTGGGATGGAGTTTCTACTGCCTTCTGAAATTGGACATGGGCATTAGGAATATACCCTTCCATCCCCTGGCTCCCATGATCTATGGAGAATCCTACCTGGCTCTCAAGACCAATGCAGAGTGACCTTGCTGGTCAGCTAGCATATCGGAGGCAAGGCTGGACCTCAGGTTACCTGGGTCTCTGCCTTTTGGCCCATTAGTCTGAGCAAGGAGGGTCTTCCTGCCCAATGGGACAGAAAGGACCAGCACATTGGCCACATCCAACGGCTTCAGCAAGCTGTCTCATGAGGTGGCAAATGCTCAGTCACTCTCCGTGTCCAGGCTGGCTGCTCCAGGGGCTAGGAATTTTCTCAGTGTGGGAAGGCTGCAGGTTTTGGACCAGGGGACTGAGGAGAGGGAGGCTTGACTTCATGAGCTGCTTCCTCATGGTGTCACAAGATGGCGGTAGACCTGCATCCTTCATCCATCTGGACCCTACCATGAAGAGCTAGTTAGCAGTAGGTGGGAATACCAGTGAAGGCTAAGCACCATCCTAATCTTCCAAGGCCATTGCACCAGGGTCCAGGGTCCCCAATCAAACTCCCCCCACTTGAAGAGAGTGTATCAGGGACTCAGGTGCTAAACAGTGTCAAAGGTGGGAGAGACATTCACTTAGAGACAAACCCACTGTGGCTTTGTGGGACACGTGGCCACCTTCCTCAGATACTTTATGTGAAGAGTGACAATACTTGATCTGCTTAGCCCCTGGGGCAGAACCAGGAGAAGTTGGGGGAGGGGGTAGGGAGTGGCAAAGGGGCAAATTGAATGGGACAGCATAAAGGGGGAGGCCTGGGGGAAATTTAGGGTATATAAACCAGCTTTTTGCCTTCTGTAGTTCGACCTCTCCCACCAGAGTGCTCTGGTGGTGATCACGTCCCCTTCTCGCGAGATTATAATAAATCCTTCCTGTCTTTACTTGGAGATATCTCTGCTTATTTTATTTTGGACAAGGCTCATCTCTTTGTCTCACACAGAAACAAAGCCTATGTGACCTTCCCTTGTCCTTAGCAAACACAGTGTAGTCATCCCCCTAATGTGACTTGGTGCCGTTCCTTTTTAACAGTAATTGCAAATCGTTATTGTTATTTGTCCATAATTCTGGAAAAGGACCATGACATCAGGGAGATGCTCTCATGCCATGCAGGTGAATTGGATTTAAGTGAGGCAGGGCTTGTGAAAGGTCACCAACCTCACTTTCTCCTCTGGAGTCATCTGGGTTCAATAGTGAGATATAGATCAGGATGGAAGGTATCAAATCTTTAACTGAATAAATGAATGTATAAGTGGATGAATGAATAGGAAGCATGTTAAATCACTGACCGTGTGCTTCTGGGTAGGCATAAGACTAGACCAAGCCCTCAAGAAGTTCACGTGCTAATGGGTCTGTGGTTTGGGGTGTATCTCACTAAAAATGCGGGGCAGTCAGGAAGACCTGAGTTCAGTTGTGCAATTCTGCGAGACCTTTTGGTAATCAGGGAGCTCTGTTGCCTTTAAGACATAGAGCAGGCAAAGGTGCATCTACCTTGGTAGAGAGAGCCTCCTCACTTGGATTTCTCTAACCAATGAAATCACAGGACTAAACCAGGAGGAAGAAAAAAAAAAACCCAACCACCTCTATGTTTAAAAACAAAAATAAATATTCTTATCTGTTTTAACTTGAAGTATATGTTATAGGACCCCTTCTCTCTTTTTGTGTGTGAGACAATTGGGGGTTAAGTGACTTACCCAGGGTCCTACAACTAGTACATACAACTAGTATCATACAACTAGTACTAGCATGTGAGGCTGGATTTGAACTCTGGTCTTCCTGGCTCCAGGGCTGGTGCTCTGTCCACTGCTCCACCTACCTACTCTTACTCCTCATTTTACAGATGATGGCCCCAAGGGCTAGGGAGATTAAGTAACACAGGATGGCATAAGTAAAATGTTGATAGGTCCTCGGATTCTGGAGGCAATGGTCTTGGGGGGAGCTAGTCAGGAAGACCTGCATTCAAATTTTGCCTCTGACATTTATAGCTGTGTAAGTCTGGCAAATCATCTGAGTTCTATCTGCCTCAGTTTCCTCAGCTGTAACCTGGGGATAACAATAGCACCTACCTCCCAGGCTTGTTGTAAGATCAAATAAGATCGTATTTGTGAAGGGCTTAGCGCAGTACATGGACCATAGCAAGTACTTTATAAATGTTACCTATTATCGTCATTTTCTCAAGCCAGCACTGGATTTGAAATCAGGAGATGCATTTTAGTTCCACAGGTTTTTGTTAAGCATCTAAATCCGTACAAGACACTCTGTCAGGCGCTGAGGAAACAGAAGAGTGACCCCAAACCTTGCAGTCATGGACCTTGCATTCCACTTGGAAAGGGGTATGTGAAACCACACACACAAATGCAAAGGATAATGTAGAAGGACAAAGAATACACAGGGAAATATCGTGAGAGAGGAAATATTCCATGGAAGTACGAGGGCAGGCATTTTGGAAGAGGTGACGTCTAAAACCATCCTTGAAGAAATAGAGGAATTAGGAAAGGTTCTTAGGGTCCTAGATTTAGAGCTAGAAGGGGCTTTAGGGTCCGTCAAGTACAACGCTCTCCTTTTACAGACGAGGAGCCTGAGACTGGGACTTGCCCAGGGTCACACAGCTAGTATTTGAGTTAGGATTTGAACCAAGGTCTTCTGAAGTCCAAGTCCAGTGCACTATCCACCATGCCATACTTCCTTTCACAATTGAGAGGAAGGACTACCTGGGGAACAGCCGGTGCAAAGGTCTGGTGATGGGAGATGCAGAAACTTGTGGGATGAGCTTCAAGTAAGCCTAATTTGTGGATCTAATTGAGGGGTGGAGAGAGTAAGGTGGAAGAAGTCTGGAAAAGGAGGAAGAAGCTAGGTTGGGAAGAACTTTAAGTGTCAAACCAAGGAACTTATATTTGATCCTGGAAGTGATATGAGAGTCTCAGGAGTTTATTGAGTAGGGGTGTGATGTGGTCAGACCTGTGCTTGAGGAAGATCCCTTTGACAGCCAAGTGGAGGACAGATGGGTGGGGAGAGACTTGAGACTCACCGGCAGGCTATTGAAATAGTGAGGAAAGGAGGGGGAACAATCTGAAAGACTTAGGAACTCTGATGGGTACAATGACCAACCACGATCCTGAGGGATTGTGACGAAACCCAATGTTCACATCTTGTCACTTCTTTAAGTGATGGCACAGAGTGCAAATTGAGAGGTTTTTTTGAGTGGTCAATTTGAGTATTTGTTTTACTTGACTATATATTTGTAACAGAGGTATCATCGGGCTGAGTTTTTTCACCCACTGAGGGGTGGGAGGGAGAGAATGCAAACATGAATATAAGATAAAACTTAATTTTAAAAAATGTTTTAAGTAGTGATGAGGCCCTGGACTGGATGGGTGGTTGTGTGAATAGAAGAGAATGTATATAGGAGAATGTTGTGGAGGTAGAAATAATATTTGTCAGAAATAGAAAAGTTCTGAAGAGAACAAAATTGGCGGGGGGGGGTCAAGATAATGAGTTCTATTTTGGAAATGTTGAGTTTAAAGGGTCAATGGAGCATCCTGGTCAAAATGTTCAAAAGGTATTTGTTGAGGGGCCGCTAGGTGGTGCAGTGAATAGAGCACCGGCCCTGGAGTCAGGAGGACCTGAGTTCAAATCCAGCCTCAGACACTTGATACACTTACTAGCCGTATGACTTTGGGCAAGTCACTTAACCCCAACTGCCCTTCAAAAAACAAAAAACAAATGAAGGTGTTGAGAAGAACTGATGCTCAGGAGAGAGATTAGGGCTGGATACGTAGATCTGGAAACCCTCAGCATAGAGATGATTGACATTAGTGAGAATTGAACTCAGCGATAAGGAGTGTGACAAGAGAGGGTGTAGAGATAGAAAAGAACCCAGAATAGAGCCTTTGGAGACCCTCATGGTTAGACTTGAATTGGATGAAAACCCATCAAAGGAGACAAGGTCAGACACATTGGAGAAGAGCCAGGAGAGAGAAAATCGGTGTCACAAAAACCCACAGAGGGAGGAAGTGACCCACAGAGTCGAAGGCTGCAGAGAAGTAGGAAAGAGGAGAAGTTGAGGAACAAGCCACTGGATTTAGCAATTAAGATACTGTTGGTAACTTTGAAGAGAGCAATTGCAGTTGAATAGTGAGGTCTGAAGCCAAATGGCAAAGGGCTAGAAGAATGAGAAAAGAGGGTGCAGAGATGTAGATAGCTGTTACAAATTTATGTGAGAAGGGGAAAGATATAGAACAACAGTGGCATGAAAATAATTAGGGTTTTTTTTTTAGGACAGAGGAGACTATGTTTGGAATCAGCAGAGAAGAAACCAGGAGATAGGGAGATACTGGATTGGACAGAGTGAGGGTGGCAGAAGGGGCTGATGAGAAGACAGGAAGGGATTACATCAAGGGGACATGTAGGGGGCTTGGCCTTGGCAAGAAGGGTATCCCTTCACCAGATACTGGAGTGAAGCAAGAATGAGTGTGTGTGTGTGGGGTAATATTAGAGTAAGGGGAGACGGAGAGAAGGGGAAAAAGGAAATTTGCCTCTTTTTGCTTTTTATTTTATATTTTTTTTAGTGAAGTACAAAGAATAGGGAAGTTGGGATATTTAAGGGAACACCAACATATATGTTGAACTCACTTAGCATGAGTGTAGAAGTTGGCATGGAGGAAGACTATGAGCCAGAAACCAAACTCCCTGTGGAGGAAGGGGCAACATGGTGGGAGTCTGTAGATAATGGCCACCAGGGTCTGGACTGGGTAATAAAATGTGAAGAGGGTGGGTCTCATAGGAAAGGCGGCTTCTAAATCATAGCAGTGGACTGGGGAGAGTCTGGGAGTGACAATGAGGACGGATTTGTCTTCTGACTGTCATCTCAGTCACTAAGCTAGGAGCATGAGAGGAAGTGTTACTGGTGCTGGATCAGGATGCATCGTTATGGGATGAGCCAGGGCTCAGTGAGTGCCAGGAGACAGAAGGAACAAGAAGGATGCCTGGTGAGGAGAAACTTGTTAATTATGGAATAAGTATTCTAGAAGGCAAGGTGGAAGGGGCCAGTGGATCTGGATTAAAACAGGGGATGGGGCAGGGGGAGAATGCTGAATAACTGGGAGTGAGGAGATAGATTGCTGGCCTTATGGAGAGGTGGTTTATTCTTTGGTAACCTGGGACTCAATATTAATGGAAAGGGTGGTTAGGTGACTCAGTGCAGAGAGTGCTGGGCTCAAAGTCAGGAAAACCTGAGTTCAAATCTGGCCTCAGACACTTAGTAGCTGTGTGACTCTGGGCAAGTCATTTAACCCTGTTTGCCTCAGTTTCCTCATTTGTAAAATGAGTTGGAAAAGGAAATGGTAAACCAATCCACCACCTGCCAAGAAATGGGATCACAAAGAGTTGGATGCAGCTGAAACAACAAAATTAATGGAATGTAGAAAGTGAAAGGGGTTGGGACTATACCAATCATTGGAGAAAGAATCCAAGCAGATTATCAGTGGACAGGGTAATTAGAAGGCTCAAGGGCATCCTCCCAGGTCCCAGATTGTGGCAGATCTTCAGAAGCTCAGACCCTGGGAAGCAAGAGTAGAAGCAGGTATGTCAGAAGTCAAGAGAAGGGGCTGGAAGGGAGGTCAGGGGCTTGCCTCCAGGCAGACAAGTAGACCGTGGCCATTTGGGAAGGGGAGAGCTCTGGAAGAGGCCGGGAAATGGGCTTTGTAGTGGTCTAAAAGAAGATACCTCCTAGCTATGGAGTCTGTGATTATGGCTTAAAGCAGACTTTGGGAGCCTGGCCCTGCACACATACCCCAGCAAGACATTTAGCCACTGGGCTTGTATGGAGAAGCAAGAAGCTGGAATGTGTGACCTCTGTCCATCCCTGTAAAGAACAGATTGGTAAACCAGCCTCTGAAAAGGAACTGATGGATTTTGGAATGAGCAAACAGACATTTTTCAGCCTTGCAGTACTAGAAGGGGAGCCTGTGAATAGATCTGACCTCTTTAAGGATCTTGGAGGTTTTGGGTAAATGAAGGAAGAACTACAGTAAGGCCCCAGTAAGAGGGTGACCGGAGAAGAAGGTAAAGGGGCTGGCCAGTGAAGATGAGGACATTGACCCAGCAGCATATTCCTAGAAGGCCCCTTCATAGTCCTAGGACCCTTGTAGGGCCATGAAAACCCAGAGCAGGCATGGCCTCTCTCTGCTGTCTTGGGGCAGCTAGGGGGCGCCATAGTGCACAGAGCACTGGGCCTGGAGTCAGGAAGATTCGTCTTCATGAGTTCAAATCTGCCCTCAGACACTTCCTAGCTAGGTGACCCTGTTTGCCTCAGTTTCTTGATCTGTAAAATGAGCTGGAGCAGGAAATGCAAACCACTCCAGTATCTCTGCCAAGAAAACGCCAAATGGGGTCAGGAAGAGTCAGACATGACTGGTAAATGGCTGAATAAACAACTCTGCTGTCTGTATGGGAACCTACAGATAGAAGGACTAGACCCCACCAGCGGATGGATATAGTCTAACATCATTTACATCCTGGCCTTGCCTTCCTTTCCTTACCTCAGGTGGTGCTGGCTGCTCTGAAAGTGGATCCCCCCACCTCAGCTGCCAACTGGGCAATGCCAAGGGGGTTGGGATTGGGCAGCAGGGCTGCTGTCAGTAATCCACAAAGCAGAGAATGAGTATCTGGCCTGCGTCCCCAGGAATCCATGTGGCCTCAGGCCAGCTCCTCCCTGTGGTCAGGGCCCCGCACCACCAGCTGCTAAGCAGCCCCCCAGCCTGACCAAACAGAGTCTTATGGGGACCAGCCACTAATTGCATGCTAGCCATAGGACGGCAACATAGCCCCTGCTTTGTAGTTATAGGGTGGGGCGGGCTTGGGGCTTATATGTGTGCCTCAAATTTGCTGGAGTGGGGTGGGGGAGAGTGGGAACTCTAACGTCTCAGGATGGCCCGAGTGGAGGAGAAAGGATCTTCCTTTCAGTGTCTTCATAAAGCCTAAGAAATGGCTGAGTTTGGCCTGGCTTTGTATGGGATGGGGCCCAAGACTCTTGTTTTCCTTTTCTACTGGGGCAACTCCCCCGGATATTTCCATGTCCCAGTAGTGTAGGCCACAGTAGTAGCTCACTCCCTGGGGGAGTTGAAGCAATTGGATGCTCGGAGCATTTCCCCAGACCGGAGATATCTGGCGGTGAGGACAGGCTGATGGATGCCTTTGCTTGGGACTTGGCTGAGAAGAAGCCCAAGGAAGTCAAGGCAGACTCAGCCAGAGGCAGTGTGTGCCTAGAGAGACAGACACACAGACAGAGACACAAACACACAGCTTGACGTTGTCAGGGGGATCCAGACACCCAAAACTTTATGGATGCAAACACAGGCAGAGACAGAAAAACATTGTGCCACCTGCGCCGAGTGGCCTCGATGGCCTCAGGGCTCCTTAGACCCTGTCTCCTGCCCTCAGCTGCTTCTGGGATTCCAGACTTTTGCCCAGGAGGCTGAGCGAGGAGACAGAGGCCCCTTCTTAGTGCTGGCTTTACCTAGTGCTCAGGCACCCCTCCTCACCCTCTCACTCCATCCAGGTGAGTCACAGGAGGGGATAGCCCTGGCCAAGGACTGTAATTCCCTCTCTCCAAAGTCCCACAGAGCTCATCTCCCCTAGCTCCTTGAGTGAAGCAGGACCCTCCAGCAGTGGTTTGATTTTTTTTTTGATGAACAAACTATTTTTTCTTCCCTTTTCACCCATCCTCCCCAAAATGAAAAATCCAAAAACAAGACCCTTGTAACAAATCCACATGATCAGACAAAACAAATCCCATTGTTGGCCATGTCCCCAAAAAGTGAGTCATTCTGCATCTTGGGTACATTGCTTCTTTGTCAGGAGGTAGGAAGCGTGTTTCCCCATCAGTCCTCCAGAAGTGATTTTAGTCATTCCAGATTCCACCCATTCCCCACCGCCCCAGCTGCTGATGCTCCTCCTCCCCCCCATGACTAAATCTCTATTTGGTATTCAGATGAGTTTTTGTGATGTTTTTCTCCCTAATAACTCTACTGTTCTGTTTTCATCTCTGGGTTCTTGGTACTTGGCACGGTGTATAGCATATAGTAGGCACTTTGTAAATGGGAACTGAATTGAATTTCTCCATCTCCCCCACCAACTTGACCCTCAATACAAGGACCCCTTCCTTGTCTAGTCCAAACACGAGTGTAGGTGACCAAAGAGATTTGATTATATACCTATAGGTCTGTAGTGTCTATGGTTCCCTCACTCAGGGGGACTTTTGGCCCTCAGGACCCCCTGATTTTAAGGGGGAAACACATGGTTTCTTGTCCTTGGAAAGTCCTGGCTTTAAAGAGGAGCCACAACCCTCAAAGAAACACCCATTCTGAGAGGGGTACATGACTCTGCCCTGTCCCCGGGGAAGTTCCTCCTCCAATCTGAGAGGAGGGCTTGGTGTTGGCCATTTGGAGCCCCCATGTGAGGGGAGGGCTAAGCATTAGCCATCAGGAGCCCCCAGTGTGAGGGAAGGGCTTGGTATTTGCTATTTAAGAGCCCTGGTGTGAGGGAAGGGCTTGGTTTTGGTCATTAGGAGTCCCCCAATGTGAGGGGAAGGCTTGGTGTTGACCATCCCATCAGGAGCCCCCAGTGTGAGAGGAGGGCTTGGTTTGTGTTATTCAGGAGTCCCCCTTGTGAGGGGGTTACTGTAGGGCCTGAGTTTTCCTACTGAGAAGGGCCTGGATGAGAGATGTTCATGCTTTGCTTCTCCCTCTCAAGAAGAGAGTTACAGGCCACCCACAGAACCATACTCCCACAGAGCCCCCTCCCAGCCCTGGTGTAGCCCTGAGCCACTAAATTTGTCTAAGATTATAGGTGACAGCAGTGGTGAAGCAAGAAGCAGGGATAGGGGCTGTTTGAAGTTGAGAATGATGGGGTTGGGATTCTTGAAAGCAATTAGGAAACTGGGAAGGGATTGCTCACCCTATTTTTATCTCTAAGGGGCCCCACTATGGCCACAGTAAATTATCTCCTCCCTTTGTGCCTCTGATCTCAACCCCCCTCTACCTGTCTCTTATCTCTGTGTCTCTGCCTCTGATCTCTCTTCCTCTGTCTGTCTTCTCTTGTCTATCCCTATTTCTGTCTTTCCCTGTTCTTGATCTCTCTCTGTCTCTCCTTGTTTTTGATCTCTCTCTGTCTCTGATTTCTGTCTCAGGCTTTCCCTGGGATCCTTTTGTTTTTCTCCGTCTCTTTTCTCTGTGTCTCTCCCTATTTCTGTCTCTCCCTGTGTCTACTTTTACTGTGTGTGTATGTCTGTGGCTTTTTTCCCCTGATCTTTTTGGGCAACTCTGCGTGATAGGGGCTGTAATTTTTATCGACTGAGAAAGGCCTAGGGGTAGGAGGCTGGAGACAACCTCCTTCAAAAATGGTTACCAATGGAGTTCTATGGATTGTTGTTGTTCAGTTGTTTCAGTCATGTCCATTCTCCATGACCCCATTTGGGGTTTTCTTGGCAGAGAAACTGGAGTGGTTTGTCATTTCTTTCTCTAGCTCATTTTACATAAGAGGAAACTGAGGCAAACAGGGTGAAGTGACTTGCCCAGGGTCATATAGCTAGTGAGGGTCTGAGGCTGGATTTGAACTCAGGTCTTTTTGACTCCAGGCCAAGCACTCCACTGTACCACCTAGCTGCCCATTCCATATTCAAGACACCCTCTTCTGCCAGGAAGGGTTGGAAGTCAGAGGTCAGTAGGGCCTTCCCAGTCCCTGGAAGAGCCAGAGCCCTGCATGGAGTCTTTGGATATGTGTCATGACTGGACAGAGAACAGCCTCCCAGGAACCCCTGTGTGGCTAGGAAGAAGTTAGGCCAACCTGCTTTTACTGTCCTCTGGGGTCTGGGTCTCAGTGAGGACCACTAGATAGTCCGAGCTCTCTGTGAGCCTGAACAGACTCAGACCAAACCCTCAAGGTTTATGTTCTACCATCTGTGAAATGGGTCATTGTGGGAGGGCCTTGGAAGGAGGACAGAGCATCCCAAGAGGTCCTCTGGCCCATTTTCTCCCCTTCCTCTTTCTCCTAGTCCTGAGATCTAGAGCTCTTCCAGAAGAGGCTGCACAGAATTCAAAAGTCTCAGAACCGAAAGGGATGTCAGGGACCGTCTGAAAACAGTAACCCAACAAATGGTGCTCCAGCCTGTTTGAAGACCTCCCATGACAGGGAGTTCACTACCACCCAAGGCGTCTCATTCCGTGTTGGTGTAGGTCTCCTTAGAGAAGTTTCATTAGGAAGACTCTTGTGACATCCAGCCTCCATCCACTTCTCTCCATCTCCCCTCCACTGCTCCTGGTTCTTCCTTTTCTCTCATCCTTCTTCCATGTGACAGCTGTTCCAATGCTTCCTCAATAGTGCTTTCCTTTCCCCAAGCCATCCCACCTGTCCTACGGCCCCTTCTCCAGGCTTCCTCATCCTGATCCCCTTCTTCTGCACATGCTCTAGCTCCATAAAAGGTAGCCCCTAGAATAGAGCTCAGTGGGCTGAACAGGACAAAGCACAGAGGATCCTCTATTTCAAAGGAAGCAGAGTAGACTCACAGACATTCAGGGAATAACAAAGGTGATCCTCCTGTTGCCTGTACTAATATGGCCTGTAGGATGGCATCGGCTTTGGAGGATGTCTGGTCACACTATAGGACCTCAACCATCCACCAGGAAACCAAGCCCTGCCCAATGGGAGTGACCTACCATCTGACCTGCTATTGAACCCTCCCCCCACCCTCAACTTCAACTCCTTCCTCTTGCTCTTGGAATGATAATCAAATCAATGACACCATTTTATATAGAAAGGGCATGATAAGTGATTGCCTTTTGGTGCACCCAAATCCCCAGGACTCCCCAGACCCCAGCTCTCTTCCCTGGCCAATGCTAGCCTAAATGATTGTTGTGGGAAGATTGTGAGCAGGGTAGCTAAGAACCAGGAAAGACCTCCTGCACAATGTGGAACTGAGTCTTGGAGGAAGCTGGACAAGTGGAGGTGAACACTGAGAGAGCCTCCCAGGTATAGGGGACAGTCCTCAATGAAAAGACCCTGAGATGAGCGAGGGAGTGTCCCGTTCAGGGACCAATGAAGGAGGTCAGTGTCACTGGGTTGTGGCATGCAGGGAGGGGAGTAAGGTGTAACAAGACTGGAAAGGGGTGTATGTAAGTGTGTCTGTGATGGAGGTTGTGAAGGACTTCGAATGCCAAATAGAGGGTATCATAATTGATCCTGGAGAGAATAGGTAACCACAGGACTTTCTTGAGTTGGGGGGTGACATGGTTGGAGCTGTGCTTTAGGAAAATCATTTTGGCAGTAGAGGGGGCCAGACTGGAATGGGGAGACCCACCAGTAGGCTCAGGCAATAGTCCAGGTTTGAGGGAATGAGAAGCTTGCAAGGCTTTAGAAGTACTATATTTGCATTTAAATAAATGAAGTCACTGCTTCCTTGTGTGATCTTGGGGAAGCCATTAACCTCTCTGGCCCTGAAGTTCCTCATCTATGGAGTGTTGGGGTGCACTGCCTTGAAGGCCCCCCTTCAGATCTAACATTCTATTACCTAAGGACAGTTTCACCTAGCAACTTTTCATCTCTCCCTCTATATCTGTACAAGGCAAATGCTCACATGGAGGTCAGAAGGAGTGATACAAGGACTCTCTTAAGGTCTCTCTGAAGCACTTTGGCATCCATTGTGAGACATGGGAGATGCTCCCAGCATGGTGTGCCACGTTAAAGAAGGCACTGTGCTCTATGAGTGAAGCAGAATTTCAGTAGCTCAAGTGAGGCATGAGATGCCCACATTTAGAGCCATCTTCCCTCCAAATGTCCACATGAACTATTTGTGCCCAACTTGTGGCAGGACCTTCTGAGCTCATGTTGCTCTGATCGACCAGTTAGACACACTGTACCTTGACCCCAACATGGTGATGTCATTTTGATCCTCTTCCAGCACAAAGGACAACCACCAAGCAACCATATCTCCTTTAAATTTTAACCCCTCATCTCCCCCATTCACTTTTATTCTTCTGTATTTGAACTTGGTGTATGTGCTCAGATTTTACTCTTTTCCTTGGCCCTGTTTCAGAGATTTCTCTGTAGACCTCATACTTACCAGTTTTAATTACATTATGGCATCCCATTCCATTCATGGACCATGATTTATCTATACCCTTCCTCTTGAAAATGGTGATGATTCCAAAATATTTAAATCAATGGCTTAAAAAAATCCATCTATACATTTTGTTTCAGCACAACGGACACTTCCCAAGTCTACAGCCCACAGAATCCTTATGAAGGGCAGTCCTAGGTTCCTTGGTTGTCCCTAGGAAGGGGCATCTCCTATAACTGTGCCAGTAAGTGCCATGGCAAATTGGCTGGAGTTTTGACTCCTCCCCACATTGACTCTGTTTACATTGTTGTCAGGGTCATGTTGACAGACACAGTATCTTCTAGATTTAGAGCTTGGAAGCAGGGGTACATTTCACCTAATTTGAACTTGCTCACAGGATCCAGTTGTTAAATTGTCAGTATGAACATTCATGCCTCAAAAGACAGCAAATGCTACAGATCCAGGCTTGTTGTATTATTTTACTGACTGTCTTAAGAAAGTTATGGAGAAAGTATTTCCAATGCAAATTAAGTTAAAAAGTGTGTTTTTCTACCTCTTCATGTTAGCCAGGAGATCTATGGGTGTTACACGTCACATATTTTTGAACTTTTTCAATATATCAGTTGAGCTGTTTTTTTTGTCTCTAAAAATATGCTGTTTGTCATATAGGATGGCTCTGGGGAGGAGGGGAGGAATACATGGGACGCTATGATAATATAAGAAACAGAAAACATCAATACAGATGATTTTTTTTAAAAGAAAGTATGTTAAAGTGACCAATATTGAAATGTGTTTTTCATGATTGCATATATACTACCTAGATCAAATCTCTTGCCTTCTTAGGGATGGGTGAGGGGAGAGAGGGAGAGAATTTGGACCTCAAAATTTTAAAAAACGTTAAAAATTATATTGGAAAAAAATCTTATACAAATGAAAAAAAATGTTAAAAAATGTATACTCAAGAGCTGGTTGTTAAACATTTAGTCCTGGGGCAATTAGGTGGCACAGTGAATAGAGCACTGGCCTTGAAGTCAGTAGGACCTGAGTTCAAATCCAACCTCAGACACTTACTAGCCATGTGACCTTGGCCAAGTCACTTAACCCCAATCACCCTGCCTTTCCTCCTTCAAAAAGCAAAAAATTAAAAAAAAAATTAACATTTAGTCCACCTCTTTTTATGGATAAGGAAAATGAGGCCCAGAGAAACTGATCTATCTTTTAGAGCACTGGGCCTCCCTTGTTCACACAAGTCTTCCCACATGCCTCTGAATTCTTCACTTTCACTGTTCCTTATGGTGCAGAAATGCTTGGTTATATTCATATATAATAGTCTGTTTAATCATTCTTCCAATGTTCAGGCATGAATTTTTTCCAGATTTTTGTTGGATAGCTTAGTTTGTTATTTTTCTTTATGATGCTTCCTGAGATATTTCCAACAATGGAATTATGGAATCAAAGGTCATGATTATTCTTGGAATTCTTACTAAGTACTGCCAGAGTAGTGATAGGGGTAGGACCTGGGCCTGTGACTTTTGGTATAGGGAATTCTCCGATGAGGAAGCTCTGTCTTCCAGACC
The DNA here is from genome assembly GCA_028646575.1 of Pseudocheirus occidentalis. Lineage (NCBI taxonomy): Eukaryota > Metazoa > Chordata > Mammalia > Diprotodontia > Pseudocheiridae > Pseudocheirus > Pseudocheirus occidentalis. The sequence continues at coordinate 20,534,439 of CM053596.1, read as the reverse complement.
AGGTGGCACCTTCTTTGCCTGGAGCTTTGAGATATTCAGTGACTTGCCCACAGTCATACAGCTAGTATATATGACAGAGGGAGTGTTTGAATTCAGGTCTTCCTGGCTCCAAGACCAGCTTTGTATCCACTATTCCATGCTGATATCACCATCAGATTGTTCTTCATAAAGTTTCCATAAACATAAATTCGCAATTCCACCAGCAATGACTATGTTTCTACCAGAAGCCTCCTTTCAGGGCTCGTTAATGACTTCTCTTTGATTCCAGTCTTTCAACTAGTTGGAAATACACCCAACTATCCTAACTCCTACAGAGACACACTCATTTCACAAACACATTCACAGATACACACTTACAGAGACATATACTAATTTAATTAAATAGATGGTCCTTTGTGGGAGTGCCCACATGAGAATGTGTTTGAGAGACAGAGAGAGACAGAGACAGAGAAAGGGAGAGACAGAGAGAGAGGGGGGTGACAGAGAGACAGAGGGAAGAGGGAGAAAGAGAGAGGGAGAGAGAGAGAGAGAGAGAGAGAGAGAGAGGAGAGAGAGTGTGTCTATGAATGAGTTTCGATGATTGTGGATGATTGTGTCTCTGTGGAATTTGTGTATGCTTCTATGAGTGTGACCAGAAGTAAACGTGTCTTTGAGTATGGTTGTCTTTGTGAGAGCCTGAGTGTGACTGTGTTTTCCTGGGAATGACACACCCCCATTTGTTTGGTTGACCATGGTGGACAGAGACTTCTGGAACAAGTACTAGATTTCCATTTCTCAGACTTGGAGGAGGTGGCTCAGACTTCTCTGATGGATTTGTCTCCCCTTCTGGGCCTCCCAGGGCATGAGGGATTAGAGCCTCAGGCTTCAGGGATTGGTTTTAGGGAGTCCTGGGCTTGAGGAGCCCCTTACCTGATGGAACCCATAGTCTAATGGAGAGACTGAGTTCCTGCCCTCTGAGAGCCCCAAGCTTAAGGTGGAAGACAGCCTCTGCCCTTTAGGAGCCCACATATTGAGGGGATGCGTGAGCCTACCACCTCAGAGCCTCTGATCTTAGCAGAACTCACAGTTCTAGCCTTGGGGAGCCCCAGTCATAGTGAAGGCACCCCTGGATATAAGGCAGAAGGAAGCTAAGGGGCAAGTCTTGGAGAAGGGGTGTCAGGAGCATAACATAGCAGCAGAAAGAGCAAGCTGCCCTGGCCAAAACCTCATCTGCCCATCATCTGGCAGCCATCTTTCCATCCCTCCTTCCCTCCCTTCCTCCATTCCTCTCTCCTTCCCGCCCCTGTGGCGGCTGCTGTCATCTGCTGGCTATTTCCTGCTGGAGGGAGCAGAGCCTGGCCACAGCCTAGGACAGAGGAAGGGAGGACTGGAAGGAGGGAGGCAGAGCCCGGAGGGGGTGTGCAGGAGGCGAGCCCCCCAGCCACGTCGCTCTGTGGGCCTGGAAGGATGCCCTTATCCAAAATCTGTTCACTGTCCCCGAAGGGCAGCCAGGCTGGGAACTGACCATTAGGTTCCATTCCCACCAAGCAGTGGGAGGGAAAAAGGCAAGTTGGTTTTGCAGCAGGAGGGCTTTCAAGTGGGCCTTCAGGGGGTAGGGACCAATATCAGCTAGGAATAGAGCTAAGGCATTCCTTAGATCTCAGGATACAGGAGCCTGGGGGGCAGGTCCTTCTAACCCCAATCCTGCTGAGCCTGCCTCATGCCCAGCCCCTCAGTGGCTTCCATCCTGACCTTCCATCTCCTTTCCCCTCCCACAGGATCTACCTCCCCCTTTCTGGCCAGCGTGGGACCAGGACAGGTTCTGGTTGTGCACCTGAGGATGCCTGTCTTTCCCACCCTCAGCCTATTGTTGACAGCTTGGCACCCAGGGTCTAAAGGAAACAGCTTCTAATCCCTGTTTAAGGACATTTCCCGGGCCTGAGATCGCCTTCTCAGCTGCTGCGGGTCACTCTCTCCTCCCCTCTTCTGGCCCATGTCCCAGCCCAAATCTGGAATTCATCTTTCCTTTCAAAACACGCAGAGAAGGAAGGAGGTGGGAGGAAGACACAGAGACACAGAGAAGGAAACAGAGGGGGAGACAGAGAGATGGAGAGAGATATGGAGGCCAAGAGATAGACAGAGACATGGAGAGATACGTATACCGAGAGAAACAGAGACAGAGATGGAGAGTCCCAAGCAGATGGAGAGATAGAGGTTTTGAGACAGAAAGAGACAGAGAGAGAGAGAGAGAGAGAGAGAGAGAGAGAGAGAGAGAGAGAGGAGAGAGAGAGAGAGGAGAGAGACAGAAAGACAGAGACAGAGAGACAGAGAGGAGAGAGACAGAGAGACAGAGACAGAGACACAGAGAAAGAGAGAGAGAGACAGAGGAGAGACAGAGACAGACAGAGACAGAGAGACAGAGACAGACAGAGACAGAGAGAGAGGAGAGAGACAGAAAGAGACAGACAGAGAGACGGGAGAGAGACAGAGAGAGACAGAGAGATGGGGAGAGAGATAGGGAGAGGAACAGAGAAATGGATAGAAGAACAGAAAGGCAGAGACAGAAAAAGGTGGAGATTTGACAAGAGCTAGCATTATGGATGGAGGGTGACAAACGTGAAGGACAGAAATGATGGAAAGAATTAGAGAGGGAGAAAGTTACTAACAAAGGGAAAGAGAGAGATGGAGGGTTCTCTCGTCCCCACGCCCCACTCACTGAAGGAGAGAAGGGGGAGACAGACAGACAGAGGGAGACACAGAAAGAGAAACCGCTGTTCATGTAGCCAGCTATAAAAACAAGAAGCTGTCCAGGAAGGGGGTGGGATGGCAACCCCAACTCAAGCTTGTTTTTCCGAAAAGAGAAAGGGGAGGAGGAATTGAAAGAAGGCTGGGGGGGGGTGGAGAATGGAGTCACTGAGTTCACAACCCCTTTTGGGTGAGGGGGCTCTTTGCCTGACCTCCTCAAATCCTGCCAGCCTGTCCACTCTGGGCAATCAGTCCCCTGAGTCATTGGAAGGCAAGCGGGATTTGTCATCCAAAGATTTGGATTTGAATTGCAAAACTACAGTGGCCAGGTCATTTCTGTTCTCGGGCCTCAGTTTCCTCACCTGAAAAATGAAAAGGGTTGTCCCAGATAACCTCAAAGGTCCTTCTAACTCTTAATCTTGTGATCCTAATGTGTCTGGCAGAGCCACCAGAGAGAGCCAGGCAGTAAGGATTATTCTGGAGTCAGGAGGAGGGCATCTTCCATGGCCTTGGCAGCTGGGAAGTTCCTTCTCCAATCTGCCCCGAGTCACTCCTGCTGCAGCTAAGTGAGCCAGAGCTTAGGGAGGAAGTCCCAAACAGCTGCTCCCCTCACCCCCATTTCCAGTCCTGGGTCAGATCTACTAGGGTGGTGGGGTTGGGGGGTGGGCCAGGACTGGCCATCCAGGACATGAGGTACTACCCGTCCCTAGTGGGCCTGGGCCATCCACCGCTATGGGCGGCTCAGAGTTAATTCAGCCCAAATGGGCAACCTAAAAAATGCACCGAGGATTTTTTGCGGTTGTTTGGGGGTGGGGTTTTTTTTTTTGAGGTTTAGTTTAACTAGAAGGGAACCAGCTGGGCTCTATGATTTCCCATTTGTTTACACAGCCCTTGGTAAGGTTTCCCAAAGCTTCAAATGTGTGTGTCCTGCCTTTCCCCTCAAACCTGGGGCTCCAAGAAGGCTGGGGCCGTTTCCCCGTTAGACTGGGGGGCCCTCAAGGGCAGGGACTGCCTTTCAGAATGGGGGTTCCCAAAGGGCAAAGCTGTGTCTCTCCCCTCAGGCTGGAGCTCCCTGAGGGCAAGGGCTGCCTCCCCTTTAAATTGAGGGTTCTCCAAGGTCAGGGACTATGTCTCCCCTTAAACTGGGGGCCCAATGAGAACGGGGACTAGCTCTCATTTCAGAATGGGAGTTTCTTCAGGGTAATACTGTGTCTTCCTTCCAGTTTGGGGTTCCCTGAGGGCAGGACTGTGTTCCTTAGGCTGGTACTTTATGAGAATTGTCTCTTCCTTAAACTGAAGAAGTTCACTTTCTCTGTCTTTCCCTATACACCTCTACCCCAGAATTGGAGCTGGGAGTTGAGGAATAATTGGCTTTGAATTTTCTTGCTCTGTTCCTCAGGGGCCAAGTCAGGCAACTACTCCCGGCTGAGTCAGGGGCTAGGAGCAAGGAGTCTCACTGAATCCCTTTCGGTTGGGTAGAGGTTCCAGCTGACTAGCCCCTTGCCATTTCCTTCTGGTTGGCACTTCCTCCAATAACCCCTCGTCTCCTGTAGGTGGGGTCTGTGGGGTGTCCATGGGGAGGATCGGGCAGCTCAGGCACTCACTTAGGAAGGGCAGCCACCTTCCATCTTCACTGAAAGAGTGGCATCAAGAGGGATTATGGTTAAGGAAGGACCATCCCCAGCCTGAGAGTTATGGGATGCTGCGGGTTAATGGTAGCAATGGGAAGGAAGCTTTGTTCTGACTAGTTTGGGGGTAGGCCTGCTCAATGCCAAGCCTCCAATTCTGGCTCGTGGACTGGATGAGGTGGGGGCTGAACCAGAGGTGAGCCGTATGTTGTTGGGTGTTTGGTGGGGAGGGGTCGTGACCTTTTCCTAAACTCTGAAGGACCCCTCCTTAGATTCATGAGGAGAGAGGAGAGTGTTGGTCCCCCAAATCTCAGTTGTCAGAGTCATATTCTCTAAAGACACAGAAAATGACTTGAATCTAAACAAGTGAAGAAGGGGTTGCTACTCAGAGATCAGAGTTGGCATCCTCTTGGGTGGAAAGGCTGGCTGGCACCCAGAGATCAGAGCTGGGGTGCCCTGGCATGGTGAGGCTACCATGTGGAAATCAGAGTTTAGCGTCCCTTTGATGGAGAGCCTGTGGTCTAGTATTCAGCTGGCCCCCTCTGATGTAGGGACCAGTGCTTAGAGATCAGAGCTGGGATTCCCTTGGATGGAGGGACTAGGGCTTAAAAATCAGAAGCCAGTCATCTCTCATGGAGGACATGGTGTGTCAAGAGCAGTTGGGTCCCCTTCAGTGGGACCTCTGGGTTCTCTCCCATGGGGGTTGGGAGGGAGAAGATGGGGAGGCTTTTCCCTCCAGGCTGGGCTGTGTGTGGGGTAAGGAGCCTACTGGACCTTGCTTGGGTTCCCTGTCTTCCAGCAGCTGGAGGAGGAGGAGGAAGAGGAGGAGGAGGAGCTGGGCTGAGGGGAGGGGGAGGAGCTGGGGGAAAATCTCCAAGCCCCCGCCCTCTCCCACCTCCTCCCTCCTGTGAATTGGGAGGGGGAGACTGAAGAGCCCAGCAGCCCCAGGGAGAGGGGGAGCCAGGAGTTCGAGGAGGATAAGGCCAGGGCCAGGTCTGTCTGTCCGACCCAGGGCCCAGCTCCAGGCGGGCTCAATGATGTCATAGCCAGGCCAGGGGTGGGGGCAGAGAACAACTCTGTCTTAACTTGTTTTTCAAGGAGAGAGAGAGAGAGAGAGAGAGAGAGAGAGAGAGAGAGAGAGAGAGAGACAGACAAAGAGACGGAGAGACACAGAGAGAAGAAACAGAGAGAGACCAAGAGATCGGCAGAGTCAGAGCTAGGGCGCCAGGGCCAGGCAGAGGCAGCCAGGGCAGACCAGGCAGGGACTGAGTCGACATGGAGCAGTTCCCCAGAAAAGCCCTCCTCTGGCATCTCCTGCTTCTTCAGAGTAAGTGCTGGTTATTCAAGCCAGGACTGGGATGCTGAGGGAGGGGGCAAAGGGGGGCGGTACTGAGCTCAGTGTGTCCTCAGCTGACCCTGATGGGGTCTCTTTGGGGGAAGGGGGTCCAGATTTTCTGAGGTCTGGGGATCAGGGAGAAGGCTGGGGAGAAGGCTACCTCCCCTCTTCTCCTCCCCCCAGCCCCCAGAGACAGGCAATGACCTTATCTGTTCCCCTCCCAGAGTTGGCTGGGGGTTGGAGTCCATAGGAGTCTGGAACCTAGTGGAATGTGAAGCGTGCATGTCAGAATACAAGAATTTACTTAGCAAGGATTTCTCTGCCACTGGAGGGGCTGTGGATGGGAGTGGGTGGGGTGAAAGACTGTGCAGTCTTCTTTTCTTCCCCCAACCCACCTCTGAGGGCTGTAAGTATAGTAGGTGAGGGGTGCCAGGAATGGCCCCTCTGAGCTGCCCCAAACATTAAGAGGAGACCCTAACACTCCCACTGCCCAGTTCCCCTTAGGTGTATGTATCTGGTGGGAATCAGACCTATCCTTCTCAAGGACCAGGACTGGAGTGGGGGGACATAATAGAGAGTTTGGGAGAATCTGGGCATGTTTTGAGGGCAAAGGGAAAAGTTTGGGTGAAGGATACGTTTGGGGGGCTGGGCGAGGTTTGGAAGGAAGAAGTGTCTTAGGGAAGTATGCATATTTGGGGGAGGGCCATATTTGGAGGATGCGGGTAGATTTGGGAGAAAGATGGATTTGAGGGATAGAAAAGAGGAAGATTTGGGGGGTGGGACAGATCTGGCAAAGAGGACCAGTTTGGAGGAGGGGTAACTTAGAGGGAAGGGATGGCTTTAGGGGATGGATAGATGCAGGGAAGGCAGGTTTAGGAGTGGGGAACAGGTCTGGGGGAAGGGGGTTGGAAAGAGTGGTAGATTTTGGGGGGAAAGAAGGTTTAGGGGTTAAGGCAGGTTTTGGGAAAGGGGAGGGTTTTGGGAAAAGGATTCAGGTTTAGTGGGTAGAGTAGGTTTGAGGGATGGGATAGATTTGGGGGAAGGAAAGGGGTTGATGAGACAGGTTTGGTTAATGGGACAAGTTTGGGGAAGAGGGTAGATTTGGAGGAGAAAGAAATAGCTTGGTTGGAGGCTGGATTCCAGCTTGAGTCAAAATTGGGGAAAAGGGAGCCTGGGATGATTTGCCTCTAGAATGGGGAAGGAAGTCTGGCCAATAGCTTCATTATATCCTGCTGATTTGGCACATTTTTCTTCTCCTCTGGCCTGGGCCTGAGGCCACTTAAGAAAAAGAATGTGGGACCCTGTGCCCCCAGAGATGCCCAGCTGAGGGGAGGGGGCTGTTAGCCTTGCCACTGCCTTTCCCTCATTCCATGATTCTCCCCTTCCTTCTTTCTAGGCTGCAGCATCCACTCATTCTCAGGTGAGTGAGCTACTCCCCCCCAAGCATACAGGTTTCTGCCCTCACACATCCCCCGAGCTTCCTCAGCTGCCATAGTCCTGCTGAGATGTACCCTGTCAATCTTTATGGGGGACTCCAACTTCCTGCCAGCCTCCTGCCCCCAGGGCCCCTTGGCCCCTTTCCTGATGCCCTCTGAGCCCATTGTACCCTCTCACGATCCCTTGGTTTCCCAGAGTATCCCCCGCTGACCCCTCCTCAGTCCTTTTGACTCTCTCCCCCTTCTCCCCACAGCCGTACCCCCAGGGTCAGGGGCTAGCACGGTGGTGTCAGAAGCCACCCTGAACCAGCCTGCGGGGGCCCGAGCTTTGCTTCGCTGTCAAAGCCCACGCATGGTGTGGACTCGGGACCGGCTCCATGACCGGCAACGAGTGGTCCACTGGGACCTGAGTGGAGGCCCCGGTGTCCCTGCACGCCGACTGCTGGACATGTATTCTGCCGGGGAACAGCGTGTCTACATGGAGAGGGACCGGGATCGCCTTCTCTTAGCTCCCACAGCTTTCCAGGATGGCAATTTCTCTCTGATCATCCACTGTAAGAAAGAGATAGGGCGAGGGTAGCACCCTGAAATGGGCTGGCTGGGGGTGGGCCCTGGGTAAGGGACCAGGGTTCTGTGGGGCTGGAGGGTGGAGATGTGGAAGGCAAAGTTCTGCCTAGGTCTCTGGCCCTGGCCCTGTCTCCATCTTTATTTCTGCCTTTGTCCTTGTCACCATTTCTCTTTCTCTCTGTCCCTCATTCCTTGCCTCTTACCTCCTGTCTCTTGTCTCTGGACTCGGCAGCTGTGGAGGAGCAGGATGAAGGCTTGTACACATGTAACCTTCACCATCATTACTGCCATCTCTATGAGACCCTCGCCATTCGCCTGCAGGTCACCGATGACCGTGAGTCTCCTTGACCCCCTAGAACTTGCTTGTTGATCCTTCTCCTAACACTGCCCTGCTGCTGTCCTCAGGCCCTGGCCAGAAAGTGTGTAACATCTCACTAACCTGGCTCGCCAGATTAACCCCTGTGGCTCCTATGACCCCCATGGCCTTCACGATGCCAATGACTCCTATGACCTCCATGATCTCAATGATTCCCATAGTCTCCATGGTCCAAATAACCTCATGTGACTACATGACCTCTATGATGCCAATGATCTCAATGACTCCCATGGCCTCCCATGATCCCAATGACTTCAGTGACCCCATGACCTCCATGATCTCAATGACCCCCACAGTCTCCATGATCCAAATAACCCCATGAGACCACATGACCTCCATGATCCCAATGACCTCAGTGACCCCCCATGACCCCTATGACCCCTGACACTAACCTTATTTACCCTCTTCTGCACCCTCCCCTAGCCTTTGCAGCTGGTGCCCACTGGGATGGTGAGAAGGAGGTCCTGGTGGTAGAGAGAGGCTCCCCAGCCCTGTTGACCTGTGTGAACAGAGCCCAGGTATGGACTGAACGGCACCTGGAGGAGGAGCAGCAAGTGGTCCATTGGGACCGCCAGCCTCCAGGTGTCCCTCACGACCGTGCTGACCGCCTTCTGGACCTGTATGCCTCTGGTGAACGGCGTGCCTATGGTCCCCCCTTTCTGCATGGGCGAATGGAGGTCAGCACAGACGCTTTTGCCAGAGGGGACTTCTCTCTGAGCATTGACCCCTTGGAGTTGGCAGATGAAGGTACCTATTCCTGTCACCTGCACCATCACTACTGTGGACTCCATGAGAGGCGCATCTTCCACCTGGCTGTCTCAGAGCCCTCCCCTGAACCTCGCCGCCCTCCCCTGGTGCCTGATGACACCCCAAGCAACCGTAGCAGCCAGAGCCGAAACCCTTTCCCTGCTGGTACGTGGTCTCCGGGGGTCAGACCTTGAGGGGGACAATGGTTAGCAGGAGAGAAACTCTGGCCTGAGTCCCTGGACACCCAGCCCTCCTGTGTAGGCAGTGTGTCTCTGGAATGAGAGGACCTGTGATTCTTTGATTTGATTCAAATCTCACCTCCGAGACTAAACAAGTCACTCACTGTCTGAGATGCAGTTTCTTCATCTGTAAAGTGGGAATAATAATAGCACAGTATGAGTTTTAATGGGATAATGTACACAGAGTGCTTTACAGATGTTCAAGCATTATGTGCTGTATTCTGGTGCAGCCTGGCCTCCAGCAGCTCTGGAGGGCATCCACTGGGGGCAGCAGGGCAGTAGAGAGAGCCCTGAATTGGGAAGCAGCTCAGGCCCTTGGTCCTGTGGGGGCGATGGGCAAATCACTGCCCTTCTCCCAGGCTCTGTCCTCCTCTAGAAAGTGAGGGGGTTGGACTGGGCAGTCTCTTCACTTCCTCCCAGCTCTGAATTCTGGGATTCTAAGTTTTGCTGGCAGAGGAAGGTTGGCTCCTGGCGGGCTGGTGCTGGGGAGTGGCCCCACAGGTCTGGGGAACAGCCCAGTTTTTCCATTGGCAAGAACCTGGTCTGGCTGGCTCCAGGTGCGTGTCCCAGAAAAAACAAAGCCAGCCCCTCCCTTTCTCCCCCTTCTTCCTCTCCTTCTTCCCTCCTCCCTCTCTGCCTTCCTTTCCACATCCCCAGCCAGTGACATTTGGCATTCACTTTGTATTTGCTTCTCACATAAAGGTCATTCTTAAATCAGAGTAAAATGGGGGAGTAGGGAAGGGAGAGGGAGACTTCCCTCCCCCCAAATCCCAGTGTTTGCTCTGGGGGGTGGGGCTGTGGCAAATGGCAGCTTTTATGAGAGAGTATAGTGACTGGCATTGTCCCTTCAAAGACCAAAACTGGGGATGGCGGAGATTTGGGGCGAGGCAAGGGCTATGTTGTGTCCTCTACACCTTCTGAGGCAGCTGGGGATGGAGCCACAGAGAGACATGGTCTCAGTTTCCTTCTCTGAAAAATGAGGAACTGGACAACCTATAAAGCCCCTACGGGTTCTAAAGCAATAATACTATAATACGATTCTAGGTTCTAGGTTCTGGGTTCTGAATTCCAAGTTCTGGGTTCAAATTTAGGCTGAGTTCTGGGCTCCAAGTTCTAGGTTGTGAATTCTGAGCTCTGACTTGTAGGCCTCACCGACCTATTCAGAGTTCTAGGTTCAGGATTGTGTGCTCCGAGTCCCATGTTCTAGCCTGGTATCCCTGACTCCTGGGGCTTCTCTTGCAGAACCCCCAGTGGTCCACGGCCACAATGTCATCAATGTCATCATCCCCGAAAGCCGGGCCCACTTCTTCCAGCAGCTGGGCTACGTGCTCGTCACTCCTCTCCTCTTCATCCTTCTCCTCGTCACTGTGGTCCTCGCCACCCGCCATTGGCGGCGACAGAGAGGTGAGCCCCTGGGGTCTCCCAGGCCTCCCTGCCTGCCTCATCTTCCCCTTCTACACTCCGGATACTTCAGAACCTTCCCCTGGGTCAGATCAAGGAGGGGAAGCCACGGGCTCAAGACAGAGCAGAGGAGGCTGACCTTCCTGGGCAGAGGAGAAGCGTGCAAGCTTGCTTGGACATATAGAACATAGAACCCTAATTCTCCCCCATGAGGCCCAGGGTCTGCGAGATTGGGATGGGAGATGGCAGGACTGGGGCCAGGGAATGATCTAACCCTTCCCCTGTGTCTTACATCCCCAGGCTATGCATATGATGTGAAGAAGTCAGGCGGGTGAGTGTGGCCCAGCCCTCTTCCTCCGTGGCCCCTGATGCCACCAGGGGACTCTGGGGATCCCCCTGTCCTCTTTCTCCCACTCTGCACCCTCAGCCCCGCCCCTGCTGCCCCAGTTTCTAACTGACTTTCACCTCTCCCCTTTCCAGGAAAGATGTTAATCTGAAGGAATTTTCAGTAGATTCGGCTGACCTGTCTCAGCTTAGGAATGAGGACATCAGGCTGGGTAAGGGAAGCGGTAACATGTTACCCTAGAGGGAGAGGGGAAGCCGAGCTATGTCTTGATTCTGTGGAGATGCTAATGGCATGTACAGCTTTGTCCTGGAGCTTGGGCGCTGCAGGCATAGCCATTGTGCATGGCTGGGGCTGTCCCCCATTATCTCCTAGGGTAGGGGGAAGCTGCCATCATCTCTTAAAGCTCTCTTCCTCTGCCCTCCTAGATTATAAAAACAACATCCTGAAGGAGCGAGTGGATCTGGCCTTGGGGGCCATAGCCAAAAATATTGACTTAGACAGAGGTGAGAGAATTTGGTGTGAATGTGTGGAGGGGGAACCGAGATCAGGGATCCCCTCCGTCCTGACGCATGAGGAACCAGTCAGCGTTGGTCCATTGGTGGGAAGGGAAATCAGAGTATGGGGGCAAAGGAGCCCCGAGACTCCCTGGTGGGCAGGGGAGGTTCAGACCTGAGTAGAAGGTGGCCTGGACCTCAGAGTCCGAGGGATGGGTAGAATGGGATCCAAGCTCCTCATTTTACAGAGGAGAAAACAGTATCAGAAAGAAGTGACTCAGTCATAGTCACAAAGGCAGAAAGTAGCAAACTGAGGTGGTCCAGTGGTTAGAGCACCCAGTCTGCCTTCAGGAAGAACTGAGTTTAAATCCTGCCTCAGACAGCAGTATGACCCTGGGTGAGTCACTTATCCTCAATTTGCTTCAGTTTCTTCATCCGTAAAATGGGGCTAACGGTAGTAGTAGCTGCCTTCTAGGATTGTGGAAGATCATATTATTTGTAAAGCCTAAAGTGCCCTAGAAATATCCGCATTTATTATTGATCCAAGTCAGGATCTGAACCCAGGGGGAAGCCCCATAGCTGGCCTCAGGTTCTTCCCATCATGTCACAAGGCAGGACAGCACCTTCTCCCCAGCTCTGCTCTGGGCTCCCCACAGTGGGGTAGATACACGCTGGCCGATGCTCTGTGAGCCAGCGTGGGGGCGCTTTCTGCTTTGAGCTCTGGACCTGGGGTTTGAGGTGGGGGTGGGGTTGGAGTGCGAATCCCACCTCAGCCCCTTACAGGAGGGTGACCTTATCTCTCTACGTCTCCATGAGCCTGCCTCAAAAATTGCACCTACCTCCAAGGGCCGCGTGACGCTCAAATGAGCTGATTTATGCTCTAAAACATTGGAAGCCCTGTGTGACTGGATATATGTATGTATATAATATTATAAAATACATAAAATCGTAATATATATATGTATGCATGCATGCACACACACATAATTGCCTTGTTGCTGGTGAAGATGGAGGCCAGTCCTTGTCTCTGGTCCCCAGACTCTGGCTGGATCTGATCCTCCCTTTTTTCTTCTTTCCTTTGATGTCTAGAGTTCCGGAAGGAATACTGTAAATGAAGACTCTGGCGTCAGCCCCATCCTCAGAAGATTACCCCTTCCTCAGCTCTGCCCCCACTCCCCTGTTCCCATCATGACCTCCTCCCACTCATCCAGAACTTCCATCTGGTCTGGCCCACCCCTGCGGCAGGTCCTGCTTTCTTTGGGGTTTGATTGGATCTTGGCCACCAGGATGGGGTGAGTTTGGGGGTGAGAAGCCCATTTGTGCTGGACCATCTACATCCCACCTTTCTCTCAGGCCCAGAGGCCCAGGGCTGGACCCTCCCTCTGTGCCCAAGGACAAAGACTCCCCTGCCCCCTGGATCTCTCAGGACAGCATCTCCTCTGAGGTCCTTTGCCCCTATACCCGGCTTACCCTTCCCACCAATGAACCGAGGCACACAGGACACACCCGGTTGGTGCTTTGTGAGTTGGGACAGAGGGCTCTCTCTCTGCCCCTCCACTCTCTACAAGCTGAAAATTCAATGCTGGGACCCAGGCTAGGGTTGGCCTCCTGAACCACTCTTTGCCTGTTTTAAACTACTTCCTCCACCCCTGCCAGCAGCCTGTGCCCAGGCCGTATCACGCCAGCTCCACACTCTGAGCCCTCTTTTCCCTCTGGCCTTGGCGCTGGTTGCTGGAGCAGGACCTGGCATTCTCCGGCCCTAGACTCTCTCTGGCCCACTGTACCCTGACCCCCAAGCTGGAGTTCTTTCTTCCTCCCCTCCTGGGATTGTACACGAGCCCTCATTTCCATAGCACTGGCTCTGCTTACCCTGAAGGGGTGGCATTCTGTAGTTGGAGACAGAAGAAGATTCGGCTGCCCTGCCAAGCGGAATTGAGCTCTGTAGGAAGCCTCGGGGAAAACTTCACTGACAGGACTCCTAGGGAGTTGACTTAGGAAGGAAATTAGGGGAGAGGAAAGAAGGAAGGGGCTAAATGGAGGGGAGAAGAAAGTGACGTGGGGAGAATCTTGCAATCTTAATTTTCCTGGTTTGGAAATCTCTGCTAATTTGTGTTTCAGGAACTGTTCTTGGGAAGGTGTCCCCTGGGCACGCTGGCTGGTGGATGGGACAAGATGGCGGCAGAGGGGGAGGGCTGAGTGGGGACCCTCCCAGGACGGAGGGTTCAGGCTTGATTTTAGCTAATTGGGCCGTGGAAACTTCTCTCCCGTCCCCCATCACAGATGCTGGTCCTTTTAACCCAGAGGGGACTGGAATGGACCAGTTACTGGCAGGCAGACCCTGGCGGGCAGCCTCCTCCCCCAGTGCCCTCATTGCAGCCCCAGAAATCCCTCAGCAACCCAATGTAGGTGACGCTCAATGATTTGACTGTTATATACACTTTGGGGGCTATCGGCAGCAAAATTAACCTCCGACTATCCCTTCTCCCAACCCCCCATATCGGTCAGTGGGGGCTGAGGACAGGCTGATTCCCTGCTGGACCAATTTGTGCCGGTCAGGAGTGACATACACCATTATTTATCCCACACAGGTGCGTTATGTGACCACTGGGGCCTGGCTAGCTGCGCTCTGTCTGCGTTATATGGATTTTTCTGTTATTACTTGGTGTCTGGGAGTTTTCTGAATCACCCTAACTCCATTTGGAGTGGCTCTTTTTCTCCAAAGTCCTTGTCCGGGGGGTAGGGAACCTGTGGCCTGGAGGCCACGTGTGGCCCTCTAGGTCCTCAAGTGTGGTACGTTGACTGAATCCAAACTTCACAGTTCTGTGGCTGCATTTGAAGATCTAGAGGGCCACAGGCTCTCCCCACCACCACCCCATCACTGATGGCTAGGAGAGGAGAGGGCACGCTTTGTCAGGTGGGACTGAGATAGTGGAAAGTGTCAGGAGAACCTGGAACTGGCTTCTGGATGGCCCCCATGGCCATCCCCACCCCCAGCTCTGTCTGTCTGGTACTCGAGCTGAACCGTCCCTGGGATTCCAAAGAGAACTGGAGATGGCTTGAGCTGGGCTCTTATCAATTGACAGTTATAAGCACCTACTGTGTCCTGGGCACTGTGCTTGGCTCTGGGGATGATATACAAAAGTCTCTCCATTAGATTGTAAGTTCCTTGAGAGCAGGAACTATGGTTTGTGTTTGGCTTTCTCACACTTAGCATAATACCTGGTATATAATAGGAACTTCATAAATGTTTATTGACTGACTGCCCTCAGTGACTTACATTCAAAGGGAAGATGCATGCACATTTTTCTGTATATATAGGCTATACACAAAGCAGAGACACAGCAACAGGAGGCACTAGCCGCCCCTTGAGACCAGGGAAAGGCCTCCTGCACAAGGGGCTACTTAAGCTGAGTCTTGAAGAAGTCCAGGCCTTCCCCACCCCATCTCCATCATCCTCCTTCCCCTGCCCTCCCCGCCACGCGCCATCCTCAGCTCCCAATTGGAATTCCCGCCAGCTGGTACTGGGTGTTGTGGTTGGCTTCCTCTTCTGACCATGCCCAGGGTGGCTCAGGTAGGGATGGGTTTTCCTTGAGCCGTCAGCCTCAGCGCTGCCTTGAATTGGACTCCACCGACCCCACGGTCATTCGCTCATCCTTCCAGCATATCTTTCTGTATATTTTTCATCTACTTCATAACAATGGAGACAATAAAGACCAAAGGTATCTATGGTCTTAGCCTTTCTCTCTCAGTGTTGCCTTTGAAAGCCGGTGACGCAACTTTAAGCCACAGCAGTGTCTCCCTTCTGGGACCACCATCTTGGGCTTCCAGTCTCACCACTTTGGACTTCCATCCCTACTGGGAGCTGCCACAATGCCTGTGATGAAGATCACCGGGCTCTCCACCTGGCTCAGTACCGCTCCCCATTCCTTCTCCTCCTCCCCAGCTGTCTCATCCCCATCCACCTTCTCTGCATTTCCAAGCTCTCTCTTGGTGTCTGGGAGTTTTCTGAATCACCCTAACTCCATTTGGAGTGGTCAGTCATAGATCATGCTCTTTTTCTCCAAAGTCCTTGTCCGGGGGGTAGGGAACCTGTGGCCTGGAGGCCACGTGCGGCCCTCTAGGTCCTCAAGTGTGGTCCTTTGACTGAATACAAACTTCACAGTTCTGTGGCTGCATTTGAAGATCTAGAAGGCCACGTGTGGCCTCCAGGCCACAGGCTCTCCCCACCACCACCCCATCACTGATGGCTAGGAGAGGAGAGGGCACGCTTTGTCAGGTGGGACTGAGATAGTGGAAAGTGTCGGCCGGTGAGATAGTGGAAAGACCTGGCTAGCTTCTCTTTCTAGTTCTACGCGCAGATTTTAAGAACCTTTCCTTTCAGGCTGTTCTTGAGTGAGATGTTTAAAGCAGGAAGATTAACTGTAGAAGAAAGAGCTACATGGGTGGGTGAGAGTGTTGGGGGTGGGAGGAGGGAAGAGGAGGTGGCATTTGAGGAAAGGAAATGCATAAGGCTTACATAGGTTAAGTTGGAGCCAGGAAGCGCTCGAATGCCAAGTTAAGTGTTTTGTGCCCAGATTTAAGGCTAGACAGACCAACAGTCATCATGAGAAAGACTGGAAAGAGAAAGGGGAATGCTGGAGGACCAGGGAGGACAGGAAGCTTTGAGGGACCATTGGGGACAGGGACTGTTTTTCAGCTTCTGTCCCCGGTGTCCAGCACATACAGACACTTCATAATTGTTTGTTGGATTAGGTTGGCCAACCATCCCCCACTCCCATCCTATGGGGCCTTTGGAGCTAGCAAAAGTGCCCTGAACTCAGACCCACCTACCCTAATTAGCTCCAAGCTAGCTGCTTAGAAATGTATGTGGCTGGTTTGTGAGAGGTGCCACCAGGCCAGGCCCTAGAGGAGGCAGAAAGCCCTCAGGGTCCACAATCTGGTATCATCTTTTCCTGTCTCAGACAGCTAGTGGGGTAAGGGGGGAAGAAGGGGCTACAATGCCAGGCTCTCCTAGTGGTTGAGACCAACAACTGTATTCCTTCCCCTCCTAGGCCCTTGGGTGCTCAGGGCCCTGGAGCCTGGATTTCTGAGCCCCTGGGTCTCAGGAGTCCTGAGTTATTATTATGTTCCTTCTGGCCTCTGGGCTCCCAGATCTTTGGGCTCCTAGTATTCTGAGCTCCCAGGTCTCTGGGTTCATGAGTATTTGGGTCCCTAGGGATGTGGGATCCCTTGCCTTTGGATTTCCCCAGACTTATGAATCTCTTGTTCCTGGTGCCAAATGTTTTTGGGTTATCTGAATTCTTCCTCTCCTGAGTCATCGGAGCCTTGAGCCTCTCTCTGGGCTCCTGAGTTTACTGGATCTCTGGGACCCCAGATTCCCAGGTCTCTGGGCTCTCAGATGCCTGTGGGGCCTGGGATCCCTGGTCTCTGCTTCTCTAGGCCTTTGGACTCCTAAGTTTTTGAGGTTGCTGGGCCTCTTCATTCCCATTCTCTTGAATTTCTGGGCATCTGAGATTCTGGGCTTCTGGCTTTGGAGGAGAGACTGGTGACGTGGGCAGCAGGAGCTTCTGAGGTTTTGCTGTTTACGGCACTTTTTTCCTTCAGGCTGCGGAGTTCCTGGGGTTGGAAGGCCCCCAAGACCAAGAAGCTCTGCGTGTACATGGGGAGGGTCATAGGCAGGGGAATCAAGGGAAGGGTGAGGAGCTTTTGTTTCACTTTTCCCTTTTGTTTTTGTACCCCCAGTGTCTGATGGGGACGTGGCATATAACAGTTGCTTAAAAGTGGGTCGGTTGATTTATTAAGTTAACAGTCCATTCTAAAGGGCATTGAATCTGGAGGGTTTGGACCCTGTGTGATCCTAGCTGGAGTCACCTCCAGCACTCAAGGCCTTGGTTTCCCCATTTGTAAAACAGATTAGTTACTAGTGAAGGGACCTTCCAGCTCTCATTTCTGGGCTTCTTTGATCTATGGCCTCACTTTTCCTAAGGATCTGTGATCCCCCTCAAAGACCCTGGTTATGGGTTCAAATCTAAACTCCTTCGTTTGGTTCCAACCATGAGGACTGAATCCTCTTGCTTCTCTCTCTCCTACTGAAGCTCCATTTCCACTTCTCCTGTCTCCCTCTAGCGGCCAGAGCTCCAGACCCCCAGGGCAGGCGCTTAAAGAGGGGGGACACTCACTGGCCAGAGCCCAGAGCAGGGTGTGCTCTGTGTCACTGGGGGTGGAGATGGGCTAAGGGGTTTCTGACTTTAAAAAAATGAATTTTTAAAATATTATCTTCATTTCCAAATATATCCCTGCTTTTCCCTTTCCCTCTCCCAAGGAGCAGACTTCATAACAACAACTAGAAAAGAAAAAAGGGATGGAAAGGCAGTGCTATGAAACTAACCAACACATTAACTGAGTCTGACCATATATGCAGTGTTCCACACCCATAGGCCCCCACTTCCCCAATAGAGGAAGATGCGTTTTTCCATATTTATTTGTATTTATTCACTTTATATTTATACTGTATGTACTTATACATTTCCTTATTGTCTCTTCCATTGTTTCATTTTTTTTGTATTTAGACCCTCAGGGTCTAAGGCAGTCCCAGTGCCTGGCTTATTGTATGTGTTAAATATTAAACTGATTGATGGAGTTGAGTTTCTTCAATTAAATAGAGTTGGGTTTCTTTTCTTTTTGCTTCTTTCTGCTTACCTTGTTGTAGTCATTGTGCACCCTGGAAGGGGCCTGGGCACAGGTCCAGCCCACCAAGGGTCCATGGGGCACCTTCCCTCACCCCTCTTCTTTTCCAGGTTCTCTTCCCTTAAATCTGCATCAGTTCATGTAATTGAAGTCTTCATATATTTCTCTGTATTCTTCCCATTCATTATTTCTTAGTTCGGTGACAGTCTGTTTTATTCATGAACCATAAGGATTCTAACAGCATTCAGCTAAGGATGCCTAGGAGCCAACCAGAGGTTGTAAATAATGGGAAGTTGGTAGTAATAATAGCTGACATTTATATTACATAGCACTTTGAGGGATGTAAAGCACTTTAAAATTATTATTTCATTTTATTCTTACAAAAACCTTAGAGCACCAGCCCTGGAGTCAGGAAGACCTGAGTTCAAATCTGGCCTCAGACATCTGACATTTACTTACTAGCTGTGTGACTATGGGCAAGTCACTTAACCATGACCACCTCAAAAAAACTCTCCAAACCCCACAACTCCACCCAAATAAAAAACCAATCATAGGGGATAGATGTTATTTTTTATCTCCATTTTACAGATGAAGAAACTGAGGCAGACAGTAGCCAAGATGACTTCCCTAGGATCCCATAGCTAGTAAATGCCTGAGGCAGGATCTGAACACTTGATTCCAGATCTGGCCACCTAGCTGCTCTTTAAGCAGGATGTGGGGATAGAGGTCCCCTTGAACAGAGCTAAACCCTGCTGTCCCCCTCCCATGGCCCTCCAGAGTCCCCAGGGCTGCCAGAGCCTACAACATCTTGTACCCATAACCTTGAGCAGACAAAGATTACCTGAATGATGACAGGGCTGCCCTCACCTCCATCATTCAGGCAGTGGTTCTCAACCTTCCTAATGCAGCGACCCTTTAATATGGTTCCTCATGTTGTGGTGACCCCCAACCATAAAATTATTTTCGTTGCTACTTCATAACTGTAATTTTGCTACTGTTATGAATTGTAATGTAAATGTCTGATATGCAGGATGTAGTTTCATTGTTACAAATTGAACATAACCCACAGTTTGAGAACCTCTGACTCAGAGCCTCTGTTAGGCAGAGCCTGAAGCTGGGCCGCTAGGTGGCGCCATAGTGCATAGAGTGTCAGACCCCTGAGTCAAAGCTCATCTTCCTGGCCTCAGACACTTACTAGCTGTGTGACCCTGGACAAGTCACTTAACTTCTGTTTGCCTCAGTTTCTTCATCTGTAAAAATAAGCTGGAGAAGGAAACGGCAAACCACTTGGCATCTCTGCAAAAAAACCCCTCCAAATGGGGTCAGAAATTGCCAGGTATGACTGAACAACAACGTAACTGGGCTCTGTATCCTGGTGGTTGTTCCTGGGTGATGCAGCCCAGCAATTGCAGTTAGAAGACCCGGGTTCGAATCCCAGCCCTATCGTCACTTCAACTGACAGAGACTCAGTTTCCCTATTTGTAAAATAAGAGGGTTGGATTCCGTGGGGTCTGAGGTCCCTCCCAGCTGTGATACTACGGTTGAGTCATTTACTGAATTCCAACCTTCTGGCCCCTTGTTCCTGCCGGAGCGCCCTAGATTTCACTGCAGCTGGTCCTCTCTGCCAGTTCTAGGCAAGGCCGTCCTCATCTCCCATCATATCTGGTTCAGCAAGCCCCAGGACGGATAGCAAGGGCTGCCCCTGCCCAAGACACACACTTTCAGGCACGGCCAGTGTGGGGACTACTTAGGCGAACGATTCCTGCTTCTTCCTCAGCTTTCCACCTCGCTTCCCTGGCCACCTATCTGTGTAGCATTGTTGCTGTTGAGACGCTCAGTCATGTCTAGCTCTTTGTGACTTCCACAGACCATACAATCCATGAAGTTTCCTTGGCAAATAATTCCGGAATAGTTAGCCATTTCCTCCTCCAGCTCGTTTTACAGGTGAGGAAACTGAGGCAAACAGGGTGAAGTGACTTGCCCAGGGTCACACAGCTAGGAAGTGCCTGAGGTCGGATTTGAACTCAGGAAGACTCATTTTCCAAAATCCAGGCCTGGCACTCTATGCACTATGGCGCCACCTAGCTGCCCCACGTGTAGTATAGTCTTCCCTCATCAGAGTAGAAGCTCCTTAAGAGTAAAGATCATTTCTCTATCTCCCTCTGTCTCTCTGTTTCTCTCTCTGTGTCTCTGTATCTTTCCCTTCCTCCTCCTCCTCCTTTCTCCCTTCTCTGTCTCTCTCTGTCTCTGTCTCTCTCTGTCTCTCTCTCAGCATCCCCAACAGCAAGCAGTTAATAAATGTCTTTTCACTCATTCACTCGTATTCATTTATTCAATCAGTCTGGCTTGTCCACAGGATTTTCCCTCACCACAGTTGTGAAGTTGGCCAAATTCGACTTTGACACGACTTCGCCTCCATTCCCCTCCCCACTTTTAGCCTTATTTTTTGCTTATATCATCTTCTTTCCCAAGTGTAACCCTTCCATGCTCTTCACATCTAGCCATCCCTCCTAATGAAGATTTAAAAAGAAAGTGTGAAAAAGAGCAGTCAAGCCATCTACCCAGGTTGCTGACCTCCACACTGCAGTCCTCCTAGGTCTGATGGGGAAGACAGGGAGGAGCTGCTTCCACTTTCTCCTCCAGGGATGCCTTTACCCCTCATGTTCAGGTGTGTGATGATGGTCTTGGTTTCATCTCACTCCTTGCACCAAGTTCAACGACACCCAGGCGCCAGGAGAAGTCCTGAGGGAGCCATTTGGTCCCATCCTTGAGTCATAAGGGAACAGGTCACTTCTTCAAGGACCTGCGGTCTCACTTATACTAAGGCAAATCAAGCCTGTCTGGAGATTTGAGAGCATTGCCTGAGGCTGTGAGGTTAAATGACTTGGCCAGAGTCTCTCAGGTAGTGGGCATCTGAGGCAGGGCTTGCCCTGGGTCTTCTGGTCTCCAAGCTGAGCCCTCACGTTTCCCTGCCCAAGCTCATTCTCCAGACTGGGAAGATCAGAGAAGGACTAGGTGCCCTGTCCCAAGCTGAAGGCAGAGAAGGCTGGTGCTCCCCTTAGGAAGCTACTGGGAACCAGTTTTTTCCTCCTAGGGTAGCTGACTATAGGAGTAAAGGAAGGAAGGAAGGAAGGAAGGAAGAAGGAAGGAAAGGAAGGAAGGAGTGAGTGAGTGAATGAATGAATGAATGAATGAATGAATGAATGAAAATATAAGTTCTTCCTACATGCCAGGCTCTATGCTAAATGCTGGGTGGGGTTAGACATGTCCTTTACAGTCTGAAGGTTAAGAACTGAACTAGCCAGTCCCACCTGAAACACTCCTGGATGAGGCCCAAACATCTCCAGGGCCTTAACAGAGAAACAGTGCAAATCCAGTCAGCACAGCAATAAATATTTATTTTATTTATTTATTTATTTTGGGCTTCCTCCATCAAAGACCTCTTCTGAATCCTCACCCTGGCATGGAAGGAACTCTGGATTCTCCAATGGAGAGGAGCCCCTTGCAAGCTGGGAACGCTTCCTGGACAGCTCAGTGATGACCTCTATGGGTCTTTTAGGTCAGGACTAGACAAGCTAAATTAAGACTTTGGGGGGGTGGTGGGGAGTGGAAGACTGGCCAGCAGACTGACCACAGGGAGATGAATTATTTGATTATTGCTACTCTCTGAGAATAGGGGGCAGCTAGGTGGCGAATCACATGAAATTCTGAGCTTGGAATCAAGAATGATCTTCCTGACTTCAATTCTAGCCTCATACACTTAGTAGCTATGTGACCCTGGGCAAGTCCCTTACCCTGTTTGATTTATTTTGTCATCTGTAAAATGATCTGGAGAAGGAAATGGCAAACCACTCCAGTAACTTTGCTGAGAAAATCCCAAATGGGGTCACAGGGAGTCAGATACGACTGAACAATGATAACATTTTAAAAATTTTATTAATTTTTAGTTTTCTACACTTGCTTTTATAAGATTTTGAGTCCTAAAATTTCCCCCTCTGTCCCCTCCTCCTTCCACAAGACAGCATACAATCTGATATAGGCTAATCATGCACAATCATATTAAATATATTTTCACATTAGCCATGTTGTGAAAGAAGAATCAGAACAAAAGGGAAAAAAAACCACGAGAAAGAAAAAACCAAAAAACAAAGAGAAAATAATATGTTTTGATCTGCATTCCGACTCCATAGTTCTTTCTCTGGATGTGGACAGCATTTTCCATCGTGAATCTTTTGGAATCATCTTAGATTATCGCATTGCTCAAAAGAGCTAAGAATGACAAAATGTGTAGTGAGGGCTAAGTACTACCTATACCAATACCGCACAAGCTTGAAGTGTGTGTGTGTGTGTGTGTGTGTGTGTGTAATACTACACTTAATAACCATTCATAAAGCAAAATTGCAAATGGAGAAACCAAATTCTAAAATGATTTTATATACAGTCAAACCTCCACCACTGACAAGTAGATCAAAGACCTGCCTTAGAGGCAGGAAGATTTGGATGGAAGTCCTGTCTCTGGGGGACCACAGGAAATCACTTAACCTCTCTATGACCCAAGCAATTCTCTGAGCCAACTGAACATTTACTAAGCATTCATAAAAAAGTGGCAGAGTCCCTGCCCACAAGGAGATTACATTCCACTGAGATGTGTACATGTGTATACATAAGTAAATGCAAAGATCGATAAAATTGTAGAATGTCGTTTCTTAAAAAAATTTTTTTATTGATGTCTTTCATTTTTTACATTAACTCCATTGCCCAATACATCCTCTCCTCTCCTTTCTAGGGAGCCCTCACTTACAACAAAAAATAAGAAAGAGGGAAAACGACTAGTTTAGAGAAACTAACCAACGTATGGAAAAAGAGTAACATCATATGCGGCAATCCACACCTGCAGTCCCCCACCTTTGCTAAGTAAAGTTAGGACACAGTTTGGTGCCAGAGACAGCTAGGTGTCCCTGTGGATAGAGAGCTAGACACTCTTATCAGGAGTGTCTATATGGTCAGGAAGATCTTAGATGGAACCTCTCTAGCTATATAACCATGGGCAAATCATTTAACCTCTCAGGTTCCATTTCCTCATCTGGAAAATGGGGATAGGAGATTCTCAGAAGAGGAAACTTTCTCTGCTGATGCAGGTCAATACCTTCTCTTTTATTCATAATCTTAGAAACCACAAGAAATTAAATACTTGTTCAGTCAAATGCTAATAATAATGATTGTTGTTGTTGTTAACTGCTGTTGGTGTGCAGTAGACAAAGTACTGGACCAAGAGTCGGGAACTACTTACTATCTGTGTGGCCTAGGCAAGTCACTTGACCTCTCTCTGCCTCAGTCTTCTCAGCTTCAAAATGGGGATAATACTACTAATAGCTTCTCCCTCCCTCCTAGGGTTGTTGTGAGGATAAAACGAGATAATTGCAAAGCTCTTTGCAAACCTTAAATTGATATATCTCTACCTGTCTATCTATCTATCTATCTATCTATCTATCTATCTATCTATCTATCTATCTATCATCTTTCTATCTATCTATCTATCTATCTATCTATCTATCTATCTATCTAATCCATCCATCCATCCATCTATCCACACATATATTTATATACATATAGATAGATACATATATAGCTTTTTTCTTTTAATTTTTAAAAATTTTCAGTATCAAATTCTTCCCCACCTGCATCCATTGAGAAGGCAAGAAATAGGATATCACCATATATATGAAATCATCCAAAACATATTTACACATTAGCCATGGTGCTCCCCCCCAAAAGCAAGAAAAATGTAAAAGTGAAAAAATATGCCTCAATCTGTATTCAAACTTTTTCAGTTCTCTTTGGAGGTGGGTAATACTTTTCATCATGAGTCCTTTGGAATTATCATGGGTCATTTTCTTGAGCAGAGTAGCTAAATCTTTCACAGGTGATCATTGTTACAGTGTTGCTGTTACTGTGTGCAATGGTCTCCCAGTTCTGCTCACTTCACTTTGCATCAGTTCATATAAATCTTCCCAGGTTTCTTCCCTTCATCATTTCTTACAGCACAATAGTATTACACCACAATCATATGCCATAACTTATTAGTCATCCTCCAATCTTTTTTCCAAGGGGGAGAAAGTACTAATAATTAGACGGATGAAGAAAGACTTCCTATACAAGGTTGTCTCTGAGATATTCTTTGAAAGGAAGTAGAGGGAAGTGAGGAAGGAATGCATTCCAGACACTGAGGACCACTTGTGATTCAGATCACTTGCCAGATTTGCCTGTCAGCATCAGTGGAAGGAGTTCCCATGATGGGAGGGAGGGAACAGGCTTTTATGAACCATCTACTATGTGCCAGGCACTGAACTACAAATAGTATTATACATATTACAGGATTACAAATCTTTTCCCATTTGATTTTCACAACAACCCAGGAAGGGAAGTGCTATTATCATGCCTACTTTACAGTTCAGGGAACTGAAGCAAGCAGAGGTGAAGTGACTTACCCACAGTCAAATTTAAACTCAGGTCTTTCTGACTTTAGGCCCAGCTCTCTGTCTACTGTGCCAGTTAGTTACCTAGGTCTGGGCCCAAAAAATTCTCCATGAAGTCTAGCAAAATAGGAACTGAAATGTCAAGCCTTCCTGCTTGGCTTCTGGGAGAGCACTTCAGAGAGACTGGAGCCCCCACTGCATAGGACAGGGGACATATACAATGTATCAGTTACCAATCTGTAACAATATTATCAGGCCCCACTCAGTGTCTGGCTCCAAGGGACCTCAGAGGTCATCTCCTTTGCTTGGATGTAAGTGATAGATAGGAGAGTCAGTCTCTGTTGAGGACAAGCTTAGAGCCTGAATGGGGCAGCAAGGTGGCTCAATGGATAGGATCTTTGGCTTGAAGTTACAAAGACTCATCTTCCTGAGTTCAAATGCAGCCTCAGACACTTACTAGCCCTGTGACCCTGGGCAAGTCACTTAACCCAATTGGTCTCAGTTTCCTTATCTGTAAAAACTGAGTTGGAGAAGGAAATGGCAAACCGCTCCAGTATCTCTGCCAAGAAAACCCCAAACAGGGTCAGGAAGACTCAGAAAGGACTAAACAACAAAAGAGCCATTCTAATGGAATTCTGCTGGAATGCCAGGAAGGCAGCCGGGGGAGACCTATGTAAGAAACACACCCCCAACCAGAGACACAGAGACAGACAGATAAGAATACAGACATCGAGACAGAGAAAGACACAGAGAGACAGAAAAGCGTAGAAATAAGAGACAATGAGAAGAAATACAGAGCCTGGAGCCGGAGTCACACAGAGACCTGGAGCAACACGACCAGAGACAGATTCAGAGATACCCACGTATACAGACACCTGGAGAGATAGAAAGATAGAAACAGAGATGCCGAGACAGGGAGAAAGAGACATCCAGAGACCCCCTAGCCAGATACAGAAGTTCAGATACAGAGGCGCGTAGAGACAGGCACACTGACAGAGGAAGGGAGATAGCCACCGAGAAAGCAGCGGGAACCGGCCGCGTCCTCACACGCAAGACCGTGCCCAGGACGGTCCCCCGACTCCCGGCGGCAGGGGCAGCGAGCAGCCCTCCCAAACCCTGACAGCCTTCAGCGAGGGCGTGGCATGGCCACGTTAAGCAGTCTCGGGACGGTGGAGTCCCCCCCTCCCCACCCGGCCGTAATGGCAAGGGTCGGGGAGAGGGGACGATGTGGAATGTCCCCTCCCCTCCCCCCGGGATCCCGGCCGCTGGAGCTGCGGTCCCTTTAACTCAGCCCTTGGCTGTGAAGGGGGCGAGGCAGAGCCACGCGCAGAGACGTCGCGAGGGGGCGGGGGGGGCTGGGGGCGGTGCCGGCGCGGGTGCGGGCGGGGGACCCGGAGCTGGGACTGGGTTCGGAGCAGAGGCTCGGGGTGGGGAGGGGGCGTCACGGAGGGAGGGGCCCCGGGCGGAGGCAGGCAGGGAGGGGGGCCCGGGGGCAGGGGGCCGGGCCTGGCCGGGCGGGGCGGCCGCATTACTCACGCCGCTAATTGCAGGGCGCGGGGAGCCCCGGATCCGGGCTCGGCGCTCGCCTGTCTGTGGCCCGCTTGGGCTCCGGCTCCGGCTCTGGCTCCGGCTCCTGCCGCCGCGGCCCTTTAGAGCTCGGTCAGTCCCCGGCTCGCCTCCAGCCAGCCCGGCCGGTGGCCCCGAAGCCCCCCATCCCGGCAGGAGTCCGAGGCGGCCCCCCCCGGCGCGCCCGGGCCGGGGCGCGGATGGGCGGCCGCGGGGGCAGCGCGGAGGGCAGCAGCCAGCGCGCCGCCTTCGCCTGGACCTCGGCCTTGGCCTCCCCCTGCGGCCGGCCCGGCCTCCCTTCGAGATCAGCAGCCGCCTCCGCCTCCGCCTCCGCGGCCTGGACCGGGGCCTGGGCCCCTTCGGCCCAGAAAGCCCGAGCCCCCTGCGCCCGGCCTCTGCTTCTGCAGCCGCGACCGCTGTCCACTCGGGGCTCCGCACTCCGTGCTCCGCGCTGAACCAGCGCCACCGCCTCCTCCGCCGCCGGTGCCCCCTGCCCCGGGCTACCCCGGTCCACCCCCCATGGCGGAGACCAAGATCATCTACCACATGGACGAGGAGGAGACGCCCTACCTGGTCAAGCTGCCTGTGGCCCCCGAGAGGGTCACGCTGGCTGACTTCAAGAGCGTGCTCAGCAACCGGCCGGCTCACTGCTACAAGTTCTTCTTCAAGTCCATGGACCAAGACTTCGGGTCAGTGGCGGCCTTAGGGGCGCGCGGCTCCCGGGGCCGGCTGGTCCTGGTCCTGGCTGTGGCCTTGTCCCTGACTCTGGTTCTGGCCTTGTGTTTGGTTCTGGCCTTGTCCCTATCTCTGACCCCGTTCCTACCTCTGGCACTCTCTGTCTCTGGCCCTGTCTCTGATTTTGGCCCTAGCTCTATCTCTGTCTCTGGCCTTGTTTCTGGCCCTGGCTTTGGCTTTGTCTCTGACTCTGGCTCTGGCTCTGGCTCTGGCTCTGGCTCTGGCCCTGGCCCTGGCCCTGGCTCTGGCTCTGGCCTTGTCCCTGCCTCTGGCCTTGCCCCTGTCTATCTCTGACCCCATGCCTATCTCTGGCCATGTCTGTCTCTGAGTCTGGCCTTGGCCCTATTTCTGTATCTGGCCTTGTCTCTGGCTCTGCTCTGTCTCTTTCACTGGCCTTGTCTCTGGCTCTGGCCCTGTTCCTGTCTCTGGGAGGGGGTGTATTGGAGGGCTCAAGCCTCTCCCTACCCCGGGGCACCTGTTCCCTGACAGAGGGGTGGAGCCTCTGGCTGGGGTCCTTATCCCCTCTCCTCTCATTTGTACCTCGGCTTAGTGTGTGTGTCAGTGGGGTTCAGGGGCTCCACAGATTTGATTGGGGTAAAGTAAGTCACCACTTTCTTGGGGGGGGCACAGAAGTATTTCAGTGAAGGGAGTCCTTCCTCTTCCATCTGAGTCTTAGCACTGGCCAAAGGTGGGTGGGGGAAAATAGGCCCTGCCAGGTCCTGGCAGAGTTTTTTGCCCTCTCAGACTCCTGGCGGGGCTGGGCACGCTGGGTTTTGTCCCGGGAAGGCCAGGCTAGGCCGCTGAAGCTAACATGGCTGCCCTGACCAGAAGGCCTTGGGAGCTGGGGAGAGAGCCAGAGCTGGGGAGGGGGATACACCAGTGAAGGCAACAACACACTCCTGCGTAGGCCAACTGCTGCCCCCATCTCTCTGATACCAGAGGAATAGCTTCCCCCAAGCCTAAGAGACAAGGCCCACCTCCTTCCATTCTCAAATTCCTTTCTCAGCATCCGGGATTACTAGTCGGGGTGGGTGGGCTAGGACTGTGTCATGGCTGAAACCATGACTGCCCCTCTCCTCCAGGATCCTTCCTGGGGGATAGGTCTCCAGGGTTTGCTTGATGTCAGGATAGTGGCTGTCTATAGGGCTTGGTGGTCCATTTTCTGGATCCCAGAGGCTGCTGGTACCTGTTACTTATCCCGACCTCGTTGCCCCTAGAGAGAAGGGAAGGAGAATTACCAGCCTGTTTTCTTATGAGGGCCTAGTTGGCCAAGATGGAGCTTTTTCCTTCTAGGACCAGTGCTGGGCCTCATTTTCCTGAGGATTGATTCTTTGCTGGCCAGGCCTGAGTGGGGCCCTCAGCTGAATGTCCTCGGCCCCAGCCCCGGCCTGTTTTTTGTCCGGTGCCCCACTGGGCTTGGCTGGTTGGCCTCCCTCCTATTGATTAGGCCTGGTAGGGCCACTGACTTTGCCCTTGTTTACCAGGCACTTTCTGAGAGTTTGACATTGAAAATCATTTCCTGGTTCACATGGTGGCCCGCTGCCTCTGGCCCTGAGCGATCGACTGCCTGCTCCAGGACAGCTGTTTGGGGAGCCAAGGTTTACAGGGGGCAGAGCTAATCTTGTGGTGTCAGACTCAGAAAGTGGGGCTCCAGGGGGTCTCTAAGCTGTACATAATCTGTGGGGGAACCTACCGACTTATAAAACTAGGTTATCTTTATTGTATTTTTTTGTTTGTTTTAAAAAATGATCTCCCGGTTATATTTTAATGGGCCTCCGGTCTCACTCAGGATTGTTGTTGCTTTTGGGACAATGCATTTGACCACACTGGTACCCAGGAGAAAGGAGCCAGAGCGCCTGGCTTTGAATCCCAGAAATCTAATGTAATTCTGTGATTTTATGAGCAATGTTACCAGTTATGGGATGTTAGAGAGAATTTCTTCTACTTTCAAATTGTATGACTTTGGATAGGTCCCTTCCTCTTTCTGGGTTTCAGTTTCCCCATCTATAAAATGGAGGGGCTGGGCCACATGACCTCCAAGGTTCCTCTCAGTTTTACATCTATAAAAATGTTTCTTTCAGCTCCAGAGCAAGGACTCTTCATCATAGATAGGGTTGGAAGTTGCTTTCCAGTTATTTCCAAGGCCTTTCCTCCTTCCTTCTCCCCCACCCCACCCTGCAGACTGAGAGACCTCTAGGCCCCTTTGGGAGGGGGGCCTGGGGTAGAGACCGAGAATCTGAGTGTCTGCTTAACTCTGAGATTAGAGGGTTTCTCGTGCTGGACAGCGCTGAGGCCCCCTCCTTAGAGGTTTTATTGGCTGGGAGGCCTCTGCTACTGAGCCAGTTCTTGGCCACTGGGGGAGGGGCATCAAGATTTCCCCCCTCCTCCAGCCCTAATCTCTGCAAATTGCAGCCTGGTTTTGGAAGCTCCTTTGTGGTGCTGGGATCATATACTCTAGCTTTGAGTCCCAAAACACAAGATTAGGTCTGGTGGTGTCTTAGCGAACCCACTTTCTGATGACCCAGGCTCCATGCCTTTTTGGGAAGACTGAGTGGGGGCTGGGATGCCTGGCCTGTCATCCTTGAGGGCAGGGGTAGGGGGAGCTTTTTGGTCTTTGGTCTGCTTGCTTGCTTATTGTATTTAAACTCAGGTTTTGCTAAGCCACCTTGGAACCTGGGGCTTGATCTCTAGGGAGAAGGGGATAACTTCCCTGGAAGCACGGCCTTCCCCAGGCCTAGTTAGGCCTTAGGTGACCCCCCTAACCTTTGGCTTTCCCCTTCTGCTGGGGCTTAGGGTCAGCCAAAGGTTCCTTTCTCAGCCTTAGGCCCCAATTCTCCCCTTCTCTCTTTCCACTACCTCTGGATAATGCAGGATTTAATCAGAGATTCCAGATTTAAATCCTGGCTTTGCCTCGTTCCCCTTCTGGGCCCTTAGAGTTCCTATTTGTAATTAAATTGAATTTATCTCTGAGGTCTCTTCCAGCCCAGAATCTGGTGAACTGGGTTTGGCCCAAACTCTGTCACTTACGTCCCTCATCCCTCACCCCCCACTCTCTTCCCAAGGCTCAGCTCTCAGCCCATCTTGCAAATAAATCCTGGAGCTTAGAAAGGAAAGTTCTTCAAGCAGGTTCTTTGATTCAGAGCTAGGGGTCCCTCCTACCTGTGGATCCAGGGAAGCTAGAGGTCTCCTTGGCACCTGCTGTGACCCTCACTTGTTTCCATTAGAAATGCATTCATGGTAGAAGAACAGATACCTGGCCTCTCCTTCTGGGTCTGCTCCGGATTTAGTTTGAGACCCCAAGCCAATCCCTGCCCTTCTCTAGACCCCCTCCCCTGTTAGACTGGCCGATGTCTATGCCCCTTCCCTGTTCTGACAAGCTAGGTGTCCTAATTAATATCCTTGCTTCTAGAATCCAATCCAGCCTCAAATACTCAAAACCTCCAGGGGATCTCTGATCCCATTGATCTAGAGGTTTCTTTAGATGGTATAGGTCAAACAAAACCCACTTGTCCTCCTCCTCCCATTAGTTTGTCTCTAGGGGTCCCCCTAAAGCCCTGGGGGCCTCCCTCAATATCTCTGCACCTTGTGAGGGTACAGGTGGAGCCCAAAGGGCATCAGGCATCTTCCACCCTGGTCAGATTTCTTGCACAGCTGCCAAGAGCCTTTTTAAGTCTGACCATGTTACTCCCCTCCTCAAACATAATTAGTGGCTCCCTATTGTTTAGCATCAAAAACATACTTTCAGTCTGGCATTTAAAGCCCTCCACAATCTATGCACATATTTCCCATTATTCTACTTAAAGCAGTATTCCTTCATTTCAGCCAAACTGGCCAGCTAGCTGCTTTGGAATTGGTTATTTCACGTCCCATCTCTCCTCTACAGTCTTGGGAATCATCCCTCCCTTCATCTCAGCCTTTCAGAATAGTTAAGATAAAGCATCTATTAATTAGGGTGGCTAAGGCTCAGCTTCAGTACTTCCTTCTATGGGAAGCATTCCTCGATTCTCTCCCTCTTCCCCGTTCCCCTTTCTCTCTTCCTCCTCGAATTTGTTGCTCAGTCGTGTCTGACCCTTCCTGACCCCATTTGGGGTTTTCTTGGCAAAGATACTGGAGCAGTTTGCCATTTTCTTCTCCAGCTCATTTTACAGATGGGGAAACTGAGGCAAGCAGGGTCAATTGACTTGCCCAGGGCCTCATTTTTTTCTTCACCACTTCAGTGCCTGGAATTCTTTGATTATAATGCCAACAACACGACTGTCATAGAATGTTAGGGCTGGAAATACACTTTAGAACTCATTTCTGAATCTTGTGTCATGAACTTAAAAAAAATGGATAACAGTTTAATCAGTTCCCTTGGATTTTTATGCGTTTAACAATACTATTCTGAGAAGGAATCCATAGGTTGACAGACACATGAGAAAGGTTAAGGATTTGTGAGAAATTAGAAGTGGTAAAAATTGGGCCCAGGGCCATTCTACATTTAAGTTACAGAGAAGAAATTGGAAGGAGGCTCCCTCTGCTCAAGAGACAATGTTCTGTCCCTTTGGGCTGGGATTCCTCCCAGGCCTCTGGTCAGACTCCTGGTCTTTAGCTTTGGGGGGTGAGGGAGGGCTTTGGGGTAGAGGTAGCCTGTGTGAGCCTAGCTCAGTGGGCCCCACTCTGGCCAGGGGCCTCTCAGCTGGCCATCTACCCTGTTGTTTGTTGGCTGCTCAGTGGTGAGGGCCAGTGATGGATTCCATCAAATCCTTTGTCCTCCCCTGCCCTCCGAATAGCCAGAGTTACCATCTTGGGACCCAACATTGAATTGCAGGGCAGGTGCTGGAGGCTTTGGTACAAGGCATTTCATTGTTGGGAGTTCCCTGCATGGAGGAAAGGTGATATATACATGTGAGTGGGCAGGTAGGTGGCTGAGCCCCAGGTCTAGAGTCAGGAAGATTTGAATTCAAATCCGGCCTCAGATGCTTACTAGCTGTGTGACCCTGGGCAAGTCACTTAACCTTGCTTGCCTCAGTTTCCTCATCTGTCAAATGAACTGGAGAAGGAAATGGCAAACCACTTGGGTATCTCTGCCAAGAAAACCCCCACTGGGTTCACAGAACTGGCCGTGATTAAAAAGACTGGACAACAGAAATAAAGGTGAACTATTGTAATCTGATTGGATTTTCCCAACAACCCTGGAGAGAACATGCTATTTTCATTGTCATTCCTGCTTTACAGATAAGGAAACTGAGGCTTGTTTATTGTCACTCAGGGCCACCCCCTAGCACTGCTTTTCCCTAGCCTCTTCGGCCTTGGCCCTGGGGTCAAGCCAGTGGAACCTGGGGGAAGGCGGGGACTGAGCAGGTACTACTCTCTGGGGCTTTGTTTGGCTTGGTTGTTTTACCCCCTGGCCACCGGCAGAGGCTGATGAGGCCAAGGTCAGGGAGCCCGGGAACGGTTAGCTTGGTCTAGTGCTGACCCTTGACCACGAGATAGACTGCCTGTTTCTGTTTGTACAGGAGGGAGGTGGGGTGGGGCCAGGAGTGTGGCTGGCTCAGTACAAACACAAAATCCTTCCCAGTCAGTGTTCCAGGAATGTCAGAACTGAGGGGGACCCTAGGACTTGGGAGCATACAATTTCTGGACTGGAAGAGACTCTGGTGGCCATTTAGTGTATCCCACACCCCAGAAGAGAATCCCCAATAGGAGATCACAGGCAGGTGATTGTTGGGCTTGCTCTTCCAGGGGTGCAGAACCTTTAGCCACACCCCTGGAGCAGGCCCTCCTAATTTGGGCTGCTTTTTTTTCTCCCAATAATGCTATTTCAATCTAATTGGTTTTTTCTAATCCTATATATTTTATCTTATGCATTTAAAGTCATTATTCAGATTCATAGGCTTCAGCAGCCTGCCAGAGGAGGAGGTGCCTGACACCCAGAAGGTTCAGAAGCCCTTGATTAAAGACTTTGCAAAGCACCTCCTTATTCTCCTTTAAAGATGCCTCTCATTGTTTGGAGGGCTATTCTTACGTGAATCCTAAATTAGCTTCTTTCCAATTTCTGTTGGATGATTCCAATTCTTCAGTCTAGGGCCAAGCAAGATACGTCTGATCTGACTCCTTGTTACCTCATTCTGGGTTTTCTTGGCAGAGATACTGGAGGGGTTTGTCCATTCCTTCTCCAGCTCATTTTACAGATGAGGAAACTGAGGCAAAGAGGATGATGTGACTTGCCCAGGGTCACACAGCTAGGAAACGCCTGAGGCCTGATTTGAACTCTGGGAAATGAGTCTTTCCTATTGCAGACTTGGTACTCTGTGCTATGGCATTCCCTAGCTGCCCTACTAAGCGTCCAAGACTGATCTCATGACTAAGCTCTCCCTCTACCTTCTGGGAGTCCTTAATCTCAAGGCTCTTCCTGTGTCCTCCTCCGGAGACTTCTCAGGACTCCGAGCTGAGCAGCTCCCTCCAGTTGCAGGCTGGCCAAGACACAGGTCTTCCTCTTAACCCTGTGGCCATGGTGTTACCAGCTTTTTTTTTCTTCTTTCACCACTACATCTCGGTGTTGCCTGGTTTCACTTTGTAGTCTGCTTACACTCCTAGGTCTCTCTCGACTGAATTGCTATGAAATTACAATGACAGGTACCCAGGTTTTTGCCCTGCTGTTTATTCAGGCCCCCCTGAGTGGAAGTCCTGGCTGCTTTCCCTGAACCCAAGCTTCTTCTTTTAATACTCTTGAGTTGTTAAGCCTGCCTCTGCCCTCCCTTACCCCTCTGGAGAGGGAGGAGAGGAGAGAAGACATGTCCCATAGGGGCCAAGCATTCTACCCCTTAAGCATGGCTGACCCTCAAGAATCTTCTCCTGGTCAGGCAATTCGAATCCTTCTCATGGCCCTCTGCGGTCCACGTGCTTCCGCCTATGAAAGTGCCCCCCCCCCCAGGCTGGTGTTGTGCCCCTCCTTACCTAGAGCCTCACACCCACTTACCTTTGCACAGGGAATGGCCCCTATCCCTTCCTCTTCTTCCAGCCTCCCCTCCCCCAGGATTTTAGTCCCTTGAAGATGAAGTAGGGAGCACTGTCCCAGAGTCGGGGTATGTAAAATTGAATGAAAGCTAGGCCCAGGCCCGGCCGGTCCTCAGGGAAGCCCTGTGGTACCTTCTGTCTCCACAGTGATGAGTTCAGTCTATCAAGAGGCATGTATTAGATGTTTATTAGATTGCAGGTTCCTTGAAGGCAGGGACCAACTTAGGCCTCCTTTTGTAACCTCAGTACATAGTGCCTAACTACACGTAGTAGGTGGTTAATAAATGATTGACCTACTATGCGCTAGGCACTGCAGTAAGAGCTCAGGATAGGAAGACAAGCAGTCCCTGGCCTTGTGGCCCTTAGAGAAGAGCAGGAAGTCAGTGAGCGGATTTGCCTATGGTTTACCTATGGGCAAACAAGACAGAAGGAGGGCAGACATAGAAGGACATCTCCCAAGGAAGGGACAGAAGGCTCCCTCAGGCGGTAACTGGGCCAAGCCTCCCCAGACATTCTGTTGTGGGTTTTTTAGGGAGGTCCACCCCCCTTTGGACTTGCTTGCTCCCTCCCCGGCTGATGCCAACTTTTCCATCTTTCTGCTTCGTTGCTTCTGTTGATGGCTTTGATTGATGTTTTGGGAAGTCAGGCCCGTGAGAATCATCCTGTCATTCACACCATAGTGTGAATGAGTTGATAGAAGCCTTTCTTTAGAAGAAATTTTTATGAGGGAACCGAGTCAACAAGCATTTTATTAAGTATTTACTCTCTTCCAAGTACTGTGCAAAGCTCTGGGGCAAAAACACGGAGAGGGAAAAAGGTCAACAACTTTTGAGCTCTCACAGTTTTTCAGGGGGGCTCCTCTCTGGGTCTTGCCTCTCAAGAACAGTCTGAGTTTGGATCCCAAGTACATAAGAGAGTGAATTCCTTGTTGGGGTGGATCTCTGGGGGTGGAGGCCAAGGGCTGGGCAGAGCTTTGAATTTGATGTAGTCCCCCCCACACCCCCAAATCAGGCAGGGCTCGAGATCTCGCCAAGAATTTCCCAGGTCGAGGAATGATTGGGGGCAGGAACGTCACTGTGGGAGGCTGGGGAAGGGTAAAGGGATTGGGAGGTAAGGGGGTGCCTGCTGGGCTACTGAGGCTTAATGTTCTCTGATAATTAGCCCTGCTTGCTGAAGGAGATTAATTGCAGGCAGGGTAGTATCTAGACTCAGATCCTTATATATAAAGGGAAGTCAGGCATGTTTCTGACGAATGGGCGGGTTTTCCCTATTTGTCATCACCCTTTCAAGGAAGCGCTCTGGTTCTGTCTGCTTTTGCTTGGGCCCATGCCCGCCTCCCTGGGGCCCTGCAGAGAGTGGGGTGTGTGTGGCCTGGGCCTCTCTCCAGGCATGAGGCTGTTCGTCTTTGCCCGAGCCTTCCTAGGCTAGAGCCTGGTGTCCCTGATCTGACCCAGCACACCCCAGAACCTCAGGGAATAGTCTGTTGTGAGATGGAGGGAGAGAGGGAAGGCCTGAGTGTCACCTTGGATGAGGGGTGGGGAACCTGCAGCCTAGAGACTGAATGTGGCCCTCTAGGTCCTCAGGTGCAGCCTGTTCTGTCGAAGAGCTGTACTTGAGGACCTAGAGCGGTCCACAGGCTCCTCATGTGGCTTCAGGCTGCAGGTTCCCCACCCCTGACTTGGACAAATCACTTAAAAATGAAAGGGACTAAACTGGGTAATTTCTGAGGTTCCTTCCAACTCTGACTTTCACAGGGCCTATAATTCATATTTCCCTCTTGGGCCCTCAGAACCATTTCCTTCTTGGACTATTTGGGGAAATCTGTGGACCATTTCTCAGAATAATGTTTTTAAATGCATAGAAAAAATCTATAAGACTACAAAGGAAGCCAGTTATATTGAAATATGAATAGCACCAAATTTTAAAAAGTCCTTGAAGTTCATCAGCTCTGAATGAATGATGGCCCTATCCCCAAACCCCTAGCCAGAGGTACCTCGACCCTCTCCCACCCCAGCCGGTCCATGCAAGGGGGCCAGGGAATTCTGGCTCCATTCTGGTTTTTTTGATGGACCTGGGATTTACTAATGGTGCAAGGTATACTCTGAGAAAATTTCCTGTACCAATGCAGGGTGTCATCTGTTCCCTACAACTTCTCATTTTGGAGAGTTCTCTGGGACACAGAGTTTAAGTGACTTACCCAGGGTCACACAGCCACTATTTGTCAAAAGCAGAACTTGACTTCTTGACTTTGAGGCCGGCACCCTAGGCTGCCTCTCACAAAGGCTCAACATCCCAGATCCCTCTGAGTAAGCATTGGAGGCATGCAGTGGGGGCACACTCTGCTCTGGGGACTTTCCCAGCAGGAAGAAAGATGGAGTCAGAAGGGCAGCTGGCCCGAAAGGGTTGGGGAGCCTGCTGCTTTGTGGGGGGAAGGGAGGAGGCACTGGGAGCCTGCGCCAGACCAGATTGGGCTAGGGACCTCACAGGGTGCTGCTGAGTGGCCTTCAGTTGCCATGGAAACCTTAGGAGCTAGAGGGTTCTGCCCTGGCTGGGAAGTAATCTTCCATGTCTGTGTTGGCTGGGAGGCTTCTATTCTGGGTGGGTTGGGAGGTGGAAAGACCAGAGCAGGGGCAGGAATGGGGGCAACCCTGTGTGGGGCCTCTGATGATCCGGGCTAGGCTGGGCTGGACTTTGTTATTCCTCTTGTGGAGGGCCGAACGAGAGTCAGGGAGAAGTCAGAGATGGGTGGGGGGCAGACCTCCCTGTGAGGAGGTCTCTGGCCTTCACTCCATCCAACAAGCATTTCTTAAGCC
Source organism: Pseudocheirus occidentalis (assembly GCA_028646575.1). Classification (NCBI taxonomy): domain Eukaryota; kingdom Metazoa; phylum Chordata; class Mammalia; order Diprotodontia; family Pseudocheiridae; genus Pseudocheirus; species Pseudocheirus occidentalis. The sequence continues at coordinate 20,497,869 of CM053596.1, read as the reverse complement.
CTTAGTCTGTGCCAGGCCCAGTGCTAGGTGCTGGGGACACTGAGACAAAAAGAAATGCTCCCTGCGCTCAAGGAGCCTTCTGGATGAGAAACTGCCCAAAATAGTTACTGAGTGGAAGAAATGGGAGGGAGTACTGGGGGAATCGGGGAGGGCCTGGTGGAGGAGGTGGCTTTTGTGCTGAGCCTTGAAGAGCAGCTTCACAGAGGTGGAGGGCATTCCCAGCCTGGGAAGAACGGCTTCTCCATAGGCAGGAATCCCATAGCAAACCAAACTAATCCCTGCCCTCTGGGAGCTTACATTCTGGGGTAAGGAGGAGTATTAATAGAATAGAAGATAATTTGAGGGGAGAGAGAGACAGAGACAGAGGGAGAGGGAGAGAAGGAGAGACAGAGAGAACTGGGTGCACCAGGGAAGTCTTCCGGAGGTGTTGAGACTTCTGAATCCAGAGTGATGAAGTGTGTCCTTCTTGCCCCTCCTCTGCTATTGGCCACCCAGTTGGGGAAGCCACCTCTTTCCAGGGCCAGGGAACCTAAGACTTGAGCCTCTGCAGACAGTTCTCCCAGCAGACAGGCTCTGTGTGTTCTCTAGGTCTGGGCCAAGGCAGTTAGAGGGGACCTCTCCCCATGTCCCAGATGGAGAACCTGAGGTACTCATGCTCAGCCTTTGCCCAGCCCTCAGGAGGCTGAGTGCATGTTCAGGAGTAGAGAAGGCTGGGATGGGGCTTTAGGTTGCCACCTCTTGTTTCCCTTGGGGATGGGGAGCAGTTAAGAGCACCAGGACCCTTTTCCCCAGCTAGGATTTGAATGGTGCTTTAAAATCTGCTTCCCATCTGTTATGTTATTTAATGCTTGTAAGAATCCTTGGAGGCAGGTGCTCCCATTATCCCCACTTTACAGGTGAGGAAACTGAGGCTGAGTGCTTCTCCTAGGGCATCCTGCTTCAGGGTGGGTCCTTAGGGTTTGACCCCCACTCTTCAGCTAGGTTTCCTCCTCTCCCCCACCCCCATTGCACTTCCTCCCCTCCCTGAGTCACTTGGGAGCTGTTGGGTCATGAAGGCATTGGGTGCCCTGAGTCATGCGCTTGGAGGGGGGTAGGGAGGGAGGAGAAGTGCCTACCTGGGGATACCTGGCTTGCTGCTTTAGTGTGACCCCCTCCTCTTGCTGAGGGGGGACCTGAGGGAGACTGTGACCCCCTCCCCAGCCCTTTTCTGTCCTCTGCAGACTTGTATAACCAGTCACTGCTCCAAGCTGACTGTGGATTTCCACCCCCCCTGCCACGCCCACTCTAAGGCCCCGCCCTTGGCGCTGCCGATCCCCAGAGTCTGAACTCAGCCCTGGGGCCTTTCTCACACCTGGGCATCCAGCTTAGGGCTGAGAAACCCTGGAAGCAGAGGCCTAGAGATCTGGGTGGAAAGTCTGGATAATGGGTACAGAAAAGGACAAGCCTTCATAAAGAGCCTACTGTGTGCCAGGCTTGGTACTAAGCACTTTTCAAGTATGATCTTGTTGGATCCCCACGACAGCTCTGGGGGGTGAGTGTTCCCCATGAAGACACTGAGACAGTCACAGGTCAAATGACTGGTCCAGGGTCACACAGCTAATAAGTGCCCTGAGGTTGGATTTGAACTCAGGTCCTTCTGACTCGGGCTCAGCCCTGCTGCCCAGATGGGGTGGGTGCAGTAAGGTATGCCAAGCTGTGATTTGTGGATTTCATGGATCTCTCCCACTACTGTAGATACCCTCTGCCCATTCCTCTAGATGCCAGCCTAAAGAGTGGCTGTAAGAAGCAGAGTTCAGACTTTTTTTGCTTGCTACCCAGGAGCAAAGAGGTGGGGGGGGCTGCAGAGAGGCAGAGTGGGCTGTACAAAGGTGCACTGGCATGTCCCTGAAAGCTGGGGGTGGCTCCTCCTGAGATCTTCAAGCAGAGCTGAGAGGGGCTTCTGGGTCAGGTCTGGGTTAGACTTGCCCAGCTACTGCCATCCCTTCCTGCTCCATTTCTGTGGTGCCAGTTCTCTGGTTGTAAAGATGCAAAGAATCTTTAGGGTCAGCTTGTCCAGTCTCCTGCCTCTAGGCTTGGCTGTGAGGGCAGCTCTGTGGAGACCTTAGGGCTGTCCTGGTGGTGGCAGCAGGGGAGGGGACAGGGAGAGCTGGGAAATAGGTTGTGGTTTAGGCTTGAGGAACCTGTTGGACAATCAGCTTTCTTGAATGGAGGAGGAAGGTGACTGTGTTCAGAGATCCAGGCCCTGGAGGAGGGAGCTCTGCAGTGTTGATGACAGGTTACTGGCTCTAGGTCTGAAGGTGGGGGTGTGGGCACAGGGGAGCGGCTCTCATGGTAGTGACTGGAGAGAGCATTGATTATCCCAGGAAGAAGGGAAGCAGAACAGGCTTCTCAGGACAGAATTCTGGATCAATCCATTGGAAGCTTGTCTTGAGCTATTGTGCCAGGTAATAGGGGGCACACATGGGAAAAGGAGGTGGTCTCTGCCCTTAGGGGGAGAAACCACAGGGACCCAGAGAAATCTATTCAAGAAAGAAATTGGGGACAGGGGTGGGGGAGAACAGTGACATCGAGGGGACAGAGAAGCCTCAATTGACAAAGGGTGCTTCCTTTTTTTTTTTTTGATGAGGCAATTGGGGTTAAGTGACTTGCCCAGGGTCACACAGCTAAGTGTCAAGTATCTGGTCAGAGGTCAGATTTGAACTCAGGTCGTCCTGACTTCAGGGCCGGTGCTCTATCCACTGCACCACCTAGCTGCCCCTCCAAAAGGCTCTTCCTAAAAGCTTGGCTCTGACCACGTCACCTCCCCCCGCCACTCAGTAAACTGCAGGAGTTCCTTATCACCTTCAGGATCAAACAGAGAAGCCTTCCCAACCTGCTTCTGTGTACGTTCCAGATCTGCTAGTACCCTATGACTCTCCTGCCCCCCATTCTTCAATCCTGGTCTCCTGGCTGTTACTCAAACAAGACCCTCCGTTTCCCACCTCTGGACATTTCCCTAGGCTGTGTCCCATGCCTGGAGCACTTTCCCTTCTCATCTCCTGCCTCTGGGGCTTCCTTCAGATCCCTTCCACAGGAAGCCTTTCCCAGCGCCCCTTAGTTTTTGTGCCTTCCCTGGGCTTGTGATTTTCAGTTTTTTTCTGTCTCTACCTCATTTGTATGAAGTAAATAGAATGTTGACTCCCTCCAGCATTAGAGACCTCGAGGGCAGGGATGACCCCTGGTTGGTTTGTTTTTTTGAGGCAGTTATGTTTAAGTGACTTGCCCAGGGTCACACAGCTAGTATCAAATGTTTGAGGCTGGATTTGAACTCAGGCCTTCAGACTCCAGGGCCGGTGCTCTTTCACTGCACCACCTAGCTGCTCCTCAGGGACAATCTTTTGCCTTTCTTTAAATCCCCAGGAATTAACACCCTACTTGGCTCTTAGTGGGTGTTTAATGAATATTGACTGTCTGATTGATGCCCTTGAGTGAGTTTCAAAGGAAGTTAGGGATGCTAAGAGCTCCAGGTAAGGAAGCAGTGCATCCTGGATATGAGGAGCCTTGTGGCTGAAGCCTATAGAGGTCAGTGGTGCAGGGCCAGATAGAAGCCTGTGCTGGACCCCAGAGGGACAGGGGAGCAGGGCAGCAGCAGCCCCAGACTCTTGTTTCAGGAAGAGCAGCTCTGTGGAGGAAAGACTTCAGCAGTGCAAGCCAGAGGCGATGGGGACCTGAGCTGGGGGGAGGGTGCTCCAGGAGGGGAGAGAAGGGAATGTGCTTGAGACTTCTTGTTCTCCTTGTTCAGTTTTTCCAGCTGTGTCTTACTCTTCCTGACCCCATTTGGGGTTTTCTTGGCAGAGATACTTTGCCATTTCCTTCTCCAACTCATTTTACAGATGAGGAAACTGAGGCAAATGGGGTGAAGTGACTTGCCCAGGGTCACACAGCCAGTAAGCATCTGAGGTCAGATTTGAACTCAGGCCTTCCTGACTCCTGGTGTCTACTTCACTACCTGGCTGAACTTAATTGGGAAGGTATAG
>CM053596.1:20433919-20493353 GCA_028646575.1 Pseudocheirus occidentalis | reverse complement strand
TATAGCAGGGAATGAGGCCTAGAGACTGGCTCAGGGTCACACATCTTCTCGTTTGGTGGTTTCAGTCACATCTGATGCTTTGTGACCCTATTTGGGGTTTTCTTGGCAGAGATCCTAGAGTGGTTCGCCATTTCCTTCTCCAGCTCATTTTATAGATGAGGAAACTGAGGCAAACAGGGTAAAGTGACTAGCCCAGGGTTACACAGCTAGGAAGTGTTTGAGTCTGGATTTGAACTCAGGAACATGAGTGTTCCTGACTTTGGGACTGGTGTTAGTAAGTGATGAAGTGGCAATATTTGAACCCAGGTTCTCTGCTCCCCAATCCAGGATAGTGCTGCCCTTTGAGGGAGCTGGGCCCCTTGGGCTTTGTCTGGGGAAGCAGTCACCCAACTGTCTGCCCTGAGGCATTCTGTGTTACTGGCCCGTGCTCAGCTATGCTGGGAGGAAGATGGCCCAGGGGGAGCAGAGTGGGCAGAAGCCTGGCCTGCTCACCCCTGGGAGAAAGGCTGAGCCTGCCGCTGACTGGGGAAAGGGTGGCGGCGCAGGCCTCCCATTCCAGCATTTGGTGCCTGTTCTAGGCCTAAGTGCCCGGGATTGCCACCATCATCAGCATGTGCCAGGGGGAGGGCACAGTCTTGCCCGTGGGGAGAGGGAGGGATTGTGTAAGTGAGCACAATGGCGCTCACACACAGACTCCTACGCACACATCAGCACACAGTCACAGCAGTACATGTGTGGGCAGAGAAGATGCGCCCACTCACCTCCGTGACACAACAACTCTTTTCTCCAGAAAGCCAGTTCCTGCCCTTGGCCGATGGCCGACACCTTCTGATTGCGCCTCCGGCTTTGCCCGTCCAGCCTGGGCACAGCCAGCTACTCCATCTTCTAAAGGTCCTCCCCTGCTCAAGGACCTTCAGGGGCTCCTTGTCACCTCCAGATCCTTCTTTGGCCTTTTCAGGTCTTGAGGCTGATTATATATCACATATATCTCAGTGGCTCACTTCCTATTTCCCAAGGACAGAACATCTCCCACCCCCACACCTTTGTACATGCTGTCCTCCTGAATGCTGTCCCTACTTTCTCCCTCCTCCCAGAACCTGTCAACTTGACATTTCATCATTCTAAGGCAGACATTCCTAGCCTGGGGTCTGAGAACTGGTTTATAAAACAACTTTAAAAAAACAACAACTATTTCAATAAGCAGGTTTCCTTTGTATTGTGCATTTAAAAACATTATTTTGAGAGAGGGTCCATGGACCTCATGGGGCCACTGTGCAAAAAAGGTTCAACCCGCTTGGTGTAGGGAGTGAGTTGAGGGGAGAGCCCAGAACTTAGAGTCACAGAGAGCCTGAATTTAAGATCTGTTTCTTTATCTTGCTACCTTAGGATGGTGGGTAAGTGCCTCCCTCCCTTTAGCATGAAAGATCTGGCCTCAGGAATGGCCAAGGTCCCTCCTAGCCCTAAACCTGTGAGGCTCAGCTCCCTTACTGCAGCCACCGGCCCTTCCTGGCCCTTCCCTGTAATTCCAAACTATTTATCCTTGGTACATTTAGCATTTAATTACCTAGGTGCACACCCCCAACTCCCACCACAGCAAAATGTGAGGCCTATGGATTGTGGGGTTTTTTGGAGGGGGTCTTTGTGTGCCTATCACATAGTGGGTGCCCTAGCTCCTTGAGTTGAATGGAGTGCTCCAGGCTTTGGGGTGCAGAGGAAAATTCCTCTTTTTCTTGTTTGCAGGAAAAGAGATTTGGTTTCTGGGCCCAGCTCTCCACCCAGGTCTCCCATCCCAGGATACAGGGGCCAAGTTACACCCATGGAAAATTGAGTCTGGGCTAGGCCTTGACCCTCCAGCCTCTGGTCTAACTCTCGGGGCTGTGGCCTCCCCTTTCCCAGGCTGGGGGATGTTTGATGGGACATTCTGTACCCCAGCCAAGTTGGGGCCCATCCCCCTCCTGAGGTTTCCCCCTGCCTCCCCCCCACCCACTACCACTGCCAACACTAAAAATACCCCAGCTTCCTCCTCCTCCCTGCCCCTTCCCTGCTTGAGTCCAATTGTTCTAGACTCCCCTGGGCTTCCTGGGATGGAGAGCGAAAGCGGCTGTTTCCATGGGCTTTGGAGCCCGGCCCAGAGCAGCTCCTGGAGGGAGGATGGGGGTGGGGAGAGAGATGGCCCAGCTTTGGGGTGGTCGGCATGAAGGGCTTGTTCCTGATGGTCAGGGGGAAAGTGGGTAGAACCCTCGGCTTGAACCCTGAGAAACTTCGCTGTGGTCTGGCCTCTGGTGCTCATGCAGGGTGTGACCTTCCTTGGGAGATGAGGCAGCCAGGCTAGGTCATCTCCACTCCGGTCACTTGTAGATATGAAGCTTTTGGGAGGTGTGGATGGGAGCCCGAGGGAAGCAGGGGGTGATGGCAGGGGGTCATGACCTCTGGGGTATCCTGGACCCTGTAGCGGACTGGTGAAGCCCATGGACCCTTCCTCAGAATTAGGTGTTTAAATACAAAAGAATTACAGAGGAAACCTGTATTGCAATTCAGTTGTTAAGATATTTTTAAGCCCAGGTTCACAGACCCCAGGTGTTGAGAGATTCTGCTCTGGTGCAGAGAGGTCTGGGCACAGCCTCTGTGGTTTCCCCTGGCACTCAGATGGGGCATCTGTGTAGGTCTGCTCTGGCAGACTGGAGGCTGTATGAAATCTCATGGATAGGTATTATAAGGGCTCAACATTGGGAGCTGGGATAATACAGAGAGGCAGTGTGGTAGAGCACAAAGAGTATTGGGGAAAATCTTCAAAAAGTAGCTGCACAAAAGATAAAGTTCTGAAATTGGAGTCGTAGGTTCTGAGCCTCAGTGTCCTCACCTGTAAACTAAAGAACTTGGACTTCCATTGTCTCTGAGAACTTTCCTTCTAATTCTAAGTCCATGGTCCCTTAACCAGTGGAGATCTGCCCTGGGCCTGTTTCCTCATCTGTAAACTGAAGGAGCTGGCCCTCCATTCACTCTAAGACCTAAGTCCACAGTCCCTCCCTTGACCAATGGGAGCCTTCCCTGGGCCTCAGTTTACTGATCTGTACACTGAAGGGGTCAGAGTCAATTACCTCTCAGGTCCTCCCACCTCTCAGTCTGTGACCCTGTGTCCAGGAAAACGGGAACAATGATAGGGCCTCCCTCACATATGGCCTCAAGTGAGATGAGTCTGGAAAGTGTCCTGCCACGGTGGCCATACCTTACTTTCCTCAGTCTGAGAGGTTACTATTATTATTGGGAGGGGAGGAGAGGAAGGCTCTCCCTGCCTGCCAGCCTGCCTCCCTGCCTGCCTCCTGTGCCTTTCTGTTGGCACACATTCAGTTCCAGGAACGTGCATCGTGCAGGAGGTTCTGGTGATGCCAAGACCAAAACCAACCAGTCCCTGCCTGCAGGGAGTTGACATTCTACTGGAAGGAAGTCACAGGGACATAGAAATATAAACACAGGAACAGTGGGGTAGCGGACAAGTCCCCAAACTTGGGGTTCAAGTCCTGCCTTTGCTGCAGAAATCATTTTGTGCCTCTGGGTTTAACCTCTCAGTTTCTTCATCTGTTAAATGGGTGTAGAGGGGGAGGTGGGGGTGGACTTGATGGTCTCTAGGGCCCCTTCTAGCTTTAAATATATGCTCTTATGAGAAATGCAAAATCTTTTTTGGGGGGTGTCAGGAGGTGAGGAAGGGTGCACTGACCCCTGGTAGAATCAAGAACAGCCTCTGCAGCCTTGAAGGGAGTCAGGGATTCCCAAGAGGAGAAAGTGATGGGGGGATAGCTCATCTGTAAAATGGGGTTAATATCAGTGTTATCCATGGCACAGAGTTCTTGTGAAGAGCCGGTGGGGCAGTAGATGTGAAATACTTGATAGGCAGTTGTTATCAGTAACTAAACTTGGCTGTGTTGGGCTTCCATAGAGGTGAGCTGATGGAGAACCTTAGCAAGGCGGGGCCAAAAGAGACCCTGCTGCCTGATGATGTCAAGCTGTGTGTGTGTGTGTGTGTGTGTGTGTGTGTATGTCTGTGTGCGTGTGTCTGTGTGCGTGTGTCTGTGTGTCTGTGTCTGTCCGGGAATTCCTGGTGGTCATCCTTGTCCTTGGAAGAGGAGGTGGTCTGGGACGTAGTGGGCTGGGTGCTTCTCAATATCTGGCCCTTTTTCAAATGATTCTGAGATTGGGGTGTTTGCCCAGAGGGGGTTACTTACAACCAGTGATGAGCCTCACAGGATTGAGTTACTCACGTGGTCTCTGCACACTTCTCTTCCTGCCTGGCACACATTTGAGGCAGGGCAAGGCGGGGTGCCCGGCTCTGGCCCTGGGCCTGGGCAGGAAGGTCCAGCTGTGACTGCCCTTCTTTGAGGGATGGGGGGAGGGGGAAGGCAGGCCCCTCATACCCCTTTATACCCTGCAGTATTATAGTCCTCACCCTCCCCACCCCCTCCACACACAAAGTGAGGCTCCCCAGGGAGGTGATGCCCTGGCATTTCAGGGTTCCCCCTCCTTCTAGGGGTCAGATCAGGCTCAGCCAGGGCCCAGCCACCAGGCTGCTATGTCCAAATTTGTCACTGTGGGTCTATGGGTCCATCTATCTGTGTGTGAGTGCCTCTCCAGATTTCTGCCTGTGGATTTGCTTTCAAAGTATGGGGTGGGGACGTAGCTAGGTGGCACAGTGAAAAGAACAACGTCCCTGGAGTCAGGAGGAAGCCGAGTTCAAGTCCAGCCTCAGACACTTCACACTTACTAGCATGTGACCTTGGCAAGTCACTTAACCCCAATTGCCCTGCCCTCCCCCCTCCAAAAAAAAAAGAATAAAACAGAAATAAAAATATAGGGGGCAGGGTGAATCTTGCATTTGGCACCATAGAGTGTGCTACATTCATGCTGTGTCCAGATGCTGGCCATGGTCAAGTCTGTTGTACAGGCTGCCCTCCCTCCTGTAAGAAAAGGGGAATGAGTGGAAGCAACATCCCTCCACCATCCAAGTTATTAACAGAGAGAATAGAGTATCCCTTAGAAAGATGGGAAATAGACTTTGAAAGAGAAAAAGCAAATTCTCAGGAGGGAAAGGGCAATTGCCCCCCTTTCCCCCCCATCAGGAGATGCTCCCAGAGGAGAAAGGGACCTCAGAATCCTTGGACCCGAGCAATCATCATAACAGGAAGAGGCAGCAGATTAATAGAATGTTCACAGCTTTGAGAAAAGCATTGGAAAAAAGCATCTCATGCTGTTCTTGGGGGCCTGGTGGAGAGATGTGGGCTGTCTGCTCTTTGGTGAATTCAGCTGTGGTTGAAGGCCAGAGCATCCAGACCAGTCAGTGGTTAATATTTGAGGTCACCTCTGAAGGAGGATGCCAGGGCATCTGGGCTAGGCCTTCTGCCGGCTGCGTTTTTATCAGTGAGCCAAGAAAGACCTTATTCAGTCCCCAGCTAGCACCCAGCCTCAGGATCCAGGGATTGTCCTATTGGGCTAACTAGAATGAGATGAAATGGACTTGGGATCAATCAGTCAATATTTCTTAAACGCCTATTGTGTACCAGGTAACTGCTGTAAATGTAAAGTCTTATACTTGGGTGCAAAAAGTCAGCTTTACCAAAAGCCAGATAGCTAGGTTGTTGGCGCAAAGGAGATCTGGGGTCAGACTGCACTGGCCAGTAACAATGAGTAGTGTGATTTGTGATTCAAGAAGGTTGTCTTGTTCTATGAAGAGGCAGAGTCCAGGAATAAGGAAGGAAGCATCCAGGTGGAGCAATGGCTAGAGTCAGCAAGACCTGAGTTCAAGTTTGGCCTCAGAAACTAGCTGTATGACCCTGGGCAAGTCTCTTCACCCTGTTTGCCTCAGTTTCCCCATCTGTCAAATGAGCTGGAGAAGAAAATGACAAACCCCTCCAGTATCTTTGCCAAGAAAGCCAAGTGGGGTCACAGAGTCAGTAGTGACTGAAAGACTGAAGAACAGCGTCAGCAAGCATTTATTAAGCATTGGAAATACAAAAGTAGAATGGAAGACGGTCCCTGCCCTCCTGGAGCTTACATTCAAGTGAAGCAGGATTGCTGGTAGAGGGGAACTGAAAGGGGGAGGCAGACAAAAACACAATTTTCAGTTATCAAGCATTTTTTTCTCTTCCCCACAACACATAAGAGGGGCAAGAAAAACCAAACCTTTGGCTGTGGAGAGCCAAGCAAAGCTGCTGCCCATATTGGCCGTGTCAGCAATGTGGGGCTCTTGCATCCTGAGCCCTTTGCTCTGTCGGGGGTGGGGAGCCTGCTTCCTCCCTGGTCCCCCAGAGTTATTTGTGGTGGGACACTGTATTGATCAGAGTTCATCTGTCTTGGATTAGTCTTGTTCTCCTCGGCCCCAGATGGCCGGAGCAGTGGGTAGAGGATGCAAGGAGGCCATTGTACCTTGGGAGATGGTAGAGATGTATTCCTTTCATATATGGGTCGCACCACAAAGTCGGAAGGTGCCTTCCTGCCCTGAGAATCAACACCTGTCAGGTGAGGGATCTTCAGTGAGGCTCCAAGAAGGAAGCGCTAATTAGTGGCGGTAAGGGATGCCGCAGCACACACTCTGCTGAGTGGCCACAGCCCCACTGTCGGTCCATGCTGCAGTAGCAGAAGTCCAGGCCGCCTTCCAGGGGAGTGGACACAGGTGTGGAGGAGAGACCCTCCCACGACTCATCCAACTTGTCTGGGGTTCCCCGTAGACCCAGATGATACCGCCAGCACCCCCCCCCCCAGTGGATTAGGAAGTCGAGAAAAGGAATCCGAAGACTTTGGGGAGACTCGGATCACTGCCCACGTCCGTCAGAGACTGGGAGTCAGAAGAGAAAGGACAGATTTGGAAAGCGAGCAGTCAGTTAAGAAGACTAGGTCTGGGGTTTGTATTTGTGAATGATGTCCTTTGGCCAGGTGTGGAGCATGTGATACCTAGAGAGGACAGGTAACAACTGTACTGGTCGGAATCTGGCAATTCTCATCCAAAGAGGTCTTACCTGGAGAGGAGCATCCTGCTTAGACATGTCCTCCAGGCTCCCTAATGATGATGGGGGCGGCCAGCATGCGTGCATGCATTCATCTTATTTCTCTCTACAGATGTGTCTACACATACACCTACATAGCTACACATGCATCTGTATCTACATATACACCCATACACCCATATAACTACCCGTATAGCTACACACACCTGCATAGCTACACACACACCCATATAGCTACACACATACCCGTATAGCTACACAAACACCTGCATAGCTACACATACACCCGTATAGGTACACAAACACCTGCATAGCTACACAAACACCCATATAGCTACATATACACCCATATAGCTACACAAACACCCACATAGCTACACATACACCCATATAGCTACACAAACACCCGCATAGCTACACATACACCCGTATAGCTACACAAACACCTGCACAGCTACACATACACCTGTAGCTACACAAACACCCGTATAGCTACACAAACACCTGCATAGCTACACATACACCTGTATAGCTACACATACACCCGTAGCTACACAAACACCCGTATAGCTATACAAACACCCATATAGCTACATATATACCCGTATAGCTACACAAACACCTGCACAGCTACACATACACCCGTATAGCTACACATACACCCGCATAGCTACACATACACCTGTATAGCTACACAAACACCCACATAGCTACACAAACACCTACATATGTATATATTTTTAAGGTTTGTCAGGTTCTTTAGAGATATTATGTCATTTTACCCTCACAACAACCTCGGGAGGTAGATGCTATTATTATCCCCACCTTACAGATGAAGAAGCCACAGCAGACAGAATTTAAGTGATTTGCCTGAGGCCATACAGTTAGTAACTGAGGCCAAGTTTGAGTCCAGGTCCGGCACACTCTATGTCCTGTGCTCTCGAGCTGCCTCTAGGCATGCCACAGAAAGTACCACGTAGGAAGAATCGCTTCTGGATGTGGAACTATAAAGACCCTCAGATGACCTTTGGTCCATACCCCATTTTTATTGTTGGTCGTTGGTGTACCCTATTTGGGATTTTCCTGGCAAAGATAATAGAGTGCTTTGCATTTCCTTTTCCAGCTGAGGAAACTGAGGCAAACAGGGTGAAGTGACTTGTCCAGGATCACATAACTAGTGTCTGAGGCCAGGTTTGAACTCAGGGAGATGAGTCTTTCTGACTCCATGCTTAGTGTTCCATCCACTGTGCCACCTAGTTTTCTACCTTTAATTTTACAGATGTGGAAACTGAAGCAAACAGGGTGAAGTGACTTGTCCAGGGTCACACAGCTAGTAAGAGTCCAAGGCTGTTGTGAGGACAAGAAGAGATATTTGTGAGGTCCTTAGCACAGTGCCCCTCTTTTTACAGGTTATCATAACTAATTAAGTGTAAGAAGCAGGATTCAGACTCAGATCTTCACGGCTCCTGGCCCAGATTTCCATCCCTTGGACCACCTAGTGAGTGGAAGAAGGTCTCTAGTGGTGTGCTATAGAGATCTGTTCTTGGCCCTGAACTGTTAAGCTTTTTAGCAAAGACTTGGACAAGGACATAGACTGCAGATTTTAGCAAAATGGCAGATTTTGCAAAGCTGAGTGGACAGCCAAGATCCTGTATCCTTGAGCCAGGGTCTAGAAAGATTCTAGCAGGCTAGAACACAGGGCCAATATGAAATATAATAGCTAGGAATAGAAATTATACTTGAGTTAAGAAAAAAAGTCAACTTTATAAGGAAAAGATTTTATGTACGTGTAAACTCTTTGAGGACATGGGGACTGTTTGAGTTTTCTTTTTATGTATCCATTGTTGTTTTGTTTTGTTTGTGTCAAAAAGGACCGTAACTTCAGGGAGGTAATGCCATGACTAGCAAGTGAATTGGCTTTAAGTGAGGCAGGGCTGTGCAAAGTCACCAGCCTCACCTCTCTCCTCTGGGTCCAGTGGCCAGATATGTACTGGAGATGGCAGTGGGAGACCTTGACCTTAAGTTAAGGCCTTTCCCATGTCTTAGTTTGACTGAGGCAACACCCATTCAGGTGATTAAGGCTAAGTGTGAAAACAATTGAAAGCATAGGTGTAAATGGATATTTTCTTAAAACTTTGAGAAGCATCCATCTGATATTGAGAATTGTTGCTGAGTCATTTAAGTTGTGTTCAACTCCCTGTGACCCCATTTAGGGTTTTCTTGGCAGAGATACTGGAGTGGTTTGCCATTTTCTTCTCCAGCTCATTTTCCAGATGAGGAGACTGAGGCAAACAGGGTTTAAGTGACTTACCCAGGGTCACACAGATAGTAAGTATTTAAGGCCAAATTTGAATTCATGAAGATGGGTCTTCCTGACTCCAGACCCAGAGCTCTATGCACTATGGTGCCCCCTCGCTCCCTCAGTATTAGTGACTAACTGGCACGCAATTTCAATGCTCTGAAAATGCTCCTTGAGTAAAACGTGTTTGGGGGAGTTGTTGCCAGATACTAGCTTGCCTGAAAAGGATCTGAGTATTCTCATAACAGCTAAAAAAAAAAGTGCTTTCCCTTCTTGGCTGTCTGGCTGTCTTATAAGAGAGGCATGATGGTCTAGGAAAGCTGTGATCACCCTCCCCCACCCCGTTTTATTTTTTATTTTTTTAGTTAATCTTTTATTTATTTATTTTTAGTTTTCAACATTCATTTCCACAAGATTTTGAGTTACAAATTTTCTCCCCATATTTTGCCTACCCCCACCCCAAGATAGCAAGTCAACTGAATACTCCCTCCCCCAGTATGCTCTCTTATATCCTCCCCCATACCCCCACAGCTTTCTAGTAGGGCAAGATGAATTTCCATGCCCCAGTGCCTATATATATCTTATTTCCCAGTTGCATGTAAAAAACAATTTTTAAAAATATTTGTTTTTAAAACTTTGATTTCCAGATTCTTTCCCTTCTTCCCTTCTTACCCATCCACACTGGGAAGACAAGCAATTCAATATAGGTTGTACATGTGTAGTCACACAAAACATTTCCATAGCAGTTATATTGTGAAAGATTAACTATATTTCCCTCCATCCTATCCTGCCCCCCCCACTTATTCTATTTTCTCCTTTGACCCTGTCCCTTTTCAAAAGTGTGTGCTTGTAACTACTGTCTCTCCCAATCTGCCCTCCCTTCTATCATCCCCCCTCTTATCCTCTTCCCCTCTACTTTCCTGTAGGCTAAGATACCCAGTCAAGTGTGTATATCATTCCCTCAGTAAGTCAAATTCAGTGAGAGTGAGGTTGATGCATTCTCTTTCACCTTCCTGCTCTTCCCCTCCATTGTAACAATTTTCTCTTGTCTCTTTTATAGGAGATAATTTACCCTATTCTATCTCTCCCTTTCTCCTCCCATTATATTCCTCTTTCCTCTTAATTTTATTTTTTAGATATTATCCCTTCATATTCAACTGATCCTGTGCCCTCTGTCTATGCATACATGAACACACACATACATACTCATATATGTATTTATACTCATATATACATATATGTGTATATATTATATATGTGTATATATATATGTATATACACACATACATATATTTTCCCTTTAATTATCCTCATACTGAGAAAAGTCTCAGGAGTTACAATCATTTTTCCATGTAGGAATGTAAATAGTTCAACTTTAATAAGTTCCTTATGATTTCTTTTTCCTGTTTACCTTCTCATGCTTCTCTTGCTTCTTGTATTTGAAAGTAAAATTTTCTGTTCAGCTCTGGTTTATGAACAGCTGAAATAGTTGAAAGAATAGTTGAAAGTCCTCTGTTTCATTGAATGACCATATTTTCCCCTGAAGCATTATACTCAGTTTTTCTGGGTAGATGATTCTTGTTTTTAATCCTAGCTCCTTTGACCTCTGGAATATCATATTCCAGGCCCTTTGATCCATTAAGGTAGAAGCTTCTAGATCTTGTGTTATCCTGATTATGTTTCCACAATACTAGAATTGTTTCTTCCTGACTGCTTGTAATATTTTCTCCTTGACTTGGGAACTC
This sequence comes from Pseudocheirus occidentalis, assembly GCA_028646575.1. Lineage (NCBI taxonomy): Eukaryota > Metazoa > Chordata > Mammalia > Diprotodontia > Pseudocheiridae > Pseudocheirus > Pseudocheirus occidentalis. The sequence goes on along the minus strand of CM053596.1, from coordinate 20,482,317 downwards.
TGGAATTTGACTATGATATTCCTAGGAGTTTTCTTTTTGGGATCTTTTTCAAGAGGTGATAGTGAATTCTTTCAATTCCTATTTTGCCCTCTGGTTCTAGAATATCAGGGCAACTTTCCTTGAGAATTTCTTCACCTTATGAAAGGCTTTCTAGGCTCTTCTTTTGATTATGGCTTTCAGATAGCCCAATAATTTTTAAATTATCTCTCCTGGATCTATTTTCCAGGTCAGTGGTTTTTCCAGTGAGATATTTCACATTGCATTCTATTTTTTTTCATTTGTTTGGATCTGTTTTATAGTATCTTGATTTCTTATGAAGTCATTAGCTTCCATTTCCTCCGGTCTAATTTTGAAGGAATTATTCTCTTCAGTGAGTTTTTGAAATTCCTTTTCCATCTGGCAAATTTGCGTGTTTAAAGCATTCTTCTCCTCCTTGACTTTTTGGACCTTTTTTGCCATTTGAGTTAATATATTTTTTAAAGCGTTCAGTCAGTCTGTTGACTCGCTTTTCATGATTTTCTTGCATCATTCTAATTTCTCTTCCCAATTTTTCCTCCATTTCTCTTACTTGATTTACAGAATCCTTCTTGAGCTTAATGGCCTTAATAGCCAGCTCATATTTTTCTTGGAAGCTTTTAATGCAGAGTTTTAACTGTTGTCTTCTTCTGGTTTCATGTTTTGATCCTTTTTGTCCCCCCCAAAAGATTTTGTGGTCTGATTGCACTTCTTCTGCTTGCTCATCTTGCCAGCCAATTACTTGATTTTTGAGCTCTCTGCCATGGTAGAGCTCTGCTTCCAGAGTGGAGAGAGCTGTGTCCCAAATTTCTGGGGTTTTCACAGATGTTGTCAGAGGTCTGAAGAGAGTGCCCTCTCCACAGCTACCACAAGCTCTGGCACACTGGCATTTCTCACGCCAGGACCACTGCCCAAGACCGTGACCCAGATCCAAGTAGGTCAAAGCAAGAGTGGTCCCCCTACACTCTGCAGGCCAGGAGCTCTGGAGGCAGCCACATGGCAGCAGCTGCAGCACGACACCACTGCCACACCCTTCTGTCACCCAGTTCCAACAGAGTTCACTACTGACCTTTTACTTTCTCTTTGGCATTTATGGGTTGAGAAGTCTGGAAATTGCTGCAGTTGTTGGTGATACACTTTCCTGAAGTTGGCTTTAGCTGTTTGGGGCCACTGGCATGGGACTTCTCTCAGCTCTCAGCCTTGTGTGATAGACCCTTCCTGTCTACTTGCCAGGCTGCCTTCAGCAGATTTGTTTCTCTCTGTCACTTTGTGGGTTCTGTAGCTCTAAAATTTGCTTGTTTTACAGGTGTTGGAGGAGGTTGGAATGGGAGCTCAGCCAAATTCCTGCTTTTACTCCATCGTTTTGGCTTTGCCCAGATCCTTTTGATTGCCCCCCGTTTTAGGAAGGGCATTGACAAAATGGGGAATGTGCAGAGGGCGGCACAAGGGTGGGGAAGTGCCCTCACACCATGTAAGTGTGTAATGGGTTGAAAGACCTGGAGATAAGAAGGCTTGGGGTGGGGGAGAAGAATGGCCATAAGCTGTCCTCAGGTTTTGGGGAGCTGTCACATGGAAGGAGGATTAGGCTGGTTTTGCTTACCCCCAGAAAGCAGGACCTGAAATATTCAGGGGAAAGTTGCAGAGAGGTCAGGAAAATCACCCACAGAGTTAGTGCTGTCCCAGACTGGAACATGCTGTCTCAGAAGGTGGCTAGTTCCCCATCCTCTGAGGGCTTCAAGCAGAGGATGGGGTGGTATCACCAGCCAGTAAGCTATATTAAGCATTTTCTTTGTGCCAGGCACCATGCTAGGGACTAGAGATGTGAAGACCAAAAGGAAAATGAAATGTAATTGTAAGAGGCAGTGATATTGGAGGATCAGGAGGAGCCTCATGGAGGGGGTGAGAGAAGGAAGTAAGGGATCCCAGAAGGCAGAGAAGAGGAGGGTGTGCATTCCAGGCATGGGCTGTGAGATGGAGAGTCATGGGTGAGGAGTGAGGAGAGAGTCAAGTTATGGCAAGAAGCAATTATTAAACACCTATTGTATACCAAGCATGGTGCTAAGGGTAGGGATACAAAGAAAGGCAATAGATGCTCTCTACTCTACCTGTCCAGTGGGGGAGATATCATGGAAACTATGGATAAGCAAGAGAGATGGAGGATAACTGGAAATATTCGCCAGAGGGAATAGGCTGGCGTGAGGGGGTTGGGAAAGGCTTCCTTTAGAAGGGAGCATTTGGGGGTAAGGTTTGGAGGAGGCTGGGGGAGGCAGAGATGAGGAGGGAAAGCACTCCGGACAGCCAGGGAAAATGCTCAGAGCTGGGAGATGGAAGAGCAAGGAGGCTAGAGTCACATGGGAGGGCAGAGGAGGATGGGAAAGGGAGGAAGTGACCAGCTTATGAAGGGCTTTGAGTGGCGGATAGAGGCTTTTCTGTTGGATCCTAGAGGTGCTAGGGAGCCATGGGAGTTTATTGAGTAGAGGGGTGATGTGGTCAGACCCCTGGGCTTGAGGAAGATCACTTTGACAGTCAAGTGGAGGGAAGTCAGTTTACTCGAACTCCAGTGTGTGAAGGGGTGGAGCATTTAAGAAGGCACCTGGCCCCAAGAGTGGGCAGCACCAAGCTGAGGAGTCTGTCTTTGACCATGGAGGTAAAGGGAGCCATGGGAGAGTCATGGTGAGGTCTGTATTTTAGGAAATTCATTCTGGCAGCCATGTGGATGATGGACTGGAAAACTGGGAGACCAGGGAGAAGGTCTTTGTGCTAGTCTTTGCAAAGACTGGGGTCTTGAGGGCTCAGACTGGGATGACTGGGGGAGCAGAGTGAAGGGGACATTTGGGAGACTAGCTGGGTCTACATGCACAAGACTTGGCAACTGATTGGATGTAGGGGGCAGAGGGAGGGGAAACAGCCAGAGTCTTAAACCTGGGTGATTAGAGGCATGGTGGCGCCCTTGACAGAAATAAGGAGGTGTGGAGGAAGAGAGGAGGGTTTGAGGAAAAGAGAATGAACTCTGTCTGGATGAGGTGAGTTTGAGATGCCAATGGTATATCCAGTAAGAAGTGTCTGATAGGCAGTTGGTGACGGGGGGGGGGGGGGTGGGCTGAAGAGAGACTGGGGCTGAATGAGCATAAATCTGGGAATCATCTGTATGGGAGGGAACCCTCAGGAGACAAGGAGACAGTTGCAGAGGGAGAGAGAGAAAGAGAAAGAGGGAGGGGGGAGGGATGGAGGGAAGGATAGAGACAGAGGGAGACAAGGAGGAGGGAGAGACCCGAGGGGAGAGACAAAGAGGAGACAGAAACAGAGAATGAAGGAGGGGGACACAGGGAGGGAGGGATATATACAGGGAGACAGAGGGAAGAAGAGACAAAGAGAGAGAGAGAGGGAAGGAGGCATGCAAGAGGAGAGGGGACCCTGTCTTGTAGAAGGGAAAGCAGAGAAGGCAAGGAGGACAAGGCTTGAGGAAAGACTGCTGCCTGTTCCAGAGGCTCTTGGTGAGGTCTCTGTTGGGCCAGATGTCTCCGACGTTCTTTTACCTTGTAAAATCCTATGTTCCTGCTCGTCTGCCCCTTGCTTGGTTTCCACCTCTCGGTTTTGTTTTTTGTTTTTTTCTGTTTTCCTGCTCCTTCCCTGAGCTTGTTCACCAGGATGTGTGTGTGTGTGTGTATGTGATTGAGAGGGGGTCATTCCTGAGGTGGGGGGCCTCATTTTGGGGAGAAGGCTGAAGTCCCAAAGCAGAGTGAAGAGGAATAACCATTGAACAACCCTGGAGCATGGTGGGAGAGAACAGGGGAAGCCTTACTTGTTCTTGGCTATAGCAGGATTATGTCAGCACTTACTGAGCACCTGCTGTATGCCTGGCATTGTTCTAAGTGTGAAAAGAAATGCAACAAATAGTCCCCTCCTCTCCCAGTCTACTGGAGGAGACAAGAGGCAAACAGACAGGTCTAAACCCCCTTTATCCAGGATAGACTGGAAATCCATCAGTTGAGGGAAGACCCTGGAATTCAGAGGGATTGGGAAAGTCTTCCTGTAGAAGGTGGGATGTCAGCTGGTACACGAAGGGAGCTGAGGATCCCAGAAGGCAGAAGTGGGGAAGAAGAGGGATGAAGGGTGGCCAGAGAAAATGCCCAGGGCCGAGGGCAGGAGTGTCTCATTTGTGAACCAGCTGGAGACCAGTGGCCCCCTTTGGGTTAAGACAAGCTGCCCCTTGTGGTTGGGGCTGGGGGCCCCAAGGTTAGGCTTCTTGGTGCTTACATGGCTTTCCCCTGTCTCACTGGTTCCTGTGCTCCTCAGGGTGGTGAAGGAAGAGATTTCTGACGACAATGCCAAACTACCCTGTTTTAATGGAAGAGTGGTCTCCTGGGTGAGTGGGGTCCAGGGGCCAGGGGGAAGGCACAGGAGTGATCCTGGAAACCTTGTGGCAGGGGTTGAAATCCCAAGGAACATAGGGCTGTGTGAGGGTGTCCTGGATTGGGGGGAGGGGTGGGTTGTTTCTGATTTTATGCCGGGAGATTACATAATATGGAGTTTGGGGCAAAGATGGACTTTTGGGTATCTGAGTCTCTTGTTCCTCTGCAGCTGGTCCTGGCGGAGAATTCCCACTCCGATGCTGGATCTCAGTGCACCGAGAGCCACACAGACCTGCCCCCACCCATTGAACGGACCGGAGGCATTGGGGACTCCCGGCCACCCTCCTTTCAGTAAGGGTTCCCTCATTCTCTTAGGGGTTTAGGGCAGGTGGGTGATAGGGCTGTGATGAGGGGATGGCCATAGTTGGGAGAAGGCTGGGGGTTCTGTCACTCTGAGCCTCCCTGGGTGACACTGTCCTAGCTGGGGGTTTGAATTTGCAGCCCTGACTATACCTGGCTTGTGACAGGTCTTTGATACTGGAATTAAACTGCATCTGTAAATGCCAGGATTAAAAAGGGCCCACTAAGCCAGGAGGTCATTTTTGGGGGGGGGGGTAGGCATGCCTATGGGATCCTGTGCAGAGGAATCCTGGGGGCACTCAGAGAACCTCCTCTCCCTACCTTCAGTTCAGTTCTACAAACAAGGAAAGGCAGTACCTCAAACACCCCATGATGGTGACATTATCAATTTACACTGTGAGCCCATTAGACGGAAGGATAACTGGGGTGGGGTGATCAGCCCTTTGCCTCAGGGCACCAGATTTTGATGGTGTCCAAAACACTTGTAACCCTTCAGCAGCTTAGAAACCACTGAGCTCAGCTCCTGGTTAGCAAGAAGAATGGAGACAGAGGGAGACAAAGAGGAGGGAGAGACCCAAGGGGAGAGACAAGGAGAAGGAGACAGAAACAGGGAATGAAGGAGGGGGACACGGGGAGGGAGAGATATATACAGGGAGACAGAGGGAAGTTATGATAGGAAACTGCCAGATGGAGGGTCTAGGGGAGTACCTCCCCACTCTCCATCCCAAGTTTTCCATTCACTGCTGTCTTCCCAAACTGGGGGAAAGTTTCACGCAACAGAATTCACTAGTTTGGACTCCACCTCTTCCCCACTCCCCCAAACACACAGTTGTTCCCTTGGGCCAGTGTTTCCTGATGCAGGCCTGCCCATGCGGACTGCAGGGGAAGGGTTAAGCCCTGCCCTGAATTAACAGCTGACCAGAGACCTTGGGTACTTGGATCTCAGATACCGATCTACACTGCCCTCTACTGGTCAACCCGGTAGCTCCATTCTCTTTCCCATTTCATAGACTCATAGATATGGAGCCTGAGAGGCCTTGGAGAACATTGGCTTCATTTTACAGATAAGGAAACTGAGTCCCTCCAATCAATTCACAATATCTAGCCCATGTATCAGAGCTGGGATTTGAACTCAGTTCCTCTGGCTCCAAACTGAGCAAGACAGTTAATAAACATTCATTGCGTGTTTACTGTGTGCAAGGCACTGTACTGAGTAAGTTCTGGGGACTGGGAGAAAGGCAACAAAGTATTCCCTGCCCTCAGGGAACTTACAGCGCAATGGGGAGAGGATGTGCCTTTGCTAGGTACAAACGGGGTAAACTGGGCATGACTGGCCGCCGAGGCTTTCCTTGTGCTGTTTAATTGGCCGTAGCTTTTCCCTGAGAGGAGGAGGGCCCAGCCCCAGAAATCCTTCCTGCCTCCTGGGGAGGCTGGGGCTCTGCACGGACAGTCTGTGAGCTTGCTCTGGGCCTCCCCACAGCCCCAACGCTGCCAGCAGCCGAGATGGGCTGGACAACGAGACCGGCACGGAGTCTGTGGTCAGCCATCGGCGGGACCGGCACCGGCGGCGGAACCGGGAGGGCCATGAAGACGGTGAGAGTGCTGGGGAGCCTTCACCTTCCTCTCAGCTTCACTGGGCTGGCCCTTCCAGAGGGGAGCTCTCAGTCTCCTCTGGGACTAACCCGACCTTTGAAGGTCCTCCTGCCAGGCAGCGCCATCCCTGGCTCTGAGATGCTGTAGAACCCCTGCAAAAGGAGGTCACAGCATCATAGGGTGAGAGCTAGAGAGAGTCCACTGAATCCAGTTGTCCCATTTTACAGATAAGAGATGAAGTGATTTGCTCAGGGTCTTTAGGGTAGCTGGTGGGATGCCAGATACCAGAGTCTCGACTGCTTGGAAGGCTAAGCTTTGCTCCTTCTTGGAGGCTCCTCTGTTGGCAACAAGGCCACTGCCCTTTTTGGGGTTCTGTGGCAGGTCCCCCCTCCAAGTTCTTTTATTTTGGGGGTCATATGGGTGGCTGGCAGGGTCAGTTGGGCAGCTCTTACTGCAGTCAGGCTGCCATCAGAAGGAAACTCTCTGGGGGCAGGCTGCTGACATCAGCTCTGTGTTCCCTCCCTGACCTGCTGCGCCCACGGCAGTAGCCCCTCGGATCAATGGGCACCCAAAGCTGGAGCGTCGTCGTGAGCCTGGCACCTTTGACAGCGCTTCCACTGTGCTGAGCAGTGAGCTAGAGTCCAGCAGCTTTATCGACTCGGAAGATGAAGACACCAGCAGGTGGGGGCCACCAGGGGCATGCAACACCCAAAGGTTGGCTTTGGGCTGCATGGATCTGGGTCCAGAGGGGACCTCTGCATCCTGGGGGAATGAAAGGATCCAAAGTCTGGGTTGAAGTGGAAATAATTCTCGGTCTAAGTCAGGGGTGGTGAGGAGGGAGGGTGTGCCTCAACTCAGGGTGGGGCTAGGGGATGTCCATTGATATGTTGGGGTCCCCAGCTTGGTGTGGGGCCAAGGAATACCCATTGAGATGTTGGGATCCTCAGATCAGGGTGGAGCTAGGGGATGTCCACTGAGATGTTAGGGTACCCAGCTTAGAGTGGGGCTAGGACATATTCACTGAGATGTTGGGGTGCCCATCTTGGGGTGGGGCTAAGGGATGTCAGCTGAGGTGTTGGGGTTTCCAGCTAGGGGTAGAACTAGGCCATACTCACTGAGATGTTGGGGTCTCCAGCTCAGAGTAGGGCTAGGGCATACTCACTGAGATGTTGGGGTCTCCAGCTCAGAGTAGGGCTAGGGCATGCTCACTGAGATTCTGGGGTCTCCAGCTCAGGGGTAGGGCTAGGGCATATTCACTGAGATGCTGGGGTGCCCAGCTTGGAGTGAGTCTAGGGTATACTCACTGAGATGTTGGGGTCTCCAGCTTGGGGTGGGGTTAGGGTATACTGAGATGTTGGGGTCTCCAGCTCAGAGTAGGGCTAGGGCATACTCACTGAGATGTTGGGGTGCCCAGCTTGGGGTGTGGCTAGGGCATGCTCACTGAGATTCTGGGGTCTCCAGCTCAGGGGTAGAGCTAGGACATATTCACTGGGATGTTGGGGTGCCCAGCTCAGGGTGGAGCTAGGGGATAATCCACTGAGATATTGGAGTCTCCAGCTTGAGGTGGGGCTAGGGCATACTCATTGAGATTCTGGGGTCCCCAGGCTGAGCAGTTCCACTGAGCAGAGCACATCATCCCGGCTTATTCGGAAACACAAACGCCGGAGGAGGAAACAAAGAATGCGCCAGATCGACCGGGTATGGAGACTAAGGAGGGCTGGGGGCCGAGGAGGAGGGATGCATCAGGGGCCGGGATCCCAACTCATTGTCCTCCCTTCTGTTCCCACAGTCTTCCTCATTCAGCAGCATCACAGACTCTACCATGTCTCTGAACATCATCACAGTCACCCTCAACATGGGTAAGGCAGAACAGAACCCCATTTCCCTCTCTCCTGATAGCCTGGGCCTCTGCCCGCTTGCTCCCTTAGGGTGGCACCACTCTCCCCTGCCCAGCCCTCTGCAAGAAGGGCACATAGTCTGCTCTCACCCTCTTGAGTCCGAAACAAACCCACAGGCTTCCATTCCCAGGGCTCTTGTCCCAAGCATCCAGACGAGACTTAACAGAACAAGGCAGAAATCATAACACTCCCCATGTTGGTCTTCAAAGTTGAGGCTCCTTGTTCTCCAGTGGGTGTGCATGGGGCCTAGTGCCTCCTGACGTGGCTTCTCCTCTGTTGCCTTCACCCACTTGGGCCTCAGCTCTCGTCTCTGGATGTTGCCCAAGGCTCTCCTCCTCCTCCTCCCCCAATACCTGAGGTGGGGGCTTTGGGTTCCACCTCGCTCAGCTTCAGGAGGAAGCAAGGGGTCCCTTTTTCATTCCCCCAGGCTCTGGGACACCAGACAAACCCGATCTCCCCAAACCATTTCCAGAACCTTCCCTGGACAGCATCAAGACCCACCATTTCTCCCAAGCAGTCAGAGTTCCATTGCAGAGACCAGGTTGGGGCGGTTGTGGGCTGGGGCTGGGATGGGTGGCCCTTGCTCAGCCCCTGCTTCCTCTTTCTACTCCCCTCCAGAAAAATACAACTTCTTGGGCATCAGCATTGTGGGACAGAGCAATGACCGGGGAGATGGCGGCATCTACATTGGCTCGATCATGAAGGGTGGAGCAGTGGCTGCTGATGGCCGGATTGAGCCTGGGGACATGCTGCTGCAGGTGGGACCCCCGGACCCTTCACACCCCTTCCTCTCTCTCCCACTCCCTGCCCAGGCTCATTGCTGCTCTCCAGGCTTCTGGAACCATGACCCAGGCTAGGAAGTAGGGTTAATTAAATGTCTCCCCTCCCGGGCTACCGCGACTCAGTGTCTACATCAGTCAGTCAGCAGGCATTTAGTGATGGGCTGGGCACCATGCCAAGGGCTGAGGCATAAATACAGTCCCTGCTTCCAGGGGGCTTACAGTCTGATGGGGGAGATATCCAGCAAACTACTTTGAATGGACAAGCTCGAGTATGTAAGTGGAGGGAGGCTGCCTTGGAAAGGCCTGGGCAGAAGGCAGGATCTGAACTGAGTCTGGAAGGAAGCCTGGATCTGGAGATGAGGAGGGAGAGCCTTTCAGGCCTGGGGAACAGCTGAGGACTGGACTGCTTGTAGAGCCTGGTCATGCAGACGCTACCAGTGCCAGGGATGGTGGAGGACATAGAGCTGGGTGGCCTTGAAAGCCAGCCGGTCCCATTTTACAGGAGACTGGAGCATGGAGCACCCGTGTGGAAGGGCTAATAGTGCTGGGGAAGCTGGGATTTGGGGGGAAACAGCTGCACTGTCCCAGTCATGGGGGAGGGAGCGCACCCACCTTGCCCCTGCTCTATCCTGCCCTGCCCCACCCCACTTTCCACTCCCAGGTGAACGACGTCAATTTTGAGAACATGAGCAATGATGATGCTGTTCGGGTCCTGAGAGAAATCGTCTCTAAGCCAGGGTGAGTGGCTGGGGAAGTCCCAGACCAGGAAGAAGGGTGCTGCAGTGTGAGGGCTCTGGAGGGAGGATCTGGAGGGATGACCGACCAGGGGCCCTGTCTCCCTCCCCTTCAGACCCATCAGCCTCACGGTGGCCAAGTGCTGGGACCCCACGCCCAGGAGCTACTTTACCATCCCCCGGGGTAAGCGATACCTTTCTAGGTACCATCTCTTCCTCCTCCTCCTCCTCCTCCATTGGAGGTCAGGCTGCAGGGGCATCACTCGGGCACCACGTGGGGCATTCTGCAACCCCAGCTGGCCAAGCTTCAACTTTCCCTCCCCAGACTTGCTTCTGGGTGATTCTTACTTCACTCCTTGGCCCCCTCCCACTGCCCTTCCCCCAGACCCAAATCCAACCCTCCTCCTGCCATAAACTAGGGACCAGACGGAGTCACAGCCCTTCTCAGGGAAAGGGTCACGTCCTTCCTTCAGAGGAGCCACAGGGCTGAGGGTACAGAGTCAGGGAGCCATTGGAGAGAGGGGGTGGGGTGGGGGGAGCGGCATAAATAGGGAAGACTTCCTGGAGGAGGTGATGTTTTAGGAGATGAGGGGAATCCAGGACACAGGCTAAAAGCAGGCGAGTCCTGCAGTGTGGAAAGAGGGACCCAGACTATGAATGCCAGGCCCAGGAGTTCAGTTTTGATCTAAGAGGTTCTTCAGCAGGGGAGTGACGGGGCAGGGAAGGGTGTGCGAAGACTCTCGGGAGCTCCCTGGGATTGGTCCTGGCCTAATTCTTTCTCTGTTGCCCCTTTCCTGTCTTTCTTGTCTCTTTCCCCCCCCCCCACCCATTCCCATCTGCCTATTGGTGTCTGTCTCTGCTGTGCATCCATCCTCTGCCTGCCTCACCCCCTCATCTCTCTGGCGTCTGCCCTGCTCCTCCAACCCGCCGTGTCCTCATCACTCTGCCTCTTACCCCCACATCTGCCCTTCACCTGTCAATCACACCTGTGTGAACATCTTTCCCCATCTGTCCATCCCTCCTCCTCCCTGGCACGGGGGGCGCCATCACAGCTGACCCGGTGCGGCCCATCGACCCTGCCGCGTGGCTGTCGCACACGGCGGCGCTGACGGGAACGTTCCCTCGCTACGGTACGAGCCCCTCCATGAGCACCATCACATCCACCAGCTCCTCACTAACAAGCTCTATTCCTGATGCAGAAAGTAAGTGGCGGCTCAGACGCCCCATGGGGCAGAGCCGGGCCTCGAGCGAGATGGGCCCCACGTTGGGAGCCCAGCCCACGGTGCTGACTAATGCATGCACACAGGCTCACACGCCTACCTGCACACACACAGACATGTGTGTACATAGGCTCATACACCTACTGACACAAACATATACATGAGCTTGCACACTTGCCTGCACACACATGTGCACACAAGCTCACACACCTGCCTGCATATGCACAGTGCACATAGACTCTCACACCTGCTGACACACACACAGTGTGCACATGGGCTCACACATCTGCCAACACACATGTGCATGCAGGCTTGCACACCTGCCTACACACAGGTGTACACAGGCTCATACACTTGCCTGCACACACACGTGTGCACATGGTCTCATACTCCTGATGGCACATACACACACTTGCACACATGGGCTCACACACCTGCCAACAGACACATACATTCACCCAGGCTCACAACCTGCCTACACGCATGTGTGTGCACATAGGACTGCACACCTGGCTGTGTGTGTGTGAAGTACACATGTGTACCCAAGCTTGCACTTGCCTATACACCTACTTGCAAGCACCCTTGCCTACACACATTTGTACACGGGATCACAGGTACCTTCCCACACACATGTACACACAGGATCCCACACTTTCACACACAGTATACACACAGGATCCCACATGCCTTCCTACACATGTGCACACAGGATCCCATACACCTTCACACGTATACATGTGCACATTTGTGCAGCGGTTCTATGGACACGCATGCATCTGGTCTGACACACAAGCTTGCCCCATCCCCAGCAGCCCGTGTGCTTGGGTTTCCATGGAGATGCTCATATGTTTGTTGGGGGGACAAGAGTTTAACCTCTGAGGTTCCTGCTGGGTCTGAAGAAGTCAGGGTGGAGGCAGGGACCAGGAAGTTTGGGATGTGTAGGAATAAGGCGACCTTTGGGGATGTGATGCCTGAGGGCCTGGAACAGGGCTTGGGAACCTGGGGCCTTAAGCCCTCATGTGGCCATTTAGGTCTTCAAGTGTACCCCCTTTGAGGACCCAGAGGACCACATGTGGCCTTGAGGTGACAGGTTCCTCACCCTTGGCCTAGAGGGTGCAGGGCAGAGGGACTTCCCCATCCCTGCTTTCCCCCCACTAACAGGACTAACATGACCAAAGCTAACTCGTGGAGAGGGGTGGGCCTGAAGCCCAGGGACCCCAGAGATCCTAGGGGTGGGGAGGGAAAGCATGTGTGGACAAGAGACTTCATCCTATTCCCTGAAGGGCCTTGTCTAAGAAGGGGGTGGATAGGGCTGGAGTTTGTGCTCATGGCAGGCATTCACTCCCAGACTGGCCTCCAAGAATCACTGTGTCTACATGCATACCTGGTCAGCTGGAGAACCTGGGTCCCACCCCCTGGCCCACAGTTCCCAAGGCACCTCTTCCTCTTTGTCCCCAAGGACTGAGATCCAGCTGTGTCCTTCCCTGGGGAGGTTCCCACCTGGCTAAGAAAGCGTGTGGGAGATCAGTTGTTCATTCACACTGATTCAGCTCCATTTGTGAGCTGGGGGGTAGGTTGGGATGGCCAAATATTTCCATGAAGGCCTGGAATTGGTGGTCATGGCAGAGATGCTGGCCTGCTTGGGTCCAGATGGTGAGGGGCCGGTGACTACCCCGGGAAGGTAGGGCAGGAAGAAGGGGCTTCCCTCCACCCGACCCACCCAGGCTGAGGGACACAGGGGATGTGTCTCCATTTCAGAACTCGAGGAGTCTCCTCTGACTGTGAAGAGTGACATGGGGGCCATAGTGAAAGTTATGCAGCTTCCAGACTCAGGCCTCGAGATACGGGACCGGATGTGGCTGAAAATCACAATCTCAAATGCAGTCATTGGTGAGTCAGCTCTCCCCCAGGGTCCAGGGGGGGAAATTGGATGTGGCTGTTGGGAAGAGAAGGGGAAAAATGTATCCCCTGCCCTGTAAGTGGGGGGTGGGGTGCGGAGAAATCTATTCATTCATAGGAGCAACATTTATTAAGCTCCTACAAAGTAATTTCCAGGGGAGGCTCTGAATTGACTTCCTTAGAAATGTAGAAATGGCCCTTGAGCTGAGCTTTTTTAAAAAATGTATTTACTGTTTTATTTTTCTGTAATCACGTCAAAACAATTTTAACATTCATTTTTTAAGAACTTTGAGCTCCAAATTCTCTCCCTCCACCTATTGAGAAGGCAAGCAATTCTCTAGAGGTTCTACACATGTAGTCATGCAAAACATATTTCCATAACAATCATGTTATGAAATTAAACAGACCAAAAAAATAAAAAAACCTCAAGAAAAATAAAGTGAGTAAAAAAAAGTATGCTTCAGTCTGTATTCAGACACCATCTGTTCTTTCTCTGGGGATGGAGAGCATTTTTCATCCTAAGTTCTTCAGAGCTGTCTTGGATCATTGTATCACTGAGAAAGCTAAGTCATTCACAGCTGATACAGTGTTGTTACTTTGTACACAGTACATTTCACTTTGCATCAGTTCATTTAAGTCTTTCCAGGTTTTCCTGAGAGCATCCTGCTCATCATTTCTTAAAGCACAATAGTATTCCATTGTAATCATATTTGAGCTGAACTTTGAAAGATACCTAGGAATTCTCTGAGGTGGATATGAGGAGGGAGGGCATTCTAGGTATGGAGAGAAGAGATAGAAGAATGAATAAGGGGAATAGCAAATAGGCCACTCTAGCCAAAATATGGCAGGTGGGGAGGTGGTGGGGAGGGGAATCATGTGCAATAACCCTGTAAAGGGGTTTGAAATAGCAGAGGACTTGGACTTTTAGCCTAGGGGCAAGAGGGAGCAATTAGAATGAGCATTGGTCAGAGCTGTGCTTTAGGAAAAGCCCTTTGGCCTCTGAGAGGAGGCTAGAGGTGGGGAGGCCAGTTAGGAGGTGGTGACAGTAGTCCGGAGGAGACACGAGAAGAGTGATATCTCTGCCAATGGAGTGAAGGGAATGGCTACGAGGTTGTGGCTATGTGAACCGAGAAGGTTTGTCAGCTGTGGAGTGTGTGATCACACTTGGAGTAGAGAACAATCAGGGCCCCCAGGCACTTGGTTCTAGGACCCAGGCCAGCTGGGCTCTGCTTTGGTGTAGAGAGAGGACTGCACTTGCAGGCAAGAGACCTGGGTCTGATTTCTAGCTCTGACACTAGCGGTGCAACCCTGAGAAAGTCACCCTCCCTTTCTGTGTCTCAGTATTCTCATCTGTAAAATGGGGATAACAGCAATTCATCACTTTCATCATGGGTCCAAGGGATGGGGTTGTGAAAGAGTGCTTTGAAAACCAGGACAAGCTGTAGAAATGGGAATTATTACTGTCATCATTATTGTTATTATCTAGCCGGCCATTTTGCTGGTCTCTCTGCTGCCTTTTGGTGAGACCTGGCCCTGGACTGGATGCATTTGGCCTTGGGCTGTAGGTGGCGGGAGTCTGGGAGAAGGTCCCTGACAGTGCCCCCCACCCCACTTCCCTCTTATAGGGGCAGACGTGGTGGACTGGCTTTATACACACGTCGAAGGCTTCAAAGACCGGCGGGAGGCCCGCAAGTATGCCAGCAGCATGCTGAAACACGGCTACCTGAGACATACCGTGAATAAGATCACTTTCTCCGAGCAGTGTTATTATGTCTTCGGTGACCTGTGCAGTAGTAAGGACGGGCTGGGGTAGAGGGAGGTGAGGGTGGGAGGGGCGGGGTTGAAAGAAACTATGGCTAATGAGAAGTGCGCAGGAAGACCTGAATCCGGCCTTAGAGACTTCCTAACTGGGAGACCCTGGGTGAGGCTCAAGTGACCACTTTCTGCCTCAGTTTCCCCATTTGTCCAACAGAGTCAGGAAGATCTGAATTTCGGTGTAGCCTCAGACTTGCTTGCTGTGTAAGTGCAGACAGATTATGTAACCTCCACCTGCCTTAGGCGGCTCGTCCCTAAAATAGGGATAACCGACAACACCTTGTGGTGGTTGTCAGGATCAAGTGAAATGTTTGTGAAGTGCTTTGTGACCTAAAGCTGTGTAAACGCTAAGCTGAGATAATAATCGTATTGTTGTTTTATGATCATTATCATTAATTACTGCTATTACCAGGGAGAGACGACCTTTTGGTCTTTTCTCAGAAGGCCCCTAGGCTCAGGGTGGAGACACAGGCTCTGGGGACCTAATGTGGGGAGAACGGGAAGCCCCGAGAGGCGGTAGCTCTGGTCAGAGCCACCCACCATGAGATGTAGTCCTGGCCAGCCCTTAGCCGTTGGCTCTTGCGGAAAAGGAGGCAGAGGCCTGGGTGGGCCCCAGTGGTCCCTGCTCACAGGGCAGATAGGAGAGTAGCGGTCTAGAGCCCACCTGAGGGCTCCTTTGTCTCTTCTGCTCCAGGTGAGGGATTCCAGTTGTGGGGAAGAAAGAACTGTATATAGTAGGGGGTGGTGGTGGAGATAAGCCCCACATGGGCTACAGATCCAGGAAACCCTGGTTTCCTTCCTGTCTTGTTGGGGTTGGTGCCAGCCAAGTTAGACTAGGAGGAGCTGTCCTCACTCTGCCCTCCCATAGTCAGCCAGCCAGTAAGCATTTATTAAGCACCTACTGTCTGCTAGGCACTGTACTGAATCCTGAGGCTACAAAGAAGGGCAAAAAACCAGTCCCTGACCTCAAGGAGCTTCCAGTCTAGTGGGGAGACAGCATGCAAACAGCTGTGGGCCCCAAAGCCCTAGCTAGTGGGAGAGGGCCATGATGTCAGACACAGTCTCCTCCTCTCCATCTGCTTCCTTTCCCCAGATCTGGCAGCACTTAACCTCAACAATGGATCTGGTGGAGCCTCGGACCAGGATACGCTGGCACCGCTCCCCCACCCTGCGGCCCCGTGGCCCGTGGGGCAGGGGTATTCCTACCCCTACCCTGTGCCTCCCCCAGGCTTCCCCCCCGCCTACCAGGACCCAGGCTTCAGCTATGGGAGCGGGAGCGCAGGAAGCCAGCAGAGCGAAGGTGAGGCCCCCAGGGCCCAGCGTGTAGCACCCCGCGCCTTCCCAGGTTCCCCCAGGCCCTGGCCATCAGCTTCTCCCTCCTGTTTCTGCTGCTGTCCCGCACCTCCTTCCCATGCACTCCCTAAAGGCTGGGCTTCCCCAGCTGGCTGTCAGCGGGGACGTTTCCCTGCCCGTGACACCCCTTCCCCCCCTTCTGACATAGCCCCCGGAGCTGGCTGACAGTGGGGCTGAGGGACAGTGTCCAGGGCTGACCTAGACTGGGCATTCCTAGTTCAGCTGAGCAAGTATTTTGAGTCTTCTCTGTGTCTCGCCCCGTGCTGTGGAGATGCCAGGAGGGGCAGCATGGCCTGAGCCCTGGCCCCTGGCTCTCATTTCCTATGTCACGTGGTCCATGTTTGTCAAGGGCCCAGTGAAGATGACCATCTGCTGGGAGGAGCCTGAAGGACGAGAGTGATGAGGGAGAAGAAATATGGAGAAAATTGAAGGCCAGACCAGGGCCATGGGGGAAAGGTCTCCCTTTAGACCCCAATCATCAGGGCAGGCTTCCCAGAAGAGAGGTGGGGTTCAAGCCAGCTCCCTGAAGGCAAGGGAGGGCTCCAATGGACCGAATGGGGGAGATGATGTGTACGAAGCTGTGGATCAGGGGTGACTGCACTAGATGGCCATGGCACCAGGGAGGTGCCCAGTGTGCTTGGAGGGGAGGGGCCAGATGGGGGAGCAAGCTGCAGTTTTCAAGTGGGAAGGGGCCTTAGAGGCTACTGGGGTTAGCTCCTTCATTGTACAGATGAGGGAATGAAACTGAGGTAACATGGTTTGCCCAGGGTTCCACAGCTAGTAAGTATCTGGGCTGAGATTTGAACCTGTGTCTTCCTGATCACACCAGTGCCCATGCCCCTTCCCTTTGTCTACACAGGGGTCTAGAGGGAAATCCTCATGAGCCAGACTTGAATTCTGCTCTTGGTTCTGGCTCTGGCTCCCCGTGGGACCCGTGGCAAGTTATTATCCCTGTCTGGGCACCTGCTGTGCCATGAGGTGCTTTGACTCAGCTATCACTACGACCTCTTTGAGTTTTTTTCATTTGGGCAAAGGGAAGTCATGGAAGGGATTTGTTTGGAGAGGGACCTTTTCAGACCTAGGCATTAGGGAGGTAGCAGTGATGGCCTCGGCAGAATAGACTAGAGGGGCAGAGGCCAGAGATGGGCAGACTAGGTGGGGGTGGGTCAGAAAGAAGGAGAAGGCCTGGATTAGGAAGATTGGTCCTGGAGCTGAGCATATTAGGGGAAGAGGAGGCTCAGGGAGGCTCTGGGATGATTCACAGATTTGGAGGCTGACGGGGAACATGATGGACGATGAGGGACTGATGGGAGACTGTAACTAGTGGATCACAGAGTGGGCAGGTTTGGTACAGTCTTAGAAGGTGCTCTCTAAACCAGCTGGCCCCAAGGGGGAGATGTCCTTCAGACATCAGGACAGCTGCTGCTTGGGAGAAAGGGGAGGGTATCCCATGGGGCAGGATGCACCCTGTCCTCTCTGGCAGTTCAAGGACCTTCTGGGGGCAGTCTTGTGCTGGGGAAAAGAACATTGGCTCAGAAATCAGAAACCCAGGTTCAGAGCCCAACTCTGCCACTTCTGTCTCTGGCCTGGAGCCGGTCACTTGCTGTAAAATGGAGGTGTTGGAGTAAGGGCCTTCCAAGGTCCCTCCCATCTCTGTGAGCCTTCAGCATGGGGCTGCACCCACAGGTATGCCAAAGGGATCCAAGTGCTCACAAAGAAACAGATGGATAGATAGCCTTGAATGCAGTCCCCCAATAATGCCAGTATGTGGTGGCATTGAAGCAGTTGCCCAAGCACAGAAGCCGTGTACTGAGCTTGGATGTGATTGGTCAGAGCAGTGGGGTGGGAAGCCTCCCTAGGGACCCGGGTGCCCGTGGCCACAGTCCTGGCTCTGTCCCCTGGGCACTGGAGGGTATGCAGCACTTCCTAATGTATAACTTGGTATTATTCCCTTGTTTTGTGCTGAGCAAGCATTAGACTGAAGGACTCCTAACGGAGTGGATGCCTCTGGGGGACGGGTAAGCCTGTGTATGAGATCAGCGCCATGGCATGCCCCTAAGATGCCCATGCTGCCCCCAGGCAGAGGCACCGCAGAGAGGCAGGGCTTTGAGGGTGGTGTTCTCTCCCCACTCCCCCCACCAGAACTGGCCAGGTGTCCAGGGGAGCTCACCAGCTCCCTTCCCTGCCCCAGCAGAGGCCCCTGAGGGCAGCACCCCTGGGTTGCAGGGCTCCTGCACAGGCCCTGTTGCTCCTGCTATGGGGCAGGCCTGTCCAGCTTCACAGGAAGTAGGGGGGGTTGAGTTTGCCAATGGGCTCTTCCTGATGGGCACAGTGGGTGCACTGTTTCTCCACTTGGTGCCTGTTTCCCCTGTGGCAGAATTGAGAACCCCACCTCCTCACAAGGTTCTGGGAAGCCCTCACCTCGACTGGCCAAACTGAGTGTCTAGGGATGGAGGGCCTGGGGGAGGAGGGGGGAGGGTTAATGAGGTCACCCAGCCTTCTTCCATGATGCCTTCCCTCTTCCCCACCCCCATTCTGTGCCTTTGCTGGGTTTGCATGTTCCCTCTTGCCCCCCATCCCCAATCTGCTGTGGCTTCTGGGGTTGTAGTGTCTCTGCATGGCTCTTCTCCTCTGCCCTCCCATGATGGGTGCCATGGCAGTAGCTGCTGGGCACAGGACTGGCCTTGATGCACCGCTTTCCCTTCCTTCTCTGTCCCTGTAGGAAGCAGGAGCAGCGGCTCGAACAGGAGCGCCAGCGAGAGCAGCCGGCGGGCACTGGGGCGGGAGAAGGAGCGCCGGACAGGGGCCGGGGGCAGCGGGGGCAGCAGTGAGTCGGAGCACACGGTGCGCAGTGCGGCGGGTAGTGGGGGCCGGCGAGAGCGCCCGCCCAGCCAACTTAGCCGGGGCAGCAGCCCCCGGAGCCAACTCTCCACCGGTGCCCCTGGTCTGCCCCCACTGCACCCCCTGCCCAAGGCAGGCACCAGGGTGCTGACAACGCTTAGTGGCCCCCCCGGGGGCCCACCTGTGCGCGAGCTGGCCGCAGTGCCCCCTGAGCTCACTGGCAGCCGCCAGTCCTTCCAGAAGGCCATGGGCAACCCCTGCGAATTCTTCGTGGACATCATGTAATGGGAAAAGTGCCTTCAGACTCCTCTCTCCCCCTCTGGGTTACCATCTTTGGAGGAGGAGAATTTGAAGGCTTTAGTAAAAAGGACAGTAATGGTGAAGAGTCCCCCCCAACTCGATCATGGAGAGGGGGGGAAATGCCAAATCCACCCCCACCTTCCTCCCACCCATTCAGCAGGCTTGCTAACTAGAGTCCCCCTCAACACTCTGCACCTACAGAGGCCAGCACCCAACCCAGATCATTGGAAGCAATGCTGGTGGGGAGGGGGGCATGGATTCTCATCCAAGGCCACTGTGATAATGGGCTTGTGGTCCTGAAACAATGACCGTGGCTCTCTAGCCAGGGCTGAGGACCCTGAGAGGCAGTGTGTCAGATGATGAAGCCAGACAATGGGGGTGCCAGCCCAGCTCTGCAGCCAGCTGGAGACATGACCTGGGGCTAATTATTTCCCCTCGCTGGGGCTCAGTTTCTCTCATCCATATAGTTAGGGGGTAGGAGTGAACAATCTCCAGTGCCCTTTCTAGCTCAGAATCTTGGGCTCCCAGGGCTAAGGGTGGGGGTGGG
The DNA here is from genome assembly GCA_028646575.1 of Pseudocheirus occidentalis. Taxonomy (NCBI): domain Eukaryota; kingdom Metazoa; phylum Chordata; class Mammalia; order Diprotodontia; family Pseudocheiridae; genus Pseudocheirus; species Pseudocheirus occidentalis. The sequence continues at coordinate 20,462,608 of CM053596.1, read as the reverse complement.
GTTGCTATGAGCTGTTGGGGGCTTTTGGTTGGCTTCTCTGCCAGAAGCCAGAGGGCCCCCTGGGTGGGTGGGGGAAGGGGCAGGGCTGCTTGGGCTCTACCCTAGAACTGAGAAGTCCCTCCAGAGCATATCCTTGGAACTTGAGAGTGCTGGAGGGGTGAGCTAGCTTGGCCCTAAGTGAGGACTGTTTTGTATAGGAAGGTGGAGGATCTTACTGTGGTCAATTCTTCATTGTCCGGGGCTCATAACTTTGCCTGTGGATTACCCAGGTTTCCATCCTGGTCCAATCTGGTGTGTTTGTTGGAGGTGGAGTTGAATTGGGAGAAGGCTTAGGTAGCCCTGTCTGTCTGTTGACAGATGACAACCATGTGAAGGGTTGGCCTGTGCAGGGAGAGTGACCCTTAAGAAGTCTGTGGTTTGTCAAGCCTCAGCTTGGGGTGGGTTATCCATGAATGAGAAGTGTGTCCTTCCCCTTCCCCACCCCCTGTCTGGAGAGCATCACCTTCCCCGGCAGATCTGTCCTGCCCTGAACCTCTTCCTCCTGGGTGCTGCCGGCTCCCTTCTCACCCATGTTCTCCTGTTCCCTGGGTATCCCAGCCGAGAAGTCAAGTGGGGCCATGTGTTGCCTGGCTGCTGCAGGGTCAGTGGTGACTTGGGGGGAAGAGAGTGTGGGAGGGAGGTTTAGGCTTCAATCTCCTCCCTGTTCTCCACATCTGAACGCGTGGCTCTGGGAGTGAAAGGTAGAATTGATATCATCCCCTCCTGCCCCTCCAGTGGTTTGGGGGTGCCCTAACAGTGCTGTTTTATTTATTTATTTATTGCACCAGGCCTTGTGTGTAGGCCCCCCCTCCCCTGTATCACTGACAGGGTCGAGGCGGACTGTGGCCAAACCCCCTCCTGTAGCTGGCCTGAGTTTCCCCTGGATCCCCCCAGCCCAGGCCTCTAAGATAGAGAGGAGAGCCAGGTGGCAGCCAAGGTGGGCTTTGTGCACTTAGCTGGGGCCACCATGGCAGGAGCGTGGTCAGTGAACAGGCCAAAGGCCAGAGGATGGAGGGGACTCTGCCTACGACACACCTTCCTGTTTGCTTTGTTTGCATCTGACTGAATGAGCATGGTTTGCTTTTAAAAGATAAAATTACTCTAACCAGTGACTGGCAGAAACCCACATGAGACTGCGTATGTACAATAATGGGGGAGGGGGGAATGGAATAAAGGTGAAGCGTTTGAAATAATGCACACACCCTCACCCCGGGCCTTGTCTCTGCAGTGTTCCTTCCCCTGACCCCAGCCTGTTTTCAGGTGTGTCCAGCCCTGGCCCTCTCATCTATTCTCAGGTGCACCTTTTCCAGACCCTCACCTATTCTCAGGTGTGTCTAACCCTGACCATTCACCTGTTTTCAGGTGCACCATCCCCATACCTTCACCTGGTCTCAGGTGTTCCTTCCCCAGATCCTCACCTGATCTCAGATGCACCTTCCCCAGACCCTCACCTGGTCTCAGGTGTGCCTGTCCCATGGGGCCTTGGCTCATGTGGAATGCACCGCTTCCTGTCCAGTGTCTCTTGCTTCCACAGGATTCTATTCTGTAGATATTGTATCAAAGCCTGAGTGTCTGTATAGTTAATATATAGCTGCATCTGTGTAAATGCTGCTTCTGTGTAAATGCTATTTTAAACACTTTAAAAAAAAGCTTTTAATTTTATGTGATTCCTTGGTCTCCTGTCTTTTCTTCCTTTTCCATCAGGCTATTTGGGTCTCAGCTGTAACCTTTTCCAGACTTAGTTCTTCTTGTTGTTCGGTCATTTCAGTCGTGTCTGACTTTTCATGATCCCACTGGGATTTTCTTGACAAAGATCCTGGAGGGGTTTGCCGTTTACTTCTCCAGCTCATTTGACAGAAGAGGAAACTGAGGCACACAGGGTGAAGTGACTTGCCCAGGGTCACACAGCTAGTGTCTGAGGCCAGGTCTGAACTCAGGTCTTCCTAACTCCAGGCACAGTGCTCTGTGCTCTATGGTACCACTAGGGGTTTCCAGACTTGGATGATTTCCAAACTGCTGTATCTTCCTGGGATTCCTTTGTTCCCCGGTTGGGGAAAGCCCCTGGGTCTTACTAGACAAAGGTCTCAGAGCCACAGAACCCTAGAGTGCTATCCATGGTGCTGAAGGGTTCACTCTACTAGTAGCCAACCTACTACTTGAAGGTCTACAAAGTGATTTGCAGACCTCACCTTTGGCCAGGGAAAGTTGCTGTTCTGTTTTCTTCTTTCCACAGTGCTCTTTTTCCTTCCCCTTTAACTGTATCTGCATTGGCTGGCTCCCCAGTCCTGTCTTATTCCTGTGCTGTTCATGCCTCCCACATCAACCCAAATCAGGGCTAAGGCTCATGCAAGGTCAAACACATCTAGGGTAGGCTCTTCTCTGACCCGAGGATTCCTAGTCATGACCTAAAGAGTTTGAGCCACCTAAGGTACCCTCCTTCTTCCAGAGTTCCCAACTGCCTCCCTTTCCATTCCAGGGGAGGGGAAAAGGGGTAGTAGTGGTGGAGTAGATGATCCATAATTGGCCTCTGTCTGGCTCAGGCCAATTAATAGGCTGAACGTCTATTTACTGAGCTCTTACCTACCAATAGGGATGAGGAAAGAGAGCAGAAGCCTGGAGCTGACCTGGGGGTGGTAGTATCAGTGTTCATGGAGATAAGCCACACACAACAAAACTGTCTGTAGGTGGACTTCCTAGAGCTATGTGGCAGAAAGACAGCTGAACTTAGCAAGGAAGGACCTCTATCCAAGTTGTACCTTTGTAGCTTACTAGCTATGTGGGCAGTCACAACCTCTCTGGGCTTCAGTGAGTGAGGAATGATGACCATTCTAGGTCTCTGGGGCCTCCAGTCTCTCCCCTGCTCTGTACTGCAGCCAAACTATATCCAATCCCATTCTCTTGTGTCATCTTAACCTTCAATGAAGCCTGACCTCTTTCAGTCCCTCCTCTCCTAATCAGCCAGAAGAAGTTCCTTCCTCTCATTAGGCTTGAACCTGTGAGAGCTGGGACTTCTTGTATCCAGTCCTATTAAATTTCTCTGTGCCCATGTCTTGACCTTTCTACCGTACCTCCCTGCTTACTAATAGATTGCGAGCTTTCTGAGGGCAAGACAAGGGTCTTCTTCATTTTTTATATCTCTCAGTGCTAAGTTAGCACTTAGCTGTTGTTCTTTAGACTGAGAGTGGGCCAAATCAAGCTGTTGACTCCTTGGGCAGGAAGAGCTTTCATTACATGAAGCTGTCCAGCTTGGGGTGGTCACCTGCAGCCTGAGCTAGACTTAGTGGGTGATGAGGCTAGCTTCCTTCTCATTAGGGATTCTTTCCTTTTTTGCAACATGGACCACTTCTTAGAATGTCTTTAAATTCACAAAAAAAAATCCATAGAATTAAAAAGGAAACTAATTATATTGAAATGCAGTTATAAAAAAAAAGCTTTAAACCATATCATAGACCCCAGGTTAAGAATCTTTGCTTTAGAGACTGCATAGAACTTGGAGGGGAGTGGTCACTGTGGGTGGGAATTAGGAGTACTGTGGTTTCATGGGGCCAGGTTTGAGGTTATGGCATCACTGAGGTCAGGATTATGGGACTCTGTATTACTGGGGTTGGGATCACAAAGGCAGGATCATTATGGGACCATGGGGAATCTCAGGTTAGAGTCATAGTGGAGTTAGAGTCTTACTGAGGGTGAGTTACTGTGGGGTTAGCATCATGGGGTCTTAGATAAGAATCCTTGTGGAGCTAGGGTCAGCCTGGGTCAAGACCTGGGAAATCACTGGCTCCCTTTCTTTGCTGCCCTCCCTTCCTGGTCTTCTCTGTCCCATGACCCCAACTCCAGAAAGCTCTGGAAAAACTCTTGAGTGTTGAGGTGTGGTTCCCAGAGCAGCAGGTAGCACTTGGGTAGGTAGAAAGTAGCCAGGATCCCAATGGCACAGAGTAAGATGGCAGCCATCTGCATGGCTGGCTCGTAGACCTTGTGCACATTGGCAAGAAGTGGGATGAAGGAGATCCAGGTGATGAAGTACACCAACATGGCAAAGGTGATGCCCCTGGCCAGATTGTATCGCCCAGCCTGGCTCTGCACCATGAAGGTACCCAGGAAACAGAGGAAGGCCAGCAACACATTGACCGTGTGCACCAAGCCAAAGCTGAACCAGGAATGTACTCGGCAATGCAGCAGGGCCTCACGGGGCAGCACCTGCCAGTCAGTCACCATGAATTGGGGGAAAACCAGCAGGTACCAGGTGCAGACTGCTCCCTCAGCAAGCAGCAGCAGAGCCACTAGCAGCCAGACCTGGGGCCCATGCAGCCAGCTTCGAAGCCGCCTTGCTCGGCCTGGGAACTCTGATGCCAGGAAGATCTCAGCCGATTTAATGAAGAGGGTGCTGAGGCAGCCAGTGAGTGGCAGGTGGAAGAGGGGCTGCTGAGCCAGGCAGCTAATCTTGCTGGGCCGGCCTGGAAACTGAAGGACACTGAGGCAGACCAGAGTCAGGCAGCCCAGACCAAAGCAGCTGAGTTTGCCTCCTAAGGCCCGCATGAGTGGGGAGCCCCGGTGGTAGCAAAAGAGCACCAGAGTCGCCAGGCTCAGACTCACCTCCAGCACCAGCAGAAGAAGTAAAGCAATTACCACTGGGTCTCCCCATGCCAAGAATCTGATGGTCCGGGGAAAACACTGAGTGCTGAGATCAGGAGACCACTGGTGGTGTTCACAGGCAGTACAGGACAAGTTATCTGCAAAACAGCCCAGGGGGAGGAAGGGTGTGGGGCAGGCTGGCAGGCAATCCTCAGAGACGGATTCCCCTGTCCCCCACTCATTTCCTGGGCTGGTTGTGTGGGTCATCTGGGGTCCTGTGCCTTCAGGCGACAGATAACTGAGAGGGTGATACAGAGAAGGGACTGGGAGCCCGGTCCCCAGAATATCTGGCTCTGAAACCTAGTGTCATCCCTCCCAGATCTCAGCCCTGGAAGGGCTCTCTCCAGACCTCCATAATATCCCCCAGAGATTATCAGGTCTCTGCTCATGACCCATGCAACAAATCTGGGGGCAGCCCACTGTAGATCTGGACAGCTCTTAACCATTAGCGGAGTTTTCCTTATGCAGACAGAAGATCAGTGTGGTAAAGTAACAGAACATTGGACTCGGAGTCAGTCATTGGACCTGGATTCAAATCCTGCCTCAACCATAGTCAGCAAGCATTTCTTAAGGACTTACTGTGTGCCTTAGTACATTAAACATTAAGGACACAAAAAAGACTCATATTCTTACGGGGAGAAAATGTAAAATGCAATCATGTACAAAAAAACCATATATGTGGATTAAATTGGAGCTCGTTTCCAAGGGAAGGCACCAGCATTAAAAGGGGCTAGAAAAGCTATGGTTTCTTCCTCTGAAAAATGAGGGAGTCCTCTGATTACAGAGGCTTGACTGTTGATAGTGTGCAGTGGACACAGTGCTGAGCTCAGAAGGGGCAGACACTTCATGACTGCTTGCCTTGGGGCAGCTAGATGGCATAGTAGATACAGCTTTTGTCCTGGAATCAAGAGGACTCAGGTTCAAATCCAGCCTCAGACACTTGCTAGCAGCGTGACTCTGGGCAAGTCACTTAACCCTGATTGCCTCAAAGAAATAAAATACATTCAACAATTGCTTATTTCTTCCTTTCTTTTTTTCCCTTCTTGTGATCATATGAACTGAAATTTGCCCCTGTAATGTCTGCTCATTGCTCCCAGTTCTAAGCCCCTGGCAGCCCAGGCTGCAGCCAGAGGCTGGATAGGAAAGGTTTTAATGTGAAGATGCTTCCTCATTCTTCCCTCCTTCTTCCATTTCCCTTCTTCTCCGCCTCCCCCCCAGCCACTGACTTGCATTTCATTCCAAGGGCAGCTAACTTGGGCCGGGGCCTCCTCTTTGCACCAGTCTTTGATATGGTGCTATGTCTTCTCAGAAGGGGCTGCAGTGAGGACATGAGCTGGTGCTGGGAGGGCAGAAGGGTCCGAGTCACATTTGTGGGGAGTACCTGAGTAGGTGCCTTCTCAGGTCGAGGTGGGGCTGGGGTTGGACTCACCTCTGTTCTGTCTGTAGGTTCCAGCTTTGCAGTCCAGACAGTCATAGCAGCAGGAGTGGAAACCTTTGACCCTCCTCACCTGGCCTTCGTCACATTCTCGGGAACACCTGGACACAGGCTCCTGGGAAAGGTAGTGGGGAAAAATCATTGGCCAGGCATAGGTATGTAGCCTGGCTATTCCCGAGGTCCTGGGATCCCTTTCCCATTCCATGGCCATGAAGGAAGCAGCTTCATCATTGATCCGGAAGGGCTTCAGATTGGAGTCTTGACTCAAGCTGCTGATACTTTGGGTCTGTTCCTTAATGGTTCTGGACCTTAATTTCCACATCAGTGACATGAGAGAATTACCCTGACACCTGCTGACAACTTCTGGGCTACATGGGGAAGAGAGGGTGGCAAGGAGAGAGGCCCAGGAGGTATCTTTAGTACTGGGATCCCAGGTCTTCCTCTGACCCCTCCACAAATAGGCTGGTATATAATGATGGCAGCTAGGGGGCGCCAGAGTGCATAGAGCACTGGACCTGGAGTCAGGAAGACTCGTCTTCCTGAGTTCAAATCTGACCTCAGACACTTCCTAGCTGTGTGACCCTGGGCAAGTCACTTCGCCCTGTTTGCCTCAGTTTCCCCATCTAAAATGAGCTGGAGAAGGAAATGGCAAAGCCCTCCAGTCTCTCTGCCAAGAAGACCCTAAATGGGCTCATGGAGAGTCAGACATGACTGAAAAAAGCCTGAAAAATAATTACACCTCAGCCCATGGGTTCAATAATCATCTTTATGTAGACGACTCAGAGACTTTAATGGGAAGGAAAAAAAGGAAGCAAGCACCTACTATGTGCTAGGCATTGTGTTAAGCTCTTTATAAATACCATTTTATTTGATCCTTACGACAACCCTGGGAGGTAGGTGCTACTATTATTTCTATTTCACAGTTGGGGAAACTGAGGCAAACAGTAGTTAAGTGACTTGCCCAGGGCCATATAGCTATTAAATGTTTTGAGGTGAGATTTGAACTCGGGTCTTCCTGCCTCTGGGCCCATCTTCTGAGCCATCTAGCTGCCTCCTAGGCAAAGGTGAAGTGACTTGTCCAGGGTGACACAGCTAGTAAGTGTCTGAGGCTAGATTTGAACTCAGGTCTTCCCGACTCCAGGCCCAGAGTCCTGGTGCCCTCTCACTGCCTCTGGTACAGCAGAAAGGGTGCTGGATTTGAAGGCAGAAGCTCTGGGTTCAGATCTCACATCTATCATGACCTGTGTGACCTTGGACAAGTCAGCTAGCCTCCCCAGGCTTCCGTTCCTTTACCTGCCTAATGAGGGAGCTGGATTAGAGGCCTTTGTGGTTATCCACGTCTCCCAGCCCACACTATCACCTGTCTAGGGAGGTGCCCAACCTCCACCTGGATGACCCACCAATTGGTCCAACATGGAGCTCATCATCTTTACCCCCAAACATGTCAGACATCCTGATCTCTGTCTTTGCAGCTTTTCTACCTTGGACTCATCTTTTCCTTTTCCCACACCCCCATTTTCTGTCAGTTGTCAACCACTGTGAGAGGACCAGCCTTTTCTCAATTCCTCCTTGTCACTGCCGTCCCCAGCCCTTCTGGCTTCACACACACGTGCTGGGAGTGGTGCCCTCCCATGCTTCCGACTGGCTTTCTGGCTCCCCGTCTGCTCCAATATCCTGTTGTTCCCAGGCTGACCCAGCAGGGGATTTATTTCCTTTCGCACCCCCTTCCCTCATCGTGCACCTGAGATTCCAGCCAAAGGAGCCTCCATACTGTTCTCCATGTACAATACTGCCTGTCTCACCACCATGTTTTTGTACAGTCTGTGCCCCGAGCCTGGACCATCTCGCCTCCTCACCTTCGATTCCTTCATGGCTCCACTTTGCAGCTAGCTCCTAATCTGAGGCCCTTCCTGATCCTTCTAGCTGATCAGGCTCTCTCCCTCCTCATATTCACTTCTCTGTTGACATGTTAGATCTCATTAGAATGTAAACTTCATGAGGGGCAGTTATGAATTTCTCATTTTGTTTCTCTAGCCATAATACTTGGGGCAGTTGGGTGGCACAGTGAATAGAGCGCTAGCCTGGAGTCAGGAAGACTCATATTCCTGCGCTGAAATCTGGCCTCAGTTGTTGTATGACCCTGGGCAAGTCACGTCATCCTGTTTGCCTCAGTTTCCTTATATGTAAAATGAGCCGGAGAAGGAAATGGCAAACCTCTCCAGTATCTCTGCCAAGAAAACAAAAATGGGGTCATGGAGAGTCGGATACAACTTAAAGATGACTGAACCAATCCCTAACCCTTGGCATGATGCCTCCCTCACAGAGGACTGCTTCCATTCTCACGCATACATGATGGGACTGGCCTTGCATACACGATCTTTTTCTTTCTTCCCTCCTTCCCTCCATCTGCCCAGATGCTCCCCATACCTTGTTCCCTTGGCCATGCCAGCGGATCTGGGAGCGATTGAGCTTCAGGCCCCCTTGGAAGGAGCCCACAGTAATCAGCTCTGGCTGTGACTTATTGTTCCAGACCCAAAGCTTCAGGTCATAGATCATGTCCACGCTCCCACTGCTATCGAACTGCAGGGTGAGGGAGCGGGCAGGGAAGCGCAGGTCATACATCTTGCTCAAGAGCTGTGGGGAGAAGAAGGAGCAAGAATGCCCAGGCCAGGCTGGGCTGAGAATAAAGGAGAAAGGCAGGGGATGGAGGGAAAGGCGGCGACAGGATCCTGGATGGGGAAGGGCTCCACTCACTCCCCATTATTGATGAATGAATGAATGAAAGTACTGATCAAGAACCTACTCTGGACCAGTCATTCATTAAATGAGACAGTGCACACTCTAAGGCACCTGAGAGGGAGAGCCAGAGGGGACCTTAGCAGCCTTCAGGTTCAGCCCTCTCATTTTACAAGGTAGGAAACTGAGGGCCAGGGATGTGAAGCCCCAAATCCCTTAGGCAGTCAGGAGGAGAATGTGGATTAGCGGTCAGGAGCTAAAATTTGTGAAAAGGTTGTGGATTTGGAACCAGAGGATGTGGTTTTATATTCAAACTCTGCCACCCAGGGGAATGTGGTCAAGTTGTGGAGTTCTGAGACTCAGTTTCTCCATCTGTAACCTGAGAGGGTAGGACTCTTCCAGCTCAAATTTCTGCTTCTATGATACTCCTCTGATGCCTCTTCCTACCCTGAATGTGACCATGGGTTTCACAGGCTATCCCAGAAGAATGTAAACCCTGGCAGGTTTTACCATCCCAATAAGGCTTTGAATGTAGTACCCACAAGAGTCTCTATCTGCTTCCTGAGGACCAGCCTCACTGACTATGGAGAGCCTCATCACCTGGTCTCTTCTAAAAGACTCTGACCACTTGGAGATGGACTCTTTGGCCATGGAGCCCCATGAAGAGGCACAAAGGGGCTGTAGTCTGTATTCTTGGAGGGCATGCAGACATTAAGGAAATCCCAACTCCACTGCATTTGACCAGCACCACTGCCATCATCGTTTGCCCACTCTTTTCCTTTTCTTAGCCAGACTTCTTGAAAATAACTGTCTACATCCAGTGCCTTCATTTCCTCTTTTCACTTACTCCTTAACCCTTTGCAGTCTTGTTTTTTTATCCAAACAAAACTGCTCTTCCCAAAGTTAGCAATGGTATTTAAAGTGCTAGCTCTGATGGTCTTTCCTCTCTTCTCTCCTTGCCCTCTCTGCTGCATCTGACTCCATTTATCACCCTCTCCTGAATATTCCTTCCTCTCTGGGATTTTTGGCCACTGCTCTTTCTGACTTCTCCTCCTACCTCTCTGACCCCTCCTCAGTCTCTTTTTCTAGTTCATCATTCATATCACACCCCCTAATCAAGGGTGCTCCCCAGAGTTTCCTGGGCGCTCTTCTCCCTCTCTGCTCTCTCCTTCACTAGCTCCCTGGGGTTTAATGATCATCTCTGTGTAGATGACTCTGTACATCTATCCCTCATCTTTCTGCTGACTTCAGCCCCACATCACCAACTGTTTATTGGGCATTTTGAAATGGAGGTCCCATCTCAAACTCAGCATGTCCAAAGGAGAATTCTTTACCTTTGCATTCCCATCCGAGACCCTTTCCTTTTTTAAATTTCCCCATTTCTGTTGAGTTGGCATTGGCTTCTCATTTTGCCACACCCCTTGGATGCAGGCAGTTGTTCATTCTTACCATTTCTACTTTCCTCACTCCCTTTGCATGACCCCTACCTTCCTCCCAGCCCTGATCACCTCTCGGCTGGATCAGGGCGCTGGTCATCTAATCTGACCTCTCTGCGTCTCCTCTGCTCAGCTGCCAAAGCGATCTTTCTGATGTGGAGGTCAGACCATATCACTTCCTGTCCAATAAATCCAGTGACTCCCTTTCACAGCTAGGCTCAAATATTAAACGCCCACTGGATACTCTTCATTCACTTGGTCCCCACCTATCTTTGCAGCCTTATGACATGAGGCTCCCTTTTACACTCTGGACATTCCAGCCAAACTGGTTGCCTTTGCTGCCTCTCTCTGGCATCTGGCCCTTTGCAAAGGCTGTGCCCTATGCCTGGAGTGCCTTCCCTCCTCACCTCCACTCCCTAGACTCCTCTGTTCCCCTCAGACTTCTGCAGGAAGTCTTGCTGGTCCCCACTGACTGCTAGGGCCTCCTTCCTCCCAATGACTTTGTGTTTCTTTTGTATATTTGAATATTTTGTATATTCATCCCCAGTAGAACATAAGCTGCTTGAGAAGACATTAATTTTTGTCTCTCCCCATCCCTTAGCCAAGAGCTGGGCACATAGGTGGTGGCTCCTCACCAGCCTTCCTTACCTCCCAGGGCCGAGTGTGGTTCTGGGAGGGGCATCCAGAGGCATTGCAGCCTAGGGAGAGGTGGAGAGCATGAGCCACACTGTAGACAGCAGCATAGACAGCAAAAGTCTGGTGGTTGTGCAGACCAGCTGAGATGTTCTCGTGGCTGATGTGGTCACACTGTGGACACTGTGGCCCGACCACGTCATCATCAGACTGGGGTGGGGCCTCTCCCAGGGTGTTACAGTAGGTCTGGTTGGCGGCCTGGATCAGGCTCCGGTTAACATAGTCACTGAATTCGGGCAGTGGAGAACCTCGCATGAGGAATCCCAGGATAGTGCCCATATCTTCAATGCCACGCAGTTTGATGACCTGCTCAGACACCAGCCAGGAATCACTGGCCACCCAGACCTTGGGCATCACCTTGGTGACGATGCAGTATTCAAAGAGAATGCGGGCGGATGCCTCTGAGGACAACAGGACTACCACCTGCACGGCACTCTGGTTAATCTGCCGTATGATAGACTCCACCTTGCCCAGATCCCGGGAGTCTTGGAACTTGGGCAGCGGCAGGGTGCCTTCATGGGCAATGCAGATGCTCCGGTTGTTGGCAAGGCTGGAGAAGAGGCTGAGGCCTTGGTGGCCATGCTCGTCGTCACTGCCCACGGCTGCCACCCAGTTCCAGCTAAAGAGGCTCAGCATCTCCACTATGGCCTGCAGCTGCACCCGGTCACTGGGGATCGTCCGGAAGAATGACGGGAACAACTCACGGTTACTCAGTCGGTCACTGCCAGCCCCATAACTGACCTATAGAAAGAGAGGCTGGGCCAGGAGGTGGCTGATGTGCCCTTAGCCAGGGCCAGTGAAGAGAGTGGAAGCCCACTACGGGGATGAAGTTATCAGGGAAATGAGGACTTTGGTGAATGGGGATGGGGCCTCAGTGAGGTCATGGGGGCTCAACAAGGGGGGATGGGGCCTCAGTGAGGTCATGGGGGCTCCACAAGGGGGGATGGGGCCTCAGTGAGGGCATGGGGGCTCAACAAGGGGGGATAGGGCCTCACTGAGGGAATGGGGGCTCAACAAGGTGGGACAGGGCTTCACTGAGGTCATGGGGACTCAACAAGGGGGGATAGGGCTTCACCGAGGGAATGGGGGCTCAACAAGGGGGGATTGAGCCTCAGTGAGGGCATGGGGGCTCAAAAAGGGGAGTAGGGAGACAATGAAAACATATAAATTTCCTGAGTGGGGTTGGGACTTAGTGAGTGGGGGCAGGGATGAGAGCTCAATGAAGTGAACAGAGGCCACTGTTGACTGAAGGGAGGTGGTTGGATAAACCCCAGGCTGTTTCCCAGCTGTGCCCTCTGCCCCCTTAGTTAGTTAGTTAGTTAGTTAGTTAGTTAGTTAGTTCTCATAACATTCAAGGCCCACAAACTCAGGAAGGCAAAGCTGTCTCCTGATGCCAAGCCTGTGTTTTGTTCCCAAGTCCAAGAAGGCTGTTTCTCTTGGCCCCTGCCATGGTGCGCCATTGCAGAGGATAGAGGGGTGGCTCCATGCTTAAGAGCAGACTTGGGTCTTTGAGGAGTAGGGAAGGAACTTACGGGTGAGCAGCCCAACCCTCCCTCCAGGGCTCCTGGTACCTGGGGCATCAGGAAGAAGCTGAAGAGCTTGCCCGTGATGAGGGCAAGCTCAGAAGAGTGAGGGCCGATGACTGCCACCACACGGGGCCAGTACTGGGTGTAGTTGCAGTAGGCACCGATGTCCCGGCTCCCCATCTGTGACATGAACAGGAGACTGGGCTTCATGGTCACTATGGGCAGGGTGCAGGTATCATAGAGGTCATAGCCCAGGTACACACCGGGCAGCAAAGCTGAAGACCTGTTGATCTCCTCGATGGCCATCTTCATGGCCAGCGCCCACAGCAGCCCCACTGGCGAGAACCTGCATTGGAGGAGGCCTCATCCTGAAGCCTAGCATCCCTCTCCCACGGGCTCCAGGCTTGGGGAATCCCATGGGTCGCGTCATGGCCCTGACTTGGCCCAATGCCCCCTTCCTGCTCGCCATTCATACAGCCCACATCTAGGCTTCCTGTAGAGATGCCCTGGGGATCTCCACCCTTATCCAGGACAGGGATGCCCTGGAGCCACTTCTAGCCCCTAACCCTACCTCCACCTCAAGTTCCTCTAGGGCAGAAAATGTTCCTCAGTTAATAAACAGAACCTACTATCTGCCAGGCACTGTGCTAAGTTCTGGAGATACAACGAAAGGGAAAAAACCGTCCCTGCCCTCAGGAAGCTCACAGGGTGCAAGAAATGTGAATTAACAAGCTACATACAGGAGAACTAGGGAACGGCCGGCCAAAGGAAGGCGCAGAATTACAGAGACTGATGGGGAAAGGCTTCCAGCAGAAGGCGGGATTTTAGTTGGGACTTGAGAAGCCAGAAAAACCAAGGGGTGGAGATGAGGAGGGAGAGCGTTCCAGGACCAATGCCCAGGGATAAAAGCCGGGCGGTAGGAGGCGTTTGTAGAACCGGCAGACCGTCAGCGTCACCCGGAGGAAGAAGGGAGTAAGGTGTAATGAAGCCTGCAAAGAGAGCAAGGGGCAGGGGATGAAGGGCTTTGAATGCCAGGTGGAGCATTTTGGGGGGCAGTAGGGAGCCACTGCAGTTTACTGAGTAGGGGGTGATGGGGTGGGACCTGCGCTTTAGGAGAATCACTTTGGTGGCTGAATGGAAGATGGATTGGAGTGGGGAGGGACCTGAGGCAGGCAGACACCGCCCCCCCCCCCAGCACCTTCTGCAGGGATCCAGGGGTGAGGTGATGAGCATCTGCACCAGGGTGAGGCCAGTGTCAGAGGAGAGAAAAAGAGGCGGATCCAAGAGATGCTGCAAAGGCGAACCCGCCAGGTTTAGGCTACGGAGGTAGGGGTGGGGAGGGGAGGGGGGGAGAGTGGAGTCCGGAACGAGCCCTAGGCTGGGAGCCTGGGGATAGGAGGAGGTCGCTGGCCTCCCTGGGAACAGAGAAGGTTGGGGTGGGGTTCTTATCTTCCTATCTCTTGTCTCGCACTTTTTTGTGGGGGGAAGGATCAACTATCGCATCTGTGTAGGTCGGATAAAGCTGGGCAAAAGCTCGGCAAAAGCTCGGCAGCTCAGTCTCAGCGGACAGCTGCCTCCATTGGGAGGAGGCGAACTTGCCCAGGGTGGCACGGCTGAATGTGTCAAAGTTGGGACTTGAGCCCGCCTGGCTCTGGGGCCAGCTTTCTATCTGTACCACTGTGGCTGCCTCTTCTCAGCGCCTATCAGGTGATTAATAAATGATCACTGGGTGAATGGACGGGCTAGGATGTTCTAGGACTGGTGTCTGGCACTGAGATCTCCCGCCTTCCTCCTGACTCCAGAGCCGGAGTTCTATTCACTGCGCCACCTAGCCGCCCCCTCTCCTGCCTTCCTTATCTGGCTCATACTCTCTAGGGCTGCTTCATGCCTGGCCTGGTACCCTCCCTATCAAGGCTTACGCTTTACCTGGCCTCTGGACACCTGGCTGCTGTCTATTCAGGAACTCCCGCCATCTATTTAGCCGCCACATAGAATCCCCAGAGCCCTGCTCTTACCCTGCAAAGACCCTCTGGATCCCCACTTCCTGGCACAGCCCACCCGAACCTTCACCCTTTACCTGCTCCTCATTCCCTGAGCCTGTCCTCTTCTCAGTCTTACAGACCCCAGTCCTTCCCCACTTAGGAGTTCCCTTCATTTACCTGGCACAAAGACACTTTGGGATTTCCTCCCCCCCCCCCTTACCTGGTACTTGGGCCTCGCCCTTACCCGCCATGCAGACCCTGGGGAGGCTCCTTCCTTTAGCTGGAACAGATTCTCTGGGGCTCCCCCTTTTCCTGTTACAGCCTCCCTAGGACTTTTCCCCTTGTCTGGTGCACAGACTCCCAGTCTCCCCACTTCCACTAGTCCCCCCTTTTACCTGGCACACCCTCTCCCACCCCTGGCATTCTCCCTTCCTCCCCCCTCCCCCCACATACTTGGTACAGATCACCCCCTTTGGTTTGGTCCTTTCCGGGACTACATCTTCTTTGATCCCAAAGGGGAAGAGGCCCCCCAGGATGTAGTCCCCATTCAACTTGAGCTGTTTGGAGAGGCACAGCTTGGCCTGGGCAGTGGAGCAGGCCAGGCCCAGGCTTAGGCCCAGGCAGTGCAAGAAACCCCACATTGTAGAGGGAGGGTGTGGGCAGTTCACAATAGAAGAGAGGGCAGACAGACTCCCCAGCTAAATAGACTCGACTTGGGCATGGGGGACTGGGGAGCAGAAGGCCTGGATATTTGGTTAGCAAAACCCTCTCCCTCCTTGTTCCCTGGCTCAGGACCCACTAGGCAAATTGGCCAGAGTGGGGGCAAAAGGGAGCTGGGGGGGATTTTCATAAAGTTGCTTTACATAATCCCACTGATGGAGGAATTTGCACACTCTCAGCCCGGGCTGCCCAACTGGCCTCAGCATCAAGATCTGCCTCAGCAGACTCTCCCAATGGCCACAGCCATGGGCCCAGGAGTCCTGAGCAGCATAAGCTGGCCAGAGATGATCCTGGACCTTGCAAATGCTTTTTGACTTGGATATTCTGTTATTCAGTCCCTTCAGTCATGCTTAACTCTTCATGCCCCCATTTGGGGTTTTCTTGGCAGAGATACTGGAGGGGTTTGCCATTTCCTCCTCCAGCTCATCTGGCAAATGAGAAAACTGAGGCAAACAGGGTAAAGTGACTTTCTCAGGGTCACACAGCTAGTAAGTGTCTGAGGCCACATTTGAATTTACTGGATTCTCTATCCATTATGCCATCTAACAACAGTCCATTGATTTGCATATATAGGGCCACAAATTTAGAACTGCAGGAGTCCTCAGAAGTCAACTAGTCCAGTTCCTACATTTTACAGAGGAGGAAACAGAAACCCGGAAAGGTGAGGACATTTGTCCATGGTCACACTGGTAATCAGTGTCAAAGGCAGGATTTGAACTCAGGACCTCTGACCCCAGAGTGGGCTATCTTTCCACTGTGCCAGCCATGCCTGAAAGTCAGGTGGGGTTCAGTGACTTGCTGAGGTTACGTGGGGAGTGGGTGGTTAATGAAATCTCCCCAGTAGAATGTAAGCCCTGAGAAGGTGGAAACTGTTTCACTTTTTTCTTGGGATCCTCAGGACACAGTGTGGCTACGCTCTGTGCTGTGTGCTATGGCGCGTGGCAACACACTTCATAATTGTTTGCTAAATTGAAAGGAAGTGAAGTTGAGGATCCCCCAAATGGTGATGAAGAGTGTGGGTGTGGTAGAGGGGTGACACAGGAGAAGCTTCATAGAGGACGTTTCTGGAGGAAGACGTGCTTGGAAGAAGCAGGGGT
This sequence comes from Pseudocheirus occidentalis, assembly GCA_028646575.1. Lineage (NCBI taxonomy): Eukaryota > Metazoa > Chordata > Mammalia > Diprotodontia > Pseudocheiridae > Pseudocheirus > Pseudocheirus occidentalis. Next base: position 20,446,312 of record CM053596.1, on the reverse strand, counting down.
AGCCCACACTCCTGGTCCCTGGACATTATGGGAGGTGCACTGATAATGGGCTAGACAGAAAGACTCGCCACCCACCTCGAAGGAGGAAGGGGTGGAGGAGATCTCCGATCTGTTGGATCTTGGAGGCCCTCCAGTGAATCAGGATTTCTTAGCTGTTTTTATATCCTGGACCCCTCAGGCAGGATCTACCCCTAAGGACCCCTTCTCAGAAATGTGCTTTTCAGTGCATAAGATGAAATATGTAGGATTACAAAGGAAACCAATTATATTGAAATAGTTATCCAAAAAATGGGGGGCATTTAGGTAGTGCAATGAGCAGAGCACCAGCCCTGGAGTCAGGAGGACCTGAGTTCAAATCCAGCCTCAGACACTTAACACTTACTAGCTATGTGACCTTGGGCAAGTCACTTAACACCAATCGCTCTGCCTTCCCCCCTCCAAAAAAACAAACAAATTAATTTTAAGTTTAAAAAAAGTTGACAGACCCCAGGTAAAGACCCCTGATCTAGACCAACCCCTTCTCATTTTACAGATGGGGAAACAGGCTCAGAAAAACTGAGCTGCTCAGAACCCCTCCTTCTGCCAAGGTGGGCCTGGGGCCCCTCACTAGGAGAAACATGGTGTGGCAAGCTGACACTCCCCCTCCCTCCCCATGGCATGGGGGGCAGGTCATGCAAATATCAGATCAACAGAAGGCAAATGTTGCCTTAATGCCAACAGACTGGGGGGAGCTGAGCTCCAGATGGTGGCCCTTGAAGGAGGGTAGGTGGGGAGCCACGGCATGAGGCTGATGGATGATGACAGGCAAGGACCAAGGACAGGGGTACTGGGACATTGATTGGGAAATAATGTGTTCAGTCCTAGCCACTTAAGGGGTAATCTGGGGGGAAGCTGGCTCCCTCTCCTGGTGCTCAGTAAACAAAGACTGGATGGCTAATGGACTGGTGGGTTGCAGAGGGGATTATTTTTCAGGCATGTGGTACAAGAAGAAAAGAGCTCTGGGTTTGGAATCAGAAAACCCAGGTTCAAATCTTGACTGCCATTTGCTACCTGGGTCAATCTTGGGCAAGTCACAGAAAATCTTGGAACCTGTCTGCTCATCTGTAAAAGGGACTTGATGGCCCCCAAGTCCCTTCCAGATCTACTTCTATGACAAGATGACCACTGAGGGGTGACTAAATGAAAAATGGAGTTGCAGTTAGAAAGCTTCCCTCTTGGGGTTACCTCCCTAGATGACCTTAGTCAAGTCACTCCTCTTTTTGCACCCTCATTTCTTCCTCTGCCAACAGGAGAGCTGGGCTTCGTGACTTTTGAGAATTCTAACATTCTGGGATTCTCTGAGCACCACCCCCCCCTTCCCCCAGACTCAGGTTCCTGCTCAAGGGGCAGCACGTGAGGGAGCTGTTTCTGCAACTCCTTGGGACACCTCACGTAGAAACCATCAGGACTAGATTCACCTCTTGAGGCTAGTGAGGACCATGGCTGGGGGATGGGGGGGCGAGTCTCAGCTCATTGGTAGTTCATTGGTCACCTTTAGCCCATCTCCCTGAGCTTTTCTGGACAAATCATGAGGTTCAGGGGAGGCTCTTTCCTAACCTACATTTGTGATTCTGCAGAGATTTTAATAAAACAATTTTTACTTCCTCTAAGTGAAATGTCCTCTCATCACAACTCCCTCTACTCTGTCACCACGAAGGGCTGCCCTGATCCCTTAAGGCCAAGTCTTTGCCCTCCCCTGGCCCCTCACCTTTACTAGATGCCCAGGGCTCGAGAGGCCAGGCTCAGCTCTCTGGTGACAATCTTTCCTGTCCCAAGGGGTTTTGTGTTCTCCATGGAGTGTAGTTTGTTAAAAAGGATTGCAAGTCCCAAACAAACCAGGAAAGGATGAATAGGGACAGTGACTTGAGCCCGAAACTAAATGCATAGGATGAGTCAGGAACAAGAGAAGACAAGCAAATTGGGAACTGGGATGATTCATTCCTTGTACTTGTGTTTGGCATAGCAGCTGCTTCATAAACACTTTTTGAGGGGCAGCCCTGGAGGACCTGAGTTCAAATCCAGCCTCAGACACAATCTGTGTGACCCTGGACAAGTCACTTAACCCCATTGCTTCCCCCCAAAACCACAACACCCTACTTGTTGATTGACTCTTCTTGGTGTCTCCTTCCTCTTCCAGAATTCTCTTCCCCCCAATACCCCAAATGACTACTTTCAGAACCCCTTTCTACAGGACCTTATTCTTTGTCACTGAATTGAGTGCAAGGGAAAGAGCACTCCTCTGGGTTCAAATCCTGTCCCTGCCACATACTGCCCATGTGACCTTGAGAAAGTCCCTTAGCCTTCATAGGCCAGTTTCCTCATTTGTAAAGTTAAGAGACTGGGACTGAATCCCCTTCCAGCCCCAAAACATGATTTGTTAAATTATTCCCCACTGAGGCTTAAGAAAAGTATAAAGTATTTGCTTTTCATACAGAACTCACAAAAGACTGAAAAGTGAGAGGAGGGACTATTTCTCTCATTTTAATAATAAATTATTGAATTAGGACCAAGATATTTTTCAGAAGCCTGTAGGTTGTTCAGTGAGGACAATGTTGATGGACTGAGATTTTCCCAAGCCTCAGCTTTTGGATCCTGGGTGGGAGACCCCACCCAACTAGAAAACCTTACAAAGAATTTAATCTATGGTGAATTGTGTTCCACTGGCCAAGACCCAGCCAGGAGGAACATCAGCCAAGGACCTAAGCTGCAAGATGGAGGAACGGTGAGGACAGCGGGGACAAATGATATTCATGAGAAAGCATTCCTATTGGTTGGACTTGGGTAGTGCAGGTGCCCACAAGAGGCATGGCATTACTAGCCTAATAGGAAATGGCAGGGGGGAGAGATGGGTGAAAGGCAGTGTCAGAGAGGGCTGGACAGCCCCTTGGACTCCAACATCCAGAAACAGGTTAAAAATTGCTCATGGCCCAGAGATGACTTCACTTCTCCTTTCCTTGGAGGGTGGACGAGGCTCTCACTGCCCCAGTGGCTTGTTCCAAACACATTACCTTGTTACCTGGTTTGTGGCACTGGGTGGGGCACTGGGGTGACTGGGAGGGACCCACATCCTGCCAGGGAGGAGACAGAATGGAATGTCTGCCTTTGGATCACAGCCTTGGTCAAATCTGTCCCAAAGTACTTTTTGTAATCTGCAACTGAAACACTCAGTGCCTGGACTGGAGGATGATGGGATGAGTCACTTAACTGGATGGGAGCTCCCAAGGTTTAGGGACCCCCCCAGGCTGCAGAGCCAATAAGGACTTAGTGACTGAGAATACCCAGGGTCATTGATACTAAATGTCCCCACTCTGCAAGGTGGTGATCTAGGGAGGGAAGAGTTCATCTATACCTTGAGTTCAGGGTTCAATTCTGGGCCTCAAAGTGTAGCAAGGACACTGACAAGCTGAGGGCTTGGAGAAGAGCTGCCAGGACATTGACAGGCTTTGGGTTCATCCCATAAAAGGCTCAGATAAAGGGACTGGGCATATTGGGCCTAGAGAGAAGATGGCGGTGGGGAGAGGGAGAGATGGGGGCAGGACATGTGAACTACCTTTGAGTATTTGAAAAGCTGTTATAGGGAGGGGGGATTAATTAGGCTTTCTTTTGTTTGGCCGAAGATGTCAGAACTAGGAACCCCGGCAGGTGGGAGCTGGGACTCAAGACTTGGGCTTGAGAGGTAGCCAAGATAAAGGTCTTGATAAGGAGAGTGGTCCCAGAGGGAAACGGGCTGCTTCAGAAGTAGGAGGATCACTCACACACGGAGGTCTTCAGAGGCCAGATGACTTCCTGCCATCATTTTTGTGGCGGAATAATGGCCAGCATTTATACAATGCTTTAAGCATGCTAAGTTATTTCACAATCACTATTTCATCTGATTCTACCTATCCTCGAGGGAGGCAGGTGCTATTATCTCCATTGTACAGGTAAGTAAACTGTAGCTGACGGGAAGTGACCTGGCCAAGGTCACACAATTGGTAAGCACATGAGACATGACTGGCCCTTTGATCTTCCTGACCTCAAAGTTTTTTCCGTGACCGCTTTCAACAATGATCAGAAACTGTGTAGCGAGTGACCTCTTAGGTCAGGATATACCAATCATCATTTCTTTCAGATTTATTCATTACATGCTTACAATAACTACTATACCATTTGCCCCCTCCCCTCCCCCCCCAATTTTGAAGCACATGCACACATTTGATTTGCAGCCATAGAGGGAAATATACTGGACCCATAATTAGGCCATTCTCTCCAGGGGCACCCTTGGAGCCCCGATGGTTGGATCCCCTATGGTGGGAGCCACTGCTCTAGTCACTGTGCTATCTGCCACCCCCTGGTGGAGAGCCCTGAAGGCCTCCCAGAGCCTCGCTGCCTCTACTGGCCCACAGTAAACAGCTCTCCTACAGGTTCAAACTCTCAGTACGCTTCCATCTACTAAGTATGATTTATTTTAAATGCAAAAATAATCAAATATACTATGATTTCTCCCCACCAAGGAATGAAGTCACACAGCCCTGCTGTATACATGCCATAGAAAGGGGAAGGTCCACAGGAAGTGGGAATGTGGAGTCAACATCAGTAGAAGATGGGGGGGAATGATACCCAGGGTGACCCCCAAAGCCCTGTCCCTCCCCTCCCCCACCCCCAGCTGAAGCACAGGCCCCAGATCCTAAGATCTGACCAGCTTCACATCACCTGATCCATGCATTCACATAGGCAACAGGGGCAGGAGGAGCCCCGCCCCCCCCCATAACAGGATGCCTAATGGCTCCATTTCTAAAGAAAGGGAGGACCTGGGGCATGGGGGATAGCACCACCTTCCTCCCAACTCCTTGGCTCTCAGGAAACAGCTCATGCCAGGGCCCCTCCCTCTCTGCCCAGGGCTACTGCCACACCCTCCAAAGGGCAGAAGCCCATCACCCTGGGTTATCTGCTGGAAACCTTGTGAGTCAAGGGGATAATACAAGAAAGGAGAGCAGCCAAGGGAGCCCAGATATGGCAAAGATGGAGAAGGGAAAGATGGCTACAGTACCCCGGCTGCCCTATGCCATATTCCAGAGACTGGGCAGTCTTTGGGGTCTTCCTATATAAACTAAGGGCCCACTCCAGAAGCCGCAAGTCAAATAAAGACCTGTTTGAAAGCCAAGGTGGGAAATGTGGCCCTTGGGCCTTTCTAGGGGGTTTGCTGAGAGTAGCACATTCCCCTTCAAGCAGCATTTTTAAATGTCTCTAAGAATGGAAGGTCCTCCATTTCTCACACCTTTTAGAAGAAACTTATGGGGGAGAAGGGAGAGGAGAGTGCTTAGGTCCCAGGAGGGTCACAGGCTTAGGGGTAATCATTATGTATTTTTCCAGAGAAAACCTCATGGGGTATGTGATCCCCAGGAAGAAGGCAATCTGGGGGAGAACTGCATAAGAAGAGGTGCTTTGCTGAGGGATTTTTTTCAAGATGACTCCTCAAAAGAGAAGAGCTCAGTTGGCCATCTCCTGCTTTGAGCTTCTACTGGGGAGCCAGCTGGCCATTAACACTGCTGCTTCTGGACTATGGGCAGCTGCCAGGATTCCAAATAATAACCTGGATGATGGCCAGCCAAGAATTTCACTCTGTGGTCAAGATGCAGAATCACAGCATTTTTGTCAAGAGATCAGGAGATGGCCATGGTCTCATGCCAGATGGGGACACGCCTGACTTTCTAATATCATGTGCACGGCTAAGACCAGGCACCCCCAAACTGGTCTCTTCAGCTGATGGGACTGTCACCTGATTTTAACTGGTCTGTTATTACTTAGAGTAACTAAACCAGGGCCCCAGGACCCAGGGACAGAAATACTGGCAAGGGGGTGGATGACAACACTGTCTTTGGTGAGACACCAGAGATACACACTGGGTACTTCGGTTTAAAAACAAACAAACCAACAAATTCCTTCAAAGCCACTAGGGGAAATCCTGTGCAGGTTTTGGCTTCCCTGCCTAGAGACGACCTGAGCAGGAGGTGGTAACCTTTGCTAGGTGAACTGGATGGATACATATATATGTTTTCCTTACAAGACACTGGAAAAGGAAATAAATTATTGTGCCCCTGAGATAACTGAAAGTGATCCTGTGGTTTTACATTTCACTAAATAACATTTTCAGACACAAAGTTGACAAAGTAGTCAGAAATTACAATGACAGATCCCTGGGCTTGACCACCAGATAGCATCTCCTTCTAGGTTCACTCCCTATTTGCATGTGAAAATGCTTCTTCTGGCAGGGGAAAAAGAGATGGAAACATACTTCTTATGTCTGCAGCCTGGGCACTGCAATGTGACTCTAAGTAAAAAAAAAATTTAAAAACTATACCAAGTTTTTTCTTTTTGCTTTTGATTAAAAGAGTGAGGGGCAGAGTTGTCTGACTTCCCCAGAGGCTACATGATTTTACTTAAGATTATTCCTGATACTTCAGATGGTAGGCAGGTCAGGAGGAGCTGAAACCAACCTCCTTCAAGATGTAAACCTGGCCCTCTGCTTTCCAATGATCTCCAATCCAAGGATTGTCAATGATTCTTTGGCACTCCCTGCAGAGAGCAAGCGGTCCTGCAAAAATACCAATTGCCAGCCAACTGACAGATAAGTCCAAGCTTGGTGGAAGATGTGGGAAGACAAACCAAGGGAGCTGTGAGTAGGGCCGAAGCCTCAGTAAGTGCAGGATGGCAGGTTTCGGTTGCATCACTACCTGGTATCTAGGGTAGGAGAGTCACTTTCAGGCCTGGCTCCCCTCAGCTATGGAAGGTCTAGCAGGCTATGCTCCTCAAAGAGTTTCTGGGTGATCTGGTACACCTGGCAGATGAAGGGCATGGCTTCATTCAGCATCTCCACAGCTTCCTCGGAGGGCCCCACATTCATGGTCTCTAGGAAAGCACTGCGGCTGGGCAGTGTGCAGAATGCCATGGTGACAGCTTTCCGGATGATCCAGGGGTGGTAGGAGGCTAGGGTGGCGTTGTAGGAGTCTGTGCAGAGGATCGAGGTCTTGCAGTCCTCTTGGCTAGTCCTGAGCCCTTCCAGGAACATCTGCAGCCAGTGCAGGGCCCGGTGCAGGCGGAGGATGGTGCGGCAGCCAGAGTCGGGGTGCTCGGAGCGCTTCTGGAGGTCCACCAGTTTGTTGTCAATCTCATATTGCACCATTGACTGAAGGCTGGAGTAGTTCTCCTTCTGGTCACTGCTGCGGAACCTCTCCATGATCTGGATCTTGGTCATCACATCCTTGGAGATGAAGGAGAAGATGGTGCCGAGTTTGTTCAGGAACCTACATTTTCAAGACCAAACAAGGTGTCATTGGTGTGGGAGAGTCTGCTGTGGCAACTCTCTGAAAGGGAGCCCCCAGCTCCCCCACTGGGGAAATATGCCACATCCCAACCTGGTGGGAGTAATGAGGCCAAAGGTCTGATCCCAGGGGATTTCCCTGGGCCAAATTGCTACAGAAACACGCAACAGCTGAAGCAATCAGGGAGGGAAGGAGCTGAAACAATCCAGAAATGGGAATGGGCTAAAGTAAAGCTGGGTTTTCTGGTTCTCAGGGGAGGGGTCCCCAGCACCAATGATGGGATCTCCAAGAGGGACACAGGTCATCTAAGTTCTCCAGCAAAATGCTACTTCCAAAATCAAAACTGTGTAACCCCCTTGCAGTTGCTTCCCTTTCCCAGCGACTTGCCAGGTATGGCAGGAGGGCCAGGTATGGCTCTCGTGGCCAAAGAGAGTATTGCTGAGTGATGTCTCAGTGCAGATCCTGTACCAACTGTTGACACCCCAACTGTACCCCCTGGATGGTTAATGTTCAAGGAGGGCACATGGAAGTGCCTCTGCACAAGGATCTATATGTTGGGCCTCATGGGCCAATGGGAGAATCCAGTTACTGGTGCTTATAAAATGCTTGCAAAGAATGTGGACCTAAGGAATGTGAAACTGCCGCTCCATCCCTGTGTGGCCCTGTGTCCACCCTGATTACATGCTGATCGACCAAAGTCAATTCCCGGATGCCCACAGGTTCAGGCCCTCCTCACATACAGGCCTCCCGACCCAGCCTCCCACACTCATCTGGTCCCCCTCTCTCCCACATGCTCTGCATCCATGTGCACTCTCCTCCTAACACAAAAGGGAAAATGACGGTGATGACAATGCTAACAATAGCTCACATTGATATAACACTCTGCCAGGTCCTGCTCTAAGCACGTCACAATGATCATTTCATCCAACAACCCTGGGAGGAAGGTGCTATTACCAAACCCATTCTGCAGATGAGGAAACAGAAGCACACAGATTAAGTGAGTTGCCTGGGTTCACGCAATCAAAGTAAGAGACTGAGGCTGGATCTGAACTCAAGTCTTCCTAACTCCAGGTCTGAAGCACCACTCAGGAGCCCTTACCAGTGTGAGCTTTCCCTGGCACTCTGGCCAAAGCCCTTGGGATCCACAGAATGCCCCACCTCCCCACCTCATACACTCACCTGACAAGCCCTTTCCAACCGGTAATATAAGCATCCATGAGGACCTCCTCCTTCTCATTGAGGCACTGCTTGAAACTGCCCAGCACGACCTTCAAGTTAAAGTCAGCCTGTTCATCAGCCATGGTCCAGCACAACCTGAAACACACAGAAGGTCCCTAAGCAATCAGGCCACCTGTGTCTGCTTCGGAGGACGGGCTGGAATGGCAGACCTGATGTAATGAGGCGTCTTTCTCAAAACTTGCTCCTATTCACCCAAGTTGCTGCAGGATAGAAGTGTCCCATCCAAGCAGAGATGGGCTCCCAAATCTTGGCAATCACAGCCTACTCACTGACTCTACAGACCTGCCAGTAGTCAGTGACCAGACAAGTCTGAGATGGGAGAGGCCAAGCTGGAAGATGGGCCCTGCCCTGGAATCTCCTGGGCATCCTGGATTCTTTAGCAGTCCCATCTTTCTACCCTGGACTCAAGCCCAACTTCCCAGACAGAGCAGGAGACAGAACAGAAATTATTCAGATGAGAGAAGGCAGGAAGGAGAGGAGGGAGGCTACCATTCATGCTATGACTGTAAACATTCCACAGATCTAAGATCTGTGCAATGTTCCTGGTTGTTGACTTTGGGTGGCTCCCATGTCCCCAGACTATGGGCTATTTAAAGTAAGATGAAATCATACTTCTGTGTCTCCTTGTGTACCCCATGTGGTCCCAAACACAGAGCTGGTATTCAGTGTGACCCTCGATGACTGCCTGTATGATTAAAATCAACAAAGGGGGATTGCAACAGCTTTAAGAATGGGGACTGAAAAGCTGAGGACCCCAGGGCATGAAGACTACTGAGGGTGACCAATGGCAGATCATGGTTCTGGGAGTTAGGACACCTCATTTGCTTTTGACTGCTTCTTCCCTCTGGATCTCAGTTCCCTTATTTGTAAGATGAGAGGGTTGGATAAGATGATCTGAAAGGTCCCTTCCAACCCCAACATTCTATTGTTCAAAGTCTCTTCCTGCTCAGATGGTCTATCAGTCAAGGACAGATCAATCTCTTGTTTAAATAGCCTCATGCTTTCTCATTACCAACAGCAAGCAGGAAATTGCTGTTGGACTTTTTAATGATCTGTAGCCCCACAGTCATACTGAGAGAAGAGGGAACAAAACAGTTTTGAGCAGGCTGAAGAGCTGAGGTTATAAGCTGAGGACGGATACACCCGGCTCAGCTTCTGAAAGGTAAGGTCAATATCCCCCACTGGACATTACTTTGACTCTGCTATGATTACATTCTGCTGTAAGCCATTTGTCAGAGCTTCAAGGTCTGGGATAAAGAGCCACCGAGCAGGAAGAAGGAAGGGGGTGGGGAGGGAATGAGTAAGAGCAGCCAAATAAATAGAGTCTCAACACTGCAGACTCCCACAGGCACTTCACCTAGTTCAAACTCGTAGATGGTAGCAGTCTGGGGTTCTACTGAAAGCATGCTGGCCCCTGGCTCCCATTCCACTTCATCGAGTGTGTCTATTGAACACTAACCACAAACAAAAATAAATTTCAGAGCAGCAGAGTCTGACTCAGCACAGAGCAACCTGGAGAAGGTCCCCCATCCCCTCCAGGGAAGGAAGCAGACCCAACCACAGTGATACAGCAGTGCCATACATACCGGGGGCCAGAGAGGGAAGGTCAAAGGGGAGGGGATTCCAGGGTCTTACTCCTGGTTCTTCTGTCACTGCCTTCGGGTCCTAGAGTCACATCCTTGAAAAGAAAACACAAGGGTGGCAGAAAATCAGGCCGGGGGAGCCCTTCATCCCGAGCATCAAACACCTAGCTACAGAAGGAACCGCCCGTGTACAGAAATAGATACACAACATAGATATGCAGATACACTGTGTACAAATATAGACTCGGCACAAGTACAATGTAAATGCAGTTCCCAAGATGAAGTCTGAGTCCCTCGATTTCAAAATCAGGAGGGGAGGACCGAGGAGTGGGGAAGAGCTCCATCTCGTGCCACCTGCTGTCTGACAGATGGGGAAACTGAGGCTCAGAGGAGTCACCCGGCGAGTCAGGCGGAGCGGCTGCCCCCGGACCGTGACTCGGGAACTGGGGCCCCTTCCCCCGCAGCGCAGGGGGACCCGAGGGCGGGGACTCATGACCCTTGACGCCCCCGCCCCCAGCCCGGGAACTTGGTCTAGTCTGGGGCCAGGGCTCCCCCCCCCCCGCCCCAACACCCCTGACGCCCGCCTACAGCTCCCCGACCCCAGGGAGTCTGGACTCCCAGACGGCTCCCGGGGCCGACTTCCTCACCCTCACCTGCACCTCACTCACCTGACATTTCCTCTGAGTGCAGGTTTTTGGGTCGAGTCCTTAATCCCCTCCAATCACAGCCAAGACCCGTCCCCAAGTCATCGCCCCTACTTGATTGACTGGAACAGAATCCAATGGAGAGCCGACAGAGAGCGCCAGCCCAGGAGGGCACGTCCTAGGCTCAGGGAAGCCGACTCATAGGCTGGGGTTGCGCCTGCGTCCTGGTTCGGGTCGTTGCCGCTGTCCCCGCCCCTCGCGCAGGCGCAGTACCTTGGAACTCGCTGTGAGTACGGAAGCTTGTGCGGCTAGGCTTGTGGAGGGCTGAGGTGGGGAGAGGAAAACATTGGGGGGCCCCTCACTGCGGGGATGGGGAGCGGAGGGCCGACCGATTTTTCCAGGGAGCCTGCTGGAAGTTTCCCTCTACGACCTGCCCACCTCTCTCAGCGGCCCTCCGTTCAGGGTCAGCCTCTCCCGGGTGGGCAGCCATGAGCGCCATCCGGACTGGCCCGCTGGGATGCGGGCGAGTGACGTCACCGCGGGCGAGCAGCTACTCCGAAGGCCTTGGGGGGGGAGGGGCGCCTCCTGGCTGGGGAGCCCGGACTCAGTCTTGGGGCCTCCCGACGGAGCCTACCTTGGCTACCTGTGGGGATGCAGGGGAGCCCAAGGAGATGCCGTCCTGGCATCGTAGAACTCAGGGCTAGAAGGGACCATAGGCGTTCTCGCCCATCTTTCTCTTCCTTCTCCACTCTAGAAATGAGGAAATCGAGTCTCCAAGAGGCAGTAGAACTTGCTCAGGGGCAGCGAGTCAGGGATCAGAGCAGAGACTAGAGAAACCCATCTCTTGGCCCAGAATGGCTTGTACAGAGTCACACAAGTAATAAGTAGTAGAGCCAGTATTCGAACCCGGGCCCCTTGACTCCAAATCCTGTGCATTTTTTATACCACGTTGCTTTATGTGTGATAAGGAAGTGACTTTTGCTGCTAATACTCCCAAGCCACACATCCTAGGAGCAGCTGGGCTGTAATTCAAGGGATGGCTGTTAAATTTTTTTTCAAATTGTTTTTGGAATCAGAAAAATGCCCCTGACTGGTAGTTATTATTTTTTGTAACCCTAACAGTTTACAAAATGCTTCCCTTACAACAACCATGTAAAGTGAAAAGGCAGTGTGATGTACTGGGAAGAACACTGGATTGGGAATTAGGCTTTAAGAGTTGGAAGGGCCCTCAGAAGTCATCTGGTCAACCCATTCTAGATTCAGAAGGCTTGTGCTCTGTTACTGGCATATCTGTGTGGCTCTGGGTGAGTTATTTAACTTCCAAGGCTCTTTCCATCTGTAAATCCTGGGCAGTACAATTTTATATTCCATATTTTACAGGTGAAGCAAGTGAGGTCAAGTGATTTAGGATCTAGAACCCAAGTCCAGATTGAGGTAGTGATAGTGGGATCATCACTATGGTTTCCTAGCATGTTTTTCCCTTTAGAGACCTCTAGTATACTGTTGTGTTAGTAGGGCAAGTAAGACTTTGACTGCCGGTATTTCACACTGCTTTGCCATAGAGCCAGTAACCAGAACTTAGGAAAC
>CM053596.1:20406121-20425179 GCA_028646575.1 Pseudocheirus occidentalis | reverse complement strand
CCCCAAAAAAACAAAAAAAAAGTCCCATTTATCCCCCAGTCTCTGGGCATCCTCCCTTCTGGTCTGGTGGCCCATTCGGCCTCTGCTTGTTTTGTTTCTTCTCCTTTCTCCTGTCTGCCAAGACCTAGGTCTAACCTCTGCTCAGTAAATCCCAGTGGCTCCCTATTACCTTCTGGACCAGATACAAAGCCTGTTGTATGGCATTCAAGGCTCTTTACAGCTTGACCTCTTTCTCCCAGTCCAGTCTTATGTTCTACTCCTATGCACAAACTTTACAATCCAGTGATGCTTGGCTATGCTTGCTCTTCCTCCCGCTCTCTGGGTCCCTTCACACCAGGACCCTCATACCTGGTGTGTCCTCTGGCTTCTTTTAAGCCTCAGCTCATTGGCCACATTTCTCTGCTATGTTCTGATTTGCCCGTGTTGTCTTTACCACTAGGATGTGAGCCCTGTGAGGGCAGGAACCATTTTTCCTTTGTCTTGGTGGAGTTTAGTCCATTCTTATTGATTGATGGATGGTGTGGCTTGGCCCTCCGAGGGCCAGGGCTGGACCCTGAAGATCCAGTGACCCTCAGACCCAGAGCTTGCTGATGCTCTTTTAAGCAACATCCTAGAATTTGCAGCTGGGAGGGGCCCCCTCATTGTAAGAAGAGGGAGACTGAGGCCAGGGGCCAGGACTCCCCATCCAGCCTTCTTTCCCCTGCAGCAAGTCCTCTCTTAAGTTATCACTGAATAGGAAAGCCAGCCGTAGGTGTCCTCTGAGACCATTGGCATTCTGGGAAAAGAAAATGCTGATTTCTTCAGCACCCAGTCAGCAAGGCAGCTGCCCCCAGAGCCGTGCTTTCCTTCCTGACAGTGTCCATACAGAGAGCAGACAAAGCAGGGAGGGTGCCTACACACTGGTTATTTGCTCCTTCTTGAGGCTGTTAGACGTTTTCCTTGAAGCATGGGTGGGCTGGGATGGTGGGAAGTGGGGGTGAATGGGCAGGGGGACTCAGAAAGGGCCAATGAGGCTGTTTCAGACTGACCTTTCTGGGCTTGGGCCTTTCCCTCTGTAGGTCCTCATCCCTGTGTTTGCTCTGGGCCGGGCTCAGGAGCTCTGCATCTTGCTGGAAACATTTTGGTAAGAGCAAGCCTGGCTGGGGGGAGGGGGCATCCCATTGAAGTTGCTCACACACACTCAGGTATGTAGAGAAGAAATCCCTTGAAGACTGGTGCACTTACAGCTAAACGTCTCTGTATGGCAGCGATCTCTAAGAGGCCCCAGCAGCCACAGCAGGCCCAGTGCAATGCCCAGGCTGCAGCAGTGTGACATGGGCACAGTAGCACCTGCCTTGTCTTTCATTTTGGAGTTCTGCTAGTGGGGGTGCAGGAGCTCAGCAGGTCTTTCCCAGTGATGCAAATAATTCAAACCAAGCATAAGAATGTGTGAGCCAGCTGTCCAGGGCAGAGCTGGGCCCACCACTTTACTTAGCCCCTCCCCCCCAGCCTTTTCCAGCACACACAGTCACATAGGTCAGCCTGGGCCCACAGCAGGAGGTTGTTTCTTGGGCCTGAGGTCCTCAGCAAGATTCCTCACCCAAACAGGCAGAGACTGGACATGATAAGACAGCCACTGGCGGGCACTGATCACCTTCCCTTTCTCTTCCCATAGGGAAAGAATGAACCTGAAAGCCCCGATCTACTTCTCTACGGGTTTGACTGAGAAGGCCAATCACTACTACAAGCTCTTCATCACCTGGACCAATCAGAAGATCCGGAAAACATTTGTGCAAAGAAATATGTTTGAGTTCAAACACATCAAGGCTTTTGACAGAGCTTTTGCTGATAACCCTGGACCAATGGTACGGGAGGGTGAGGGTCCTATGGGCTGGGGCCTAGAACTTGTCGGGAGAGTCTGTGTTGCTGCCCACACTAGCATGCATTCACAGCAGTGCCCCTGTGGGGCAGGGGAGGCAGGAATGGGCTGATAGCCTCAGCTGCTAGTGCTCCTACAGAAAGCTCAATCAAACTGGCCTGATGGGAAAATCTGTCTCTCGGCACATGTCCAAATCTTGTTTCCTGCTTGGGGCATAAGGTGATACCCCTTTCTGGACTTGAGTTTTGAGGCCTGGTGTTTGCTCTGTTAGGTGGGGGGGGAGGCTGCCATGATCAGGGGAGCATTTGGTGGGGGCCCAAGGAGTGTTGTTTCAAGGATCTGGGCTTGGAGGGGCTCTGGCTGCAGCCTGGCAGGGTCATGTTAGAGGGTCTGTGAGGTTAGGGCTGGGGCTCTGGCAGGGCTCAGGCCCTCCTCCCTCTTGGCCTCTGTGCCTTCCATACCCTCTGCATGGCCAGCAGTGGTACAAGGGCAGGCCCCTACAGTCCCTATGACCACCACTTCTCCTTTCTCCACCCAGGTTGTCTTTGCAACCCCAGGCATGCTGCATGCTGGACAATCCCTGCAGATCTTCAGGAAGTGGGCTGGGAATGAGAAGAACATGGTAAGGGGGCAGCTGTCACCTGGTGACTGGGGCTGGCTCTTGGGGCAGCAACTGCATTCATCTGATCTTCCTGGTTATTTAAGGAAGAATTAAAGGGTGGGGCAGGAACAGCTGTCCTCCCCATGCTGGAAGGAGAAGAAGCCATTAGCATTTCACATGTGCTGTGGACTCAGGGAAGGGGTGTGGAGGACAGGGCTTGGGGCTTAGCTGTTTCTCTTTGGATGGGTGGGATGGGGGCAGAGGGGGCGTGACTGAGGATTTTTCCTTTCCCCTTGATAGTATCATGCCTTGAAGCCAGGTCCTGGTGCCATCTGGTCTCCCCAACCCCCCTTTGCCCCCAGCTAAGATCTCTCCCAGGGAGGAGGGAGTGGAGCCCATCAGTACCCACCTCCCTTAGGGCCTCCCCTGCCCCAGACAGGAAGCCTGAGCAGAGCCCCGCCGGCTGCCTGCCCCACGGAGCGTGTGGAGCACACATGGGACTGCAGGGAGCTCAGTGCTCATGGCTCCTTTAGCTGCACTTCATGCCCGCCCTTCATGGTGCCTGCTTCCTCAGGGAGGCCTTCACAGTGGCATGTGGAGCAGCTCGGCCTGCCCAGAAACAGTGCATTTAAAGTCTCAGTTAAATGAAATCGTGCTGCTTGGGCCCCAGAGAAAAGCCGTGCTGGTGGGCCTCACTGTCTGGTTTCTGGCTCCCAGGTCATCATGCCAGGCTACTGTGTGCAGGGGACAGTAGGCCACAAGATCCTGAGCGGGCAGAGGAAGCTGGAGATGGAGGGGAGGCAGATCGTAAGTCCCTTGTTGTTTGTTGGGGGCCTTGCCTCCCACCCACCCCAATTTAGAGCAGGGACCGATTTAGAGCAGGATGTCCTCCAGTCAGACGCCCTCATTTTAGAGTCAAATAGTGGACGTTGAGATTGGAGTGAGATGCCAACTACCGCTCACGGCCTCTGGCTTTGGGTTCTCAGTTTCCTCATCTGTCAGTAGGCACCATCCAGTTCTAAGCTCATGAGTCTCTGGGGGGTATTTCAAGGTTTTCAAAGCACCCTACCCTTCACTGCATTCTCCTAAGAGCCCTGTGAGGCGGGCCCAGCAGGTCTTGGGTGGCAGGCTGCTGGATGGGACCCTGGGTGGAGCGCTGGAGTCGGTCAGTGGGTCTGAGGTCAGATCTCACCTCATTGACCTAGGACAAATCACTTGGCTTCCTTGGCCTTCCTTACAACAGACGTCCAGCCCTGTCACCAGACAGCTTGGCTTGAAATCCTTCCACTGCTGAATTTATATGACTTTAGGCGGGGCAAGTCACTTATGCCAGTTGTTTTCCATTCATTCATCTGTCAGAAGAAGGGGCCTGGTCTAGAACTAGGATCCCAGAAGAAGAAATGAGAGCTCAGATGGTCAATTTATCTGTCTGGGGTCACCCAAGAAGGGGCAGCTTTGGGGTCTGAGCTGGTGAGAAGCCTGTAATTGCAGGAAAGTCAGAGCTGAAAGCCTGGGGACAGGGACAGGGGCAGGGACAGCAGGGGTAGAGGCAGGACGAGGTTCCAATCAGGTGGCTAATTGGAGGTTGAGGTGCTGCATTCCAGCCCTCTTGTTTGTACCTACTGAGAAAAGGCTCCCTCCACAGTGGGTCTGATGGCCTGAGCTTTTCTTCAGCTGTGCCCACTTGTGGTCCAGTTACTCCCTGCTGTCTTTGAGTCTTGGGTGCTAACAGCGTTATGTTGTCCTGAGTACCTTGTGTGGTCGGCAGGAGGCTCGTTGTGCATTTGTGAGCAACCGCTACGTGTCACCAGCAGGCGCAGAGGCACCTCTCCTCCCACAGGGGTTCCTGGGGGCTACTCCCAGAAGCTCCTCTCCCTAGAAGCAGAGGCAAGGCTGGACCTCGCCCCTGCCACACCCCCATGTGTCCATCATGAGCCCTCTGTGGAAAGGGGCTCCCTGTCACCCCATGGGGCTCCACTCTCTCAGCCCCCAAGGTCCCTGGGGTAGTGGCTGGGATGGGACTGGAGGAGAGCCACTGTTGCTGTAGCCAGCCCCTAAGGTTTGCACAGCTCCTCACATGTGTTATCTCCTTTGGTCCGTAGCAGTCCAGGTGACAGGCGGTGCTGTTATCCCCTTCTTACAGATGAGGAAACTGAGGCTGTGGTGAAGTGACTTGGCTGGGGTCACCTAAGTATCAGAGGCAGGATTTTAACTTGGGTCTTCCTGCTTCCCAAGCCCAGTGCTTTATCTTTGGCACTGCTCTGCTTCACATGGGCAGTAGTAACCTCAGCTGGCTGTTGACAGGGCTGGGGATGGGGAGGTTTAGCCAGCAGGTGGCCCCTGGGTTGGTGAATTCCACCTGCCTGTCCCTCATCTCTGCGTGGGTCTCTCTTCCATCTGCCCCCAGCTGGAGGTGAAGATGCAGGTGGAGTACATGTCCTTCAGTGCCCATGCTGACGCCAAGGGCATCATGCAACTGGTCCGCCAGGCAGAGCCAGACAACGTGCTGCTTGTCCACGGGGAGGCCAAGAAGATGGAGTTCCTGAAGCAGAAGATAGAGCAGGAATTCCGTGTGTGGGGCTGGCTTGGGAGGATGAGGTGGCCGTGCTCACAGGGGTCCAGGGAGCATCCCCGCTGCAGGGGGAGCTGGCACTCCCTCCCTGCTGGTGGCTGAGGCAGGATTCATTAGCGGGGGTGGGGGGTGGGCCTTCCTCAGGGTAGGGTGCCTGGACTTGGCTATGCACACCTAGCCTGGTGAGAGGCCCCCTGCAGTGTGGGGGACTCTTCAGTGGCTTCTGGTCATTTTGGTTACTGCTGTGTCCTCCTCATTGGCCTTGGTGCAGGGGGTATGACCCAGGAGGCCCAAGAGGCATTGGGGACCCCTCACCCCCATCGCAGATTAGAAGGGCTTTCTGGGTGTGGGCTTGCATTTGAGGTGTCTAGGTGAAC
Organism: Pseudocheirus occidentalis; assembly: GCA_028646575.1. Lineage (NCBI taxonomy): Eukaryota > Metazoa > Chordata > Mammalia > Diprotodontia > Pseudocheiridae > Pseudocheirus > Pseudocheirus occidentalis. The sequence continues at coordinate 20,419,771 of CM053596.1, read as the reverse complement.
AGATCCAAGCTGGCCTGGTGGCCTGTGAGCTCCTGAAGAGCAGGAGCTGGGGTGGGGCTTTGTCTTAGCAGTGTTGGCAGGATGAGTGAGGAGGGGAGGCTGGGGCCCACCTGGCAGCTACAAGAATCTGGGTCACCTGCACCAGGCTGCAGCCTCCTCAGCGCAATTTTAATCCTATGACATCATGCCTTTGTCAGATGTGAACTGCTACATGCCAGCAAATGGAGAGACAGTCACCCTGCTCACCCATCCCAACATCCCTGTGGGCATCTCACTGGGCCTGCTCAAGAGGGAAATGGCCCTAGGTACTGTGCTGGGAGGGTAGGTGGGGCATGGGAGGGAGGCCAGGGCCCAGTGGCTCTGGGCCTGAGGGAGGTGTGACGGGTCTCTCCTGCCTCCCGTCCCACCAGGCCTGCTCCCTGATGCAAAGAGGCCCAAACTCATGCACGGCACCCTGATCATGAAGGACAATGTGAGTGGCCCCATGGGAGGCCTCTCTGACCATGCCTCCAGCTGGGGGAATGGGGGGAAACCAAGGCTGACTTGTGATTCAGGGAGCTTCTTGGGTTGGGTGGACCCTTGATCCTGGCTGGCACCCGACTTACTTGGGCCTTTCCCGATCCCTGCAGAAGGGGCAGGTCACCTGGTGAAAGGAGGGGTTGGGCAAGATGCTTGGGGGCCCAGAGGAATCATGATGCTCCCTCCCTTCCCCCACCTGCCAGAATTTCCGGCTGGTATCCTCTGAGCAGGCCCTCAAGGAGCTGGGCCTAGCTGAACACCAGCTCCGCTTCACATGCCGTGTGCACATCCATGACACACGCAAAGAGCAGGAGACTGTGCTGCGTGTCTACAGTCACCTGAAGAGGTAAGGGGGTGCTGGGCTGAGGCCCCGGGACTTTGGGGGCCTGGGGGAGGGAGCCTACCCAGGCTCATCTCTGTCCTCTTAGTGTTCTGAAAGCCCACTCAGTCCAGCACCTGCCGGATGGCTCGGTCATGGTGGAGTCCATTCTCATCCAGGCCACTGCGCACTCAGAGGATCCAGGCACCAAAGTGCTGCTGGTCTCCTGGACTTACCAGGTGAGAGGCCCCAGCCCTCCCATGTCCTACTCCACCTTTATTTTGCAGGGCACCTCCTTTTCCATTTCTGTCCCTGGTTAAGGACCTTCTCTTTACCCAGTGTCTGTCCTCCTTCTGGAGGTTGGGAGGGCAGCTGCCTTTCCCTTTCCCAGATGAGGAAACAGGCCCTGCTCTCAGCCACCCAGCAGCCAGTGCAGAAAGGGACAGCCTGGGCCTCTGCATGGCACCAGCCCTACCGAGGGGATACCCTGCACTCCCTTCCATAACCCTGATAGAACTCGGACCCCAGGCTGAGTGCCCCCTGGTGGCCCCCAGCAGCTAGTCTGTGACCTTGGCTGGGAAAGCACCAACCTTCTTCCTCCTTCATATGTAGGATGAAGAACTGGGCAGCTACCTCACATCCCTGCTAAAGAAAGGGCTCCCGCAAGCACCCAGCTGAGGGACCACAGCCGGGAGCTGCTCTCAGCCCACTTCCTCCTTTCCAGGACACTTTGGACATGTTTTGGACGAAGGGAACAGGGATCTTGGTCTGGCCATTCCAGGGAGGGGCTTGTGTGCTCTTTAGACAGATAGCAGCAACATAGCCTTCTGGCCTATGGCTGGAGCAGGGGTGAGGCTGTGGGCCTTAGCCCAAGGCCACATGAGGTTACCCACTTCGGCATGGGGTTTTCTAGGCCATGCCGACTTCCCTTTGCGTGGTGGGGATTTGAGGGTGCCTGTCTTCTCAGCTTGCTTGTAAGCTCTGTGAGGGCATGGACTGGATTTTGTAGACCCACTTCCAATGCCCCTCCCCTCCAAGTGCCTAGAGCAGGGCTCAGCCACCAGAGCCTGCCTTTGAGGATGAGAATTAAACAAACAAAAAGCCACCCACAGCTTGGACCTCCTTCCCCGACTTTTATTCGTCTGTAGCAGCAACCCCTTAACTCAGGCACTGGATCCCGTGAGCCTTTGTCTCTCCCCGTGACACAAACCTACTGCTCAGGGCCACAGAGGCAGGTGTAGATGTACCAGGGGATGGGCTGAGGACCCACCCTGTCTCCCTCTCTCTAATTGGCTCAGGGCAGCAGGGCTCTGCTTACAAGGTAGCAGAGACTGGGGGATGATCTGGAAGAAGTGGGGGGTGCCTTCCTCCTGATGTCCTGGTGTTTGGGCTCCCCAGCAGGGCTGCACCCCAGGTCCCCTCCCTTCATGGTATGCTTTTCCAGAACAAAGTACTGCCAGCTGGGTCCTTGTAAGCAGGAATGGTTTTGTTCTGTTCCCATGCTTGTCTCAGTGTATGGGACTAGGGGCCAGGGTGGCCTCTTTGGGGCACTTGTCACCACTTGCTCCAAGGCCTGCTTCTCCAGCCTGGGCCTCTCCATAACTCCCAAACTGGCCACCCCACCCCAGTGTCTGGCTGTATCCCAGTGGGGGGCAAGAGGATTCTGCCAGCTTGCCATTATAGATAGTAAAAATCTTCTTAGGCCTGCAGGAACAGAGCTGAGCCCAGCACTGGCAGCCAGCCCGGGATGCCCAGGGCAGGCAGATGATGGGGCTGAGACAGGAACCCAGGCTGACCAGCAGCAGTGTCACCCGACGCAGGTGGCCAAGGAAGGGGGTGAGGATGGTGAGGCGTGGCAGCAGGTGTGTGAGGGAGTAGGGCAGGAAACAGATGGTACACATAAGCATGCTGAAGCAGAGGGTCCTGAGGGTCCTGCGGCAGTGCCAGCTCCTGTGGCCAGAAGCTACACACCAGGCCAGGAGGGGGTAGCCACCCAGGATGATGGTGCAGGGTACCAGGAAGCCCACTACCAGTGCATAGGCGCTGTAGGACCCAGACCCCACATCTTCCACAAAATTCTCAAAGCAGGAGGTGTGATTGTCAGGGCTGGTCCAGCTTAGGGGGCCACCCATGGCCAGGGGGCTGGCCACACCCCCAGCAAGCACCCAGAGCAGGGCACTCCCGGCAGCCCAATGGACCTTGAAAAACTGGAAGCGTGTGAAGGGGTGTGCCAGCCCCATGTAGCTATCTAGGCAGAGGCAAAAGAAAGACATGATACTCAGGTACATAAAGGCCCAGTGAAGGCTGGCACTCAGCTGGCAGGCCACCTCCCCAAAGCGCCAGTCACCCCCATGCAGACAGTAGTGGATCTGCAAGGGTAGGGCACACGTGAAGACTGTGGTGGCCACTGTCATGCTCAGCAAGGGCACCGCTGTGGGGCTGGAGCGCTTCAGCCGCAAGAGGAGGCGGCTTCCAGCTACCAAGTTCTCAGCTAGGCCCACAGCAAAGACCACGCTGTAAGCCACAGCCAGCAGCTGGTGAAGGCGCCAGAACTGGGTGGCCAAGTGACTTCCTGTGTCATTCAGAGCCGCTGGCATCATGGCCAGGCAGGATCCCGAGCCACAGCTCCAAGAATCTGTTGAAAATGATGAGGATTTTCTCCACCTTTTGGTCAGTGTGAGGTCATCCCGCTCCCAGGGCACGAGACACAGCTGTGGGGCCAGTTTGAGGGCAGAGAAAGGACCAGTTGAGGGTTCTTGCCAGTCAGTTGTGAGAAGGGGTTTATGAATACTCGCTAGTAGTCAGGCCGGAAGGTCTTTCCTTCCACTTCTCCCTCCCAACATGCCTCAACCCCTCATATCAACTCCTCCCCGAGGCAGGGAGAGTGATGGCCCTACATCTGTCCTTCATCCCTGGGAAGCCTTGTTTCCTGGATTCTGGGCTGGGTCTGAGGTCCCTTGACCTTGGGAAGGGTGAAGCTCAAGAGGAATGGGTCTCTGCCAGCTTCTAAATGGAAGCCTGAGTATCCCCCAGCCCAGCCCAATAGACCCCCTTCCTTCCCTTAGCTTTACTCACAGGAGCTGGGCTGAGGATCCCCTGCTGGGCTCTGCCGAGTTCTGAGTCACAGGAAACTTTTCAACTTCAGAAAAGTGACATGACACCTCCCCCTCCCCACCCCTCAGGGCCCTAAGAGCCTTTCAGCCCCAAACCCACAGGAAATGATCCAAACAGCCTGGGGCTGCCTAGACATGAGGCTCCCCAAGGGCCCCAGGGGGCCAGAACAGTTCAGTTCTCAGTGGGTGGAAGGCTAAGGGTGAGTGTGGGGTGCAGAAGTCACGGGGACACACCCAGGAGTAGTCCAAATGTCTCCCCTTTATTTGACCAAGCAAATCCTGGGGCCATCCCTGGTCCTGTCAGAGCCCAGGCCCCTCTGGCACATCTCTTGGACTGCGGCCTCTCGAGACAGATGGGCGATTGTACCAGTCCTTGCCAGGGCCCCAGTCTGTGAAGGGAAGGCGGAGCCCCGGATATGAGGGGAGAAAATGGGCTCCTGCTGGCCCCAGGCACCTGGAGGCCCTTGAATGTCTGTTCATATCCTGCCTCCCCCCCACCTCCCCCAAATGAACTGAAAGCATCTTTTGTCCACTGAGCTCCCAGCTCCACCAAGGGTTTGGGGTCCAAGAAGCCTGGGGGGTGGGATCTAGGCTCAGAATCATCCACGTGGGACTCCTGCTGGGCAGCAGGGGAAGCAGGGGCACACAGGGAGGAAAGTGGGACAGAGGCATCAGCCTTGGGCCCTGGGGGGATGCTCACCAAGGCCATCATAGTGCACAGATTTCAGGAACAGGCCCTGAGCAGGGGCCACCAGTAAGCCAGGGCCACTCCGGGGGTCTTGACTCTCCAGCTTTTCCTTCACTTGGGAGGGTGTCAAGGTCCCCAAGCCCACTGCCACCAGGCATGCAGTCATTCTCCGAACCTGTAGCAGGGCTGAAGGTATCAATACCAATTCCCCTCCCACTTTGCCAGGTGTACCCTCCCACTCCTATCTCTCCCCCCCCCCCCCAGGATGGCAGCCTCACAATGCTGCGGGAAGTCAGGTGACCCTGCTACCTATTCCCCCTCAGTGACTGAACACCTAGTCTGGTGTAGAGGCTGGGTGACCCCAGGGAGCAAGATAGCCCTGTGCACAGCCTGCTCCTTCATCACCACTAGGGGTCACTGTGAGCCTTGGCAATCCACTTTGTGATCCCCAACACAAAAGGGGTTGGGGGATCAGGAAATTATTGCATCCTACCCCCTCCCAGCCTCTATCTCTCTGCCTGTAAAAATGGGTCACATACCTGTTTGTACAGGAAGGACTTGCTCTCAAACTCTATGTCCCAAAACTGCACCTTCCTGCAAATGCACATGGGCTGACGTAGGGGCCCCCTGGAGCCCTGGTGTCCCCCATTCTACTCACAGACCCCTTAGCCACTCTCTGTTCCCAAAAGGTGTCTTGACCACTGACCGATGGGAAAAGCTGGTGCCTGACTGGGCTGAGGCCAGGCCTGGCCTGAGCCTGGAGTCCAGGTTCCCAGGTCTATCCCAGCACTAGCCTGTGTCCATTCCTCTTTCCACCCAATCACCTTCTACATCCTTCTCTGGCCTTTTGTTCACTGAAAAAATGAGAGGCTTGGGCCACAGGAATTTTGAGTTCTTCCCATTTAGCTCTAAATCCCTCCTGTCTATCTCCTGGGAGAATGGGGGAGAGTGGGAGGGAGGAGAAAGGTGAAGGTCCCCAAACCAGCAATCCTGGCTGCTGTGTGTGGATGCCAGTCAGGGGCCCAACAGTGACCTGGCAGGACATAGGCCCCTGTCCTAGAAGCCAGGCATACACTGCCATCAGGCCCCAGGCTGTCACCCCACTACACAGGACACGGGCCATGCAGCCAGCCGTGGAAGAACCCTGGCCAGGTCCTCTGCTGAGCTCAGCTCTGCTTTATGCCCTTCACACAACAGTGGAAACGAAGAGAACACTGGATTCAAATCCCAGATGTGTGACCTCAGTCAAATGACAACCTCCCTGGGCATCAGTTTTTCCACCTGCAAAATGGGGGAGAAGAGTTGGAACAGATGACAGGTCCAAAGATCTGAAGCTGGGAAGGCCCTGGAGGCCAAGTCCAGTCCAGTCTTGGAGGTAGCCAGGGGAGGACTGTTGGTCCTGGAATCATGAAGCACTAAGTTCAAATTTAACCTCAGACCTATTGCTGTGTTACCCTGGGCAAGTCAATTAAAGTCCGTTTCCTCATCTGCAAAAGGTGGGTCCTAATGGCACTTCCCTCCCAGACAGCGACTGGCAGACAGGAGGTGGTATGTAAATGTTAGCGACTCTTTTACAGATGGGTAAACTGAGCTCCAAGAGGTGGCTACATTACATAACCAGTAACAACAGCCAACATTTAAAAGCACTTTAAGATTTGCAAAGCACCGTTTACTTCTGATTTTGACACCTCACAAGCACCCTGGAAGGTAGGTGCAGAGGAGGCAGAAACTCAGGGAGGTGACATGCCCAGGGTCACATGGCTAAGCATCTAAGGCTCAGGTCTTCCTGACTTGAAGCCTGGCACCCTACCCACTGCCCCGGCTGGCTGCCTCGCGACCTCTGAGCTAGTGATTCCCCCATTCTAGAGTGGGAGCCACACATGGGGTGCTACGCTGCAGGAGCTCTGAAATAGTCTATAAAATGTGGCTCTAGAACACACCGACTCGGGGGCTGATCTGAACTGGATGAAGAGGGAAAAGGGGGCTCCACCGAGAGCTACAAGATACTAGAGGGGCCTGAGAGATCAGCAAGCCCCTTCATTTTACGATGCCAGTAATGAGAAACAGTAACTTTTTCCAGGATACAGAATATCACCACCCCCACACCAGGAAAGGTCTCCCTACTGCCTATGCATGGATGAACAGGGAGCTTAATGATGCCTGGTATACAGTAGGTGCTTGCTTGACCAACAGGGGACGTGGGGGAGGGGCCCCTCTCTGCTCCCTGAGCTCTAAGACACCCAGGTTGGACAGTGGGATGGGTGGTGCCAGGCACTGGTCTTGCTGCCCCCACCCCCACCCAGTCATGTTGGTGCCTTCCAGCTCTATGATGGAGTGTCCAAGCCCAAAGGAAGATGGATGAGGGCCCAGCCGTGCCCCCCCCCCACCAACCAATAGGCACCTGCCCTTCACTGGCTGCTGAGGCCAGAGGACAGAGCATCTCTTTTCTGGTCTCTTCTCCCCTTCCTGCCCCCTTCCCCCACCACATCTGGCACAGAGACTCAGCTCCCCTCTTCCTGGTCCTAAAAGAAAGGCTCTTTCTACAGCTACCCAGCCTGCACCTGCCCTGGAGGGGTAGAGCCCACCCCTACCCAGCCAGGGAAGCTGATAGCACCAGACAAGGCCCCAGAATGCTCCCAGATTTCAGCTGATTTTACCTCTGACTTCCTCAATTTACAGAAAGGGAAGTGGGGCCCAGGGAGAGGAAGGGACTTGGCCAGGGCTGGAGAACCTTCGGCCTTAGGCCACATGTGAATCCAGACTTCCCAGAACAAAGCCCCTTAATAAAAGGGTGGAGTCAAAGGGCTGCACTTGGGCACCTCCAGGGCCACCCATGGCCTCGAGGCTGCTACTCAGATCTGGTCCTTGGTGTGAAAAGAGTGGGGATGCGGTCAATGCCCTCCCCCAAAGCAGGTACTGAGGCCAGAGAGAGCCTAAGGGATGACCTAGGCTTGACCAAAGCTACACAGATGATGGTGGACCTGGGCTCAAAAGTCTGATCTCCTGGATCAGTCTAGGGCTTTTCCTGGTTGGTTTTACCCCTCCATAGATCTTAGATCGGTTGTGAGCTGGCCAAACTGGGCACAGGGCTAGGAGGCAGACAGGACTCAGGGGTCAGGAGATCAGAGCACAGGACCCAGATTCAAATCCGGCCATTATCACTCCCAACATGTTTGGATAAATGCTCTTGCCTCAGTCTCCTCTTTAGGCCTCTTAGGTCCTTCCAGCTCTAAAGCCACGATTCCTGAGTCAGAGACAGAAGCATTAGAAAGCAGGAGGGAACCCACAACCATTGGTCTGATACTGCCTCTCCAGTTCAGTGTGTGGATTTTGAATCAGGACCAGAAGCAGGGTCAGGGAGCAAGAGAGCTGCATTCTGGGCAGGGGCTAGGGCTGTCCGGCCCAGGCTAGACAGAAAACCAGAAAGGTGCCAAAGTGGTCAACGAGTCCCAGGTTTCTCTACTTGGCTGCCTGCCAAACACTCAGGAGAGGTCAAGGGGAAAGAACCCAGAACCCCCTTCCCCAGGTCTAGAACCAAGCTGGGCCCCAGCAAAGTCCTGAAGGGGACAGATCTTAGGCCAACTCTCCATCTCAGACCCTGGGGCAAAGCCTCTGCTCTCCCACCCAAAGGGTCACTTCAGAAGCTATCTCGATGGCATGAGAGGCACCGAGGATGAGTCAGGCCCCCCTCTATCTTCCAATCTTTCTTCCATTCCCAGAGGAGGAACCATGAAGCCCAGAAGAAAGGAGGTGGGCCAAGAGAAAAGCAGACATTATTTGCCTACAGGCTCTGGCATTGACCCCAGTGTTGGGGGGGGGGGGGGGGAAGAGACAGGTGATGGGGATGCATCCTCAATGAGTGCCTCCCATTTGCAATTCAGCTGGAGGATGGGGCCTCAGAGAGGCTTTCATGGTTGCTAGGCAACCCCCGGGAGCCCCAGTCCCCCCACCCCCAAATCCCTTCTGTGAACAGACAAGCAACCAATTGAGAAAGGGGGCAGGAGGGGAGGGGTAGCAGGCCAGAGTAACAACTGGGCAGTTTCTCCTCAGCCTAGGCTCTCCTGCCTGCCCAACAGGGTCAGCGAGGACTCCACCCCCAGCCTGTGCTTAAGCCAGGAGCTGGATTCCCTGGGATCCTGGGATCTGCTAGAGGGTCTCCAGGGTCACTACATCCATCCCTCTGTCTCTGGGCGAGGCCTCCCACCCCCAGCTCTCCATCTGATCAGCTCTAGAGCTAAATTTAGCCTGGCTTCCACCCCCAAGTCACAGAGCATGAAATGGAATTTGTTGGAGCTGGGTACCCAGGGGCGGTAGGGGGGGTGGTGGTGGAGGGGGGCACAGCTGTGAACACAGACCTTAGCAACTCCCCACCATGACAGGCCTGGCTTAGCTCCGGCACTGATGCCCAGTCAGGACGAAGCATGGGGAGGACAGACAGGAAAAAGCCAATTGCAAGGGCCAAGGCCTGAGCTCAGTGTGCCCAGGACCCAGGGCCCAGCCCCAACACAAAGATCTCCCAGGACAAGGGCTTCCCCTCCATACCTCTGCTGCTCCAAGTGACAGGCTGGCTTGGGGCTTTGCTAAGTGCTACCCAGATCTGGTCCTTGGTGTGAAAAGAGTGGGGATGCTGTCAATGCCGTCTCCCAAAGCAGGTACTGAGGCCAGAGAGAGCTTAAGGGATGAGCTCAGAACCCATCCACCTGGTTGGCCATGGCCTCCCCCAAGGCTGCTCTTCAGGATGTAGCCTGCCCCCACAGCTACACCTGGCTGGCCCCAGGACACAAGACATCAGAGAGGCCTTAGACCAGGGGCAGCACTGCCCCCTGCCCAGGACAAAGGGTTGCACCAGATAGCGAGAGCCTTCCTTGCCATCCAGTCATATACTCCTTTGCCCTGAGAGTTAGGGGACGCTCTCAGACTCACAGGGCAGGGAACCCATCTGGTCCTGAAGATGTAATCCCCTCCAGGGAGACCTGAGAGCCCTCCCCGGCTCTAGGGACCTGAGGTCTGAGAGAGACAGAAAGGCTGTGGAGGTGGATTAAGATACGGCCTGGCCCCTGTTCCTAGGGAGATTCCAGTGTCCCAGTCTGAGAAGGTGACCTCCTTACCTCTTCTCGTGGGGATAGGTGAAGGGGCTGGCTGGTGCAGGGACCACAGAGGCCCGGAGCAGGGTCTTGACAGGGTTTTGCCAATTATTCTCACTTGCTGACCCAAAGGCCTGGAAGTTGTGGGTGCCTTGGAGATATTGGGCGGCCTCCTGCATGGCTGCCACATCTAGGTGACTGTGGGCAGAGGAGGGTGGGAAGCCATGAGGGCATTCTCCCTACTCAAAGCCTCCAGCCCAGCCCAGCCCAGGAGCAATGAAGAAGGGATGGAAAATGTTCTCTTCTACTCCCTCCCCTGATTTAAGTGCTAAGGTGGGGGAGGCCATAGCAGTGGTACTTACTCAGCCCTGAGTGCCCAGCACCGGTTCCGGTCAAATACAGACAGAGTGTCCAGGGAGCAGCCGGTTGCTATCCGGTACAGGTAGGTCCTTGATGTGGCTTCAAAGCGAGCATGGAAGTCATCGGGGGCCCGAAAAGCTCGGATCACCCTGGAAAGGGAAGTACTAGGATTAGACTCCAGTAAGAATTTCAAGCATCCAAGAAGTTGAAGGAAATCACAGAAGAAAAGATACATTGGTCCCCTGCCCACACCCACCTCCCCAAGCTAGTACAGCCAGTGCAGAGGCAAATGAAGAACAGGACCCTGGGCCATGCCAAGACCACCCCGGTGTCTGATTCAGTGGTTGGAAAGTGGGAACACTGGGGTCCTGAGCTGAGCTGGGCCCCTCTATGCAGAACCAGCTTTAAAAGACCCTGAGACTGGGGGACTTTGATACCAATCAAGTGATCACTAAGAATCGATGAAGTGCCTACTATGGGTTAGGCACAAGCTAGGAAGAAAACAAAGGAAAAGAAAGAAGGGATCCCTGCCTCCAAGGAGCCTCCACTCTAATGGGGGAGACAAGGCTGTATATAAGCATAAACTGAACAAAAACAGAAAATCAATGCAGGTAAATAAGGAGGAGAAGAAGGCTGGGTCAGAAACAAAGCCAGGGATTCTAAGGGACGGCTGTGACAGGGAGGAAGCGCCTCGGGGAGATGGGAGATGGGAGATGGGTGGGAAAGGCAGCAAAAAACAATGAGGCTGACTGATGTGGTGGGCAGAGAAACCATCTCAAAGCCAGAAAGGCCCAAGTTCGAATCCCACTCCTGACACAGACTAGCTATTTGACCGGTCACGTCAACCCTACTCTTAGTGCTTCTACATCAATGGTGTCAAACTCAGAGAATCGGGTACCACTAATCTTCGTTTCTTTTGCTAAATATTTGCAAATGACACTTTAACATAGTTTGGGCTGCACTTATAGGCCACATGCTGGCCCGTTGGGTGGAACTTTCTCCTTCGAGCAGAAGCCCACAGGAGATCTAGGTCACGGAGAAGGTGCTAGTGGAGTGAGTGTTCTCACCTGGAAGTTCCCTACATGAATGGTATCACAGATTGAGTCATTCTGGAAAGGCAGGCTAGAGCCAGGTTGGAGAGGTCTTTAGCAGGAGTTTCTATCTGATTCTAGAGAAAATAGGGAGTCATGGAGTTTATTGAGTAGGGGAGTGACATGGTTAGATCTATGCTTTAGGGAGAGCACTCTGGCAGTTGAGTAGAGGGGGATTCCTGATCTATTGGAGGTTGGATGGGAGTGAGGAGGGACTGAGACCAGCAGCTATGGCAACAGTCAGGTTTGAAGGGACAAGGGCCTGCACCAGGACCAGCGGGAGGAGAGGAGAGAAGGAGGGGTATTGCAAAGATGTTACAGAGGTAAAACCAACATCTGACAGGAGATGGGATGGGGGGAAGAGTGGGGAGTCAGCAAGGACACCAATACTGGGAGCAGGGGTGACTTGGAAGGATGGCAGTGCCCTCACCAGTGAGAGAGGAACAGGGATAAGGACGTGCCAAGTCTGAGATGTCTATAGGACACCCACTGGGAGAGGACCATAGCTCAGGACAGAAGCTGACCCACCGCTGGCTTTCTAGATCTGGGAATCAGCACAGAGGCGAAAAGGAAAACCACAGAAGCTGATGAGGTTACGGAGAGAGGGTATATCAAGAAAGAATAGAAGAAGGCCCCAAGAAGAGGGCCCTTGAGGCCCACCCATGGCCATAGGGGTCAGCTGAGGCCCAGGATCTCCTAGGTCTGGTCCACAAAGCCACAAGCCAAGGTCAAATCCTAGGCTAGGAGGAAGTTACTTCCTGCCTCTCCCAGAGCCAGAAATAATCATGAGCCTTGGAGAGGTGCTGGACAGAGTGGCATTGTGACCTGCCCAGAGGTTAATTAGGCCATCTGCCTCTACACATATCCTGGCCTTCCACTCTAGGCCCTCCCAAAGGTGGGCCACCGCTATGTCCTGCTCTCAGCAATTCCAGGAAGGGGCTGTCCACAGTTCTTGGTGCTGATCCTTGCTTACATGAGAAGTTCTTTCTAAGACAGAGCCATAAGAGGCTAAGATATTTGGGGAGACCCCAAATCCTTGGGGCTGACATCAAGGATGGCCAGGTTCCTCGAGCTTGACAAAACCTGAGGATTTGATCATGGGGCCCCAAGGGGAGAGGGTAAGCCCAGGCCCCCTCCAAAACTTGGAACAAGACTGTGCCTTGAGGAATAAACATTAACCAATTAAGGATGGTCTAGCCCATGTCTGTGGGGTGATTGGGGGGGGGTGTTTCTGTACCTGATGTCAGGGTGTTCAAGGTGCCTATTGAGAGCCAAAGTGAGGATATCAGGTGAGAAAGGGGGCCGGCCAGTCAGGCGCTGAACGTCTAGATGGGCAGAGTTCCCAAGGGCATGGACACCAGCGTCTGTTCGGCTGGAGATGTAAAACTTGACTGGTGTGACAGACCTCAGCCGCTCTGCAGCTTTCTGAGAGTGGATGGGATGCAGGTGAGGAAGGGGCCCCAGGGAGTGCCTTCCCTGCCCTCAGCCCCCAAATCTGGAATTCCCCCAAGTCCTGGCCTGGAATCCTGACCCTTCTCCTAAACAGCTAGTTCTGTGACTGGATGAGTGTCTTCCCCAGCCTAAGCCTCAGCTTCCTCCTCTGTAAAGTGAACAGGCTAGGTCCTGTGATCTCCAAACTCCCAGCTTGGAGTCCTATGATCCAGTGTACCCACAGGCTGGAAGGTCTCCAGGGATCTAGAGGAATCTTACACCATGGCCGGATTGGGGGAGAGGTTGTGCTTTCCAAGGATCTTGCTCACAGGCCCTGCCTCACATTTAGATGCCTTGGTACAATCTGTGTCCATGGGGTTCCAGGGGCCCCTGGACCTGGCAAAAGTTCAAGCTCCCTCCCACTTCGGTAACCTCAGACAGCACGAGGTCATTTCATCTATTACCCTGCCTCCAGGTGGGGATCTAGTCCCATCCCCCATATAAACAGAGACTTTAATCAAGGGACAGGGGTAGGAAGCTAACAATAAAAATGGCATTTGCACCCACATGCTGGCCAAAGTGGACCACTGACTGTTCCACCTCCAGCCTTTGTGCAAACTACTGCCCACACTGGGAATGCCCTCCTCCCTCATGCCACCTTTGTGGCTCCCTCACTCTCTCTTGACCCCCCAGACCCTCCCCAGTTGCTAGCACTCTCTCCCTTTACCCCAAACCATCCTGTGTGTACAGCCTAGACAGCCACAACTCACTTCCAGAAGATTCTGGACTCCAACGACCCCCTGTTTGGGGTGTTTGATGGCCATGACTCCACTGCAGGGAGAGAAGGCAGGGGAGAGAGGGAGAGAGAGAGAGACAGACAGACAGACAGACACACACACACACACACACAGAGGGAAGAGAGAAACAGAGAGATAGTTACAGAGAGACAGAGACAGACACACAGACAGAGACAGGGAGAAGAGAAACAGAGACAGTCACAGAGACAGAGAGACAGACAGAGACAGACAGACACAGAGACAGGGAC
>CM053596.1:20377582-20399290 GCA_028646575.1 Pseudocheirus occidentalis | reverse complement strand
TCCTGTTCCCGGACACAAATCGGATTGGGGGGAGAAGGACGGAGGGGGGAAGGGTCACGTGTTCCCGCTCCATCTGCCTCTACCCTTCCGGGGATTCTCCAGCTCTTTCGGGTGACGTCATTTGTTAACCCTTCCCTTGCTGTGAGGAAGGGGAAGGGGGGTGGTGGAAGGCATCCGGGATGGGCGAGCCCCAGACTCAGAGGGGCGGATGGGGGTGGGAGTCATTCCCTTCCTTGGGAATCCCTAGGACAGGGGCAGAGAGAGGGGCAGGTGGCATATGGAGGTCAGTGGGGCAATGACCTCTGAACAACTCTGTCCAGGGGATGGGAGGATGAGGGAGGGAGAGACAAGATCTAATGTTCTGGGGTCCTTGAGGGGTTTGAGAGTTCACCTCCAGGAACCTATAGACTGATACCTCGGACCTGCCCTCCTCTTATATTGTGGGGACACATATGACTTCTTCAGGTACCCCTCACTCTGAGTGGGAGACATAGCCATGGCTTCAGGGTCTGCTGGTCTGAGGGGGTAGATGTGGGTCCTGCCCTCAGCCCCACCAGACCTCCTTTTTAAAGGCATGGCATCCTCAGGACACCCCCTCAATCTGAGGGGAGATATATGATCTTCCCTGTAGGGATCTCCCTAGTCTGAGAGGCTTGATTCAGTTCTGTGTTTATTGAAGAGCAGCACCCCCCCAATGCCCAGAAGACTGTAAGGGGATCCCCCTGGGAGTCTGGCCTCTCGGTAGAGTGGAATTCTGTATGTGCCAGGGGCAGGCTTGGGTCTCAGCCAAAGGGTTCCTGTCTCCATCCCCAGGGAGCCAGTGGGGCTCAAGGGTTCCTCCCTCCCTGCTCCACTCTCACTCCTACCCCAGGTTCAGGGTGTGTCAAGAAGGTTTTATTTTCTGAAAGTCTCTGAGAGGGGCCCCAAACTGAGACAAAACCTTGGGCTGCCCACCCTGCCTGCCCACCCAGGAGCAGAGCTGGGTATTAATAACCTCACACAAAGAAAGTGATTGAGGCAGCTAATTAAACACTCGTTTTCCCCCACCCAAAATAGGGGGCCTGGAGTCATGGAGTGGATGGCACTCTGTCTCCTTTCTCTGAGACTATTTTGGGAGCCACCAGGGCTAGGCTGGGCAGGGAGGGCGTTTGGAGACACTGGCCTGTGGAATACTGATAATGGGGACCCTTTGGTTGCAGAACAGTGGACACAGGTTGTGCATTGAGGATAAAGGTTTGCATTCAGGGGAGCCCTTGGTGGAAAGCCTCTGGAGACAAACTGGTGCCTTCATTCAGTCAATCAACTGGCAGCTGTTAGGAGTATATTATGTGGTAGGTGGGGCAGCTGCTAGGTGGTGCAATGGGTGGAACCCTGGACTTGGAGTCAGAAAGACCTGAGTTCAAATCCAGCTTCAGACACGAGCTAGCTGTGTGACCGTGGGCAAGTCACTTATCCCTGTTTGCCTCAGTTTACTCATCCGTCAAATTAGCTGGAGAAGAAAATGCAAGCTGCTCCAGTATCTCTGCCAAGATAAATCCCAAATGGGGTCACAAAGAGTCGGACGTGACTAAAAATGAAGGAACATGTGCCAGACACTGAGGATATGAAGACATAAATGAAAGTGTCCTTTCAGTGGGAAGACCCTCCATCTAGAGTCAGAGGTCCTAGGTTCAAACTCCAGCCCTTCCAGGTACAACCTCAGACTTCAGTTTCTCCATCTGTAAAATGGGTTGGATTAGATGACCTCCGGGGATCCCTTCTTGGGCTACATCATGACCCTATGACTTGAGTTTTGTTTCCTGGGTAGCTCAATTCACCGGCAAGTCAAGACATCCCGTGATGGCATTGATCCTCCCCACAATGAAGGATGAACAAAGCAATAACATGGGGAAGGAGGGGCTCCAGAGGTCCTCTTGGCCTCCCCCCCCCACTGTCTGGGAGAGGGCCTTCCTCAGGACCACCCCTCACCCCCCCCCATGGGGTTACCTTCCAAGGCAGAAGAATGCCCAATACTGTCCAGGAGCCTCTGAGCTGGGGCGGACTCTGTCCCTTGCGTTAGTACATGGAAGGGAGAAGGGACTGGTTCACAAAGCCTCCCACCTGGGTTCTGTGTGTGTACCAGTGAGCATGCATTAAGCACCTGCTGTGTGCCAGGCCCTGAGAATGAATAGAAAAGCAAAATCAGTCCCTCCTCTCAAGGGATTGATGTTCTAATAGGGATGAAATGCTAGTGACTGTTCACTGTTGCTTGTGAGGGAGGTGATCTCAGAAGGCAGGCATCGGCTGTGGGAGGACCCAGGTAAGGCCTCTGGGGGCTTGTGCTGGCGATTCTAAATTCTCACTGTAGAACTGAAAGGCACCTTAAATGTCATCTAGTCCAACATCTTAATTTTACAGAGTGGGAAACTGAGGATCTGAGACTTGGTCCAGGTGACATGGCTGAGATTCAAACCCAGCTCCTTTGAGTCCAGGGTGGCTACTCTTTCCACTGCACCACAATTCCTCTCTGAATAGAGAAGGCTTCCGGCCCGGCCCAATTGGCCGGCTCCCCTCCCACTCTCAGCCCCCCCCCCCTTGCCTCTTGCAAGCAGCAGGCAGGTCATTTGGGGGCTGGGCCCCTCCTTTCAGCCGCAGGCTGCTTCTGACCTAGTTAAGCTCAGAGGCCCGAGTGGGAATCACAGTGGGAGGGAAGGCCGGGGAGCCCAGAGTATGTGCTTGTGTGTGTGAGCGTCTGAATCTCTAGGAGTGCCCGAGAGCATTGACCCCCTCCAGAAGGCCCTCCTCGCCCTCCTGCTCCCTCCAACTGCTCCTTGTCCCAGGCCTGCCCTGAACTCCCACATCTGACTCCCAGCTCTCTGGGGATCCCTGGGCAGGCTGAGAAGGATTAGTATATCTTGGGAAGGATTGAAGGCAAGGCAACATCTGCAAACGCATTTGAATCTCCCCCCCAACCCCATTCATAGTGATGTGGTGGGGTCCTCCTGGCATTGAGGCCTTGGGAGTCTGGAACCCAGACGTGTAGCCACCCTCATTCAGAATGGGAGCCTGGGGCAAGAGGACTGGCTTATTGGGTGTGGCTCCTCTGGCCACCGTGTGGGGGGGGGTTCCCCGGGGCTACCAAGGGGAGAGGGATGTTGTGGCCCCAGTGTCATGGTCCTTGCCCCCTCTGATGCCCCTTCGCATTTGGGCCCATTTGGTGGTGACCTGGCTTCAGCCCCAAACTTCTCCCACCCTTACCCCCTGCATTGAATCTGTCCACCCTCCCCACCCTGCTCCGATGATCCTTCCCCTTTATGCTCTCCTGGAGACTGGAATCTTCTGTAACCAACCCCGCCCAGCTCCCCAATAGTTCCTAATTCATTATCCATTTGACAAACATTAGGCGCCTACTCTGTCAGGCAAAGCCGATGGCTGCAGATAGAAAATAAATATATAAAATATGATGTAATATTTTGTAATGTATTAATTATATACAATGTTTTAATAGATTGTGTTTATGTTTTATGATATATTTCTTATATAGCTTATAGATATGTCATAGATAATATGTATAATGTAAATATGGATGTTTATGTGTGTGTATAAATGGATATGAGAATGAAACAGTATTTGCCCCTCACCCTCCAGGGCCTTCTGCCCTAGCTTTGGAATTCTAGCTCTGTCCTCCCCATGTGGCTGCCTCCTGGAGATCTGCTCTCATCTTGCTCCATCTCTGGTTGGGGTTCCCTTTCCTTCAGCTATAGGTCAGGTCCACCATACCCTCAGGGGACAGGAAACCAAGCTAGGTGGAGGAAGGGGAGGGAGACACAAAGTATCATCTCTTGCTGAACAGACTGCCAGGAAGGGGGGCCACTGCCCGGAGACACACAGATAGATGCCCTAGCAGGCCTTTTCCAACGTGGGGTTAATTGAGAGTAGCGTAGAGGCTGTTTTCTGCCAGAGCCAATACTGCCTTCTCCCTGGTGCTCTCGGCAGCTGGGGAGGGTCAGTCCACTGTCTGGGAGCTCATCCTGTTCCATCTTAGAGAAAGGTTCATGGGAAGGAAGGCTGTCCTTGCTTGAGCAGGGAGAGGTTTGAAGGCATGACTTGGGATCAGAGTATGTGTGTGGGTGGAGGGAGGAGGTCTGGGGATAGGAGATGTGGAGGGTTAGAGCCCTGGACGTCAGCAACTGTGTTGGCTTCACTGTGTCTCCTGAGGGTTGAGGCAGACGAGGCAGGAAGGGAGGGGGTGACACAGAAAGTGGGCAGTGGGAGCTCATCTAGCTGCAGGAGATGGACAGGGTAAGCAGCTAGGCTGGTCCCTTCTCTTCTCACCCCTGCTCCCCTTGCTCCCTTCGGTGTCTTCCTGTAAGGCCTCTTAGGAAGGATGCCTCACACATCTGGCCACATCTGGGCAGGAAGAGCCCCTCCCCCCAGCCCTTTCCCTCCTCATAATGTTGGTCCTTGTCTTTCTAGGGCAACCATAGATGAGGTGGAGACAGATGTGGTGGAGTTAGAAGCCAAGCTGGACAAGGTGAGAGGCCTCCCTACCTCCCATCCGCTGCCAGAGCTGAAGGAGGGGAGAGGAGCCCGTGGTGGGTAGGGTGCTGTCTCCAAGGCTGGGGAGTGGGGATTGGGCATGGAGCTGAACGAGGAAGTTGGGATTTGGGTGCCGCCTGTGACTCAGGTAGATGGGGGAGGAGAGGGGAATTCTGGGGCCCTGAACTCCCTCAGGAAAGGGGGTCCTATTCCCCGGGTCTTATGGGGGCTTCTGGCACCTGGCGTGTGCATGAGGGAGGGCAGTGCATGAGTGTGCTCATGCCTCTGTGTGTGTACCGGGGCTGCTGGGACCATGTGTCATGATTCTCTCCAGGCCCCCATGCTGAGCAGCAGCTGGTGTATCTCACGGCTTCCTGCCTTGGTCAGACTTGGGAGGGGGGAAGGGGAAGGGAAGGATGGGAAAGGGAGAAGAAACCCACAGGCTTCAGAGTGAGCCCAGAAAGTGAGGAAGCAGCTTCAGGTGGTGACTAGAGTTCTGGCCTTGGACACAGAAAGACCCGAGTTCAAATGATGTGTTTATAGCTGAGGAGCAGCATGACTCTGGGCAGAACACTCAGTTTCCTCATTTGTGAAATGAGAATATTGAACTCTGGGGTGTCCCAGAGGCACCTCTTATGAGGAAGAGCCCTACAAAGGGCATGGGGCTGTTTGAGGTCAGGGGCCACTTTCCAGAGGGGGCAGACGAGAGCTGATAGTCTCCATGGGACATACTGGCTGTCCTCAAACTCAGTTTCTCTGCTACTGACCTTTGGGTCCTGGGAGTCCTTTTCTGTTTGCTCTGCTAAGGGCTCCTGCTGAGAGCCTGGTGTGGTAGCGTCTGCAGCCCTGGTCCAGGACTGGCCTCCGAGGCTGGTCTTTCCCCTGGCTCTGGGCACCCTCCCAGGGGCCCTGGCCTGACTGCCTCTCCTGGGCTTAGGTCATCCTGTCCTGATGTTGGGAGTCACTTCCCTTGCCTTCCTAGAGATCTCCCTGGCTCCTGGCCCTGAAAGTCTTGACCTTGCCTTGCCCCATTTCTGACTAGATCGGTTTGTATGAAATACATCCCCTGAGTTGGCTGGCTCAGAGGTTCCACCTTTCTCGAAAGCTCAGTTTCTTGACCAATGCTCCTCTTTGCTGCTGGTGGGGAGGGAAGGCACTGGATCAGTGCCCAGGGAGGAGGAGAGGGAGAGCTCTAAGATAGTGGGGGAAGAGACAAGCACAGGGGGTTTCCTCCCTGAGTCCCTCCCATGTCAGCCATCCCTTCACTTGCTCACACTTAGCATGTCCCTGGTCTCTATACCGGAAAAGGAGAGAGATTGTCTATGCCTCTGCCAACCACTCTGCTGCCCAGCTTAGAATATCTTTGGTGGGCACCACCTGAGAGCTTCCGACCTCTGTCAAAGTGCTCCTGGTTCTGTTAGAGCTCATAAGAGGATATGAATTCAGATCCTTCACCTGCTAATTACTCATGTCACCTTAGGCAAGTTACTTAGTAATAATAATGTTGTTCATTTATTTCAGTGGTGTTTGATACTTTGACTCTATTTCTTGGCAAAGACACTGGAATGTTTTGCCATTTCCTTCTCCATTTAGCTTTACAGATGAGGAAACTGATGCAAACAAAGTTAAGTGACTTGCCTAGGGTCTCTGAGCTAGGAAATGTCTGAGGCCAGATATGAACTCAGGAAGAGGAGTTTCCCTGTCTCCAGACACAGGACTCTATCCACTGTACCATCCCACTGCCCTCAAAAATAATTTAACAGCTAACATTTACGTATGTTTCTTATGTGCCAAACACTGTGCTGAGTACTTTATGGTTAAAGGCTCATTTGAGCCTCACTAGTCCTAGAAGGTAGGAGCCATTATCCTCATCTTACAGGTGAGGAAACTGAGGCAAACTGTCTCTGCCTAGGATCACACAGCTAGTGAGTGTCTGAGGCTGGAGCTGAGGCCAGGTCTCATTCTGTCCGCTGGGTCTCATTTTTCTTCTCTTGAAAATGAGTCTTGAGTCAGATGGTCTCTGAGATTCTTTCCAGCTCTAGAGTTATGATTCTGTGATGTTGGGCAGTTAAAATAAAGGGGTTAGACTAGATGGCTTTGATCTAGAACCCTGTGCTCCTTTGGCCAGGGAGGGAACCACTGAGACCTGAGGGTATAGCTTCCCAGATGTAGCCATCATCCACTCCTGGGGGGACCAGCAGGGAGCAAAGCCCTCACTCTGTTCCTCCCCCTTTGTCCCATGCAGCTGGTCAAACTCTGTAGCGGGATGATCGAGGCTGGCAAGGTCTACATCACCACCAACAAGCACTTTGTCAGCGGCATCCGGGACCTGTCCCAGCAGTGCCGCAATGATGAGGTGGTCTCGGTAAGAAGGAGTGACAGGAGGGTGGGCTGGGGCAGGGACCCAGAAAAGCTGATTCCTGGAATAGGCCAGCAGCCAGGCCCGTTTGCACAGAATTGGGGTGGGGAGGAGGTGACTGAGGGTCAGGGTGCCACAGGCTGTATGGAATGGAAGAGAGGGTCTTCTGCCCTTGGGGGTAGATGCTCTGCTTGGCAGGATCAGCCTTGGGCAGAGAAACCTTCAGAGAAGAGATGCACAGAGCCCTGAATCACGGGTTATCTGTGCCTAGGAATGCTTCAGGAATATCACTTGAGAAGGAGCTGCTTGTGCACATTGCCACTGGTGTGATGTGGGAGGAGACAGAGAGAGCCAGCCATGTAACTCAGAATGTCTGATGTGCCCTGGCTGGGGGGCACTGGGCAAAGGACTTGGTTGCTCAGTGCTATAGTTGTGTTGCTGTTAAGTTATTCAGTCATATCTGACTCTGTGACCCCATAGACCATAGTGTACCAAGACCTTCTATCCTCCGCTATCTCCCAAAGTCTGTCCAAACTCATGTTCCTTACTTAACTCTCTAAGACTGGAAGTGGGGCCAGTTTTCATTGGCAGAGGGGATTTCCTCACCTGGGAGTTCCCTGGAGCAGTGAAACCACAGGTCTGGTCTCTCACATCCCTAATAATGAGACATCTGTGTTCTTCCTGTCTGCTGCCCCAAAGATGCCCCAGGGATGCTCCCAGTGAGCCTCCAGAGGATGGGCTTGGTGCTTTTATTCAATTACAAATGGCAACCATTTTGTCCACCTATGCCTTAGTCTACAAAATATTCAACATCAAAGAGAAATAGCAAGCTAATAACTTGTGCCAAGACTGTTTCTATCTGAACTCCATCACATGAGAGGAGGAGGAGGAGATGAATGTTATTAACAGTAATAATGACTTGTCCTGAGACTGTTTCTAGTTGAACTCCATCAAACAGAAAGATGAGAATTCAATTGCCATAATAATCATCTTGGTTATTTTCATGCACGCTTGTGAATGTTCCTGGGTAGGGGACCTCCTGGTGTGAAAGCTCCCTTCATGGGTACAGATTGGCCACTCTGCATGGTCTTGGAGAATTGTGTGGGTGTGCTGAAAGGTTAAGTGATGAAATATTTAACAATTTTAGCCAAGTTGCAGGATATAAGCTAAACCCAGATAAATTATCAGTATTTCTATATATGACCAACAAAGCCAGGCAGCAAGAGATAGAAGAATTCCATTTAAAATAACTGTAAACAATATAAAATATTTGGGAGTCTACCAGCCAAAGCAGCCCAGGAACTATATGAATACAATTAACAAAACATTTTTCCCACAAATAAAATCAGATCTGAATAACTGGAAAGTTATCAATTGCTCATGGATAGGTTGAGCCAATATAATAAAATTGACAATTCTGGAAAGGTTAGGTGAGCTGCCTAGGGTCCCACAGCCAGTATGTGACTTGGGCCCAGGCTAGATTCCAAGGTTGACCCTCCATCTGTTATAATAATGGTCTCCCCAGCCCTCAGCCTCTAGACCACTTTTTATCTATTGGTCTTAATCTGGTTGGTTGGAGGACCCTGGGGTGGGATTGGGATCCAGTAGATTTGGGAGTCATGATGATCAAATGTTAGGGTCAAGGGGATGCTACCAGGGGTATGGGTAGTATGTCTATGACTGTGGATAGGTGGGTGGGGTCTCCATGTAGCCAGACTTAGCCCAATACCTCAGAGAGAGTCCCAGTCAAACTAGAAAGAGGGAGAAATAGGTTGAGAATCACAGGAGCCTGGGTAGATGGCAGGTGTGGGCCACCTACTCCTGGATCCCAGAATCTCATCAGTAGGGATGCAAAGAGGGAGTGTCTGGGGGTTGCCATGGTTCAGTGTGTCTGGGGTTTCTGTGAAGATTTCTTCTGGGATGGGAGTCTGAGCCAGCCATGGGATGAGACCAGAGCTAAGAACTGGGGGTAGGTAGTGGAGGGGGCAAGGGAATCGGGTCCTCTAGCCATTGCCCCCCCCCTCATTCTGTCTCCCTCCTCACTTCTCCCCAGGAATGTCTACAGAAGTTTGGAGACAGTCTTCAGGAAATGATCAACTACCACATGGTAAGAACAGCTCCCCCCTCTTCCCCGATCCCCAGGGACAGGGGGCTCAGAGCTAGTTAGATAGTCTCAGCCCTTGGCTCTGTGGCTTCATCAGCATCTCATTTGCATGTCAGGCTAAGCCCACATAGATGCCTCCCCTAACTGGAGTTTCATTGGGATTGGAATATTTGGGGAGTAGGGTTTTGCTGGGCTGTGCCCGGGGAAGTTCTTGTATGAGGAAAGACAGGGAATTCGGGCCCTGTGATCCAGTTTACATGGGTCCTGTGGTGGTTCAGGCATGTCTCTGAGTCATTGAGAGGGAGCTGGACAAACCTTTCCAGCCCAGCAATCTCCCTTAGGGCCATAGGCTATGTGTTGGGGAAGCATAGGATGGAGGGGACATTGACACTGTGGATCTGTCCCTTGGGGGCAGGAGGAACTCTGGCCTAAGCTCCAGGACACTGACTTGAGGATGTCTGGCTGGGCCCTGGTCCAGTGTGAGGAGGAGGGGGAAGAGGAGAGGATGTAATCAGAGCTGTGGGTGTGGGAGGGGGAGGAGGAGCCCCAGAAATAGCCAAAAAGGCTCTAGAAGAGACAAGGGGCTGGGGAGGTGTCTGAGGAAGGGAAGTTGGAGGCCCTCAGTCCTTCTTATTTGGGGTAGCCCATGCTTTTAAGTTAGATTACAAAGCATTTTCCTTGTAGTTTGGGGGTGTGAGTTAGAGCTCTCTCAGGCAGGGCTATGGCTGGGGCTGATCTGGTTGAAGGCAGGCAGGGAGATGGACACAATGACCTTTGGCCCCTGTGGCTGCTATTGGGACTTAGAGCCAGAACATGCCCCACCCTTCCACTCTGTACCCCAAGTCTGGGGAGATTGTTCCATGGGGATAGAGGGAAGTGACTTCTTAAAGATTTCTCCTGCCAGATGTTGCCAAACATCTGTCCAGACAGAAGGGAAAGGGCCAAGGTTGAGCTTTCGGCCTGGACTCCTTTAGGAGGAGGGGTGGGGGCAGGAAGGCTGGGCTCCCAGCTTTCTCGGTACCCCAAGCACTGAGCACAGCGCTCAGCACATAGTAAGTAATTGTTGGCCAGTAGACGACTGACTGCAGGTTCCCCAGGCTCTTCAGGGCCTGTGTGGGTGAGCAGCAGCATTTGGGGGGCTGATGGGTTCTCTCCTGCCCTGTACCTTGTGTTTGCATACTGCCTTGCACCAGCTTGAACCCCAAGAACCTCCTGGCCACAGAGGTACATGAAGGCCCCGCGTGGATAAATAGACGTTCACGCTCTGGGTGGTCAGGACGTGGCCTGGGAGCCTGAGCCCAGACTAAACAACCCCCCCTCTCCTTTCCCCACCCACCTAGAAGGGGAAGTTCAGAAATAAACACTCCCAAAGCTACAAGACAGTGATGGGGCTGCCCCCGTGTCCAGAGTAGAGCAGAGGTTGCCCTACTGTCCCTTTCCCTTCCTGGCACCTGTCCCTTAGCCAGGGGCTAGCTCTTCCCTCACTCCTAGTTCCCTCCTCTAGTGGGAGAGGGCAGCATTTTATCAGCTTCCCCAGGAGTCAGCCTGGTACAGGGGGAAAGAAAGATGAACTTGGGGTCCCAAGTCCAAATCTTCACCCTGTTGCTTCCTAGCTGTGTGACTCTGGGCAGGTCCGTTAACTTCTCTGGGCCTCAGTCTCCCCATCTGTAGAATGATGGGGTTAGGCCAGATGGTCTCTAGGGCCCAGCCCAGTTCCATTTCTAGGGTTCCACATTCCCTCTCTCCTAATGGCAACACCTTTTCCTACATTGCTGTTGGGGGTCCTGAGGAGGGGGATGGAGTGTGTGGCTATTTGTGTGCACTCTGGAGGGAGCTGGGCGGAGGCAGCTGTGGACACCTGTGGGCTGTGAGCCTTGGCCTGTGGGAGGGGGGTGCAGAGACAGCTGCTTACATCCATTGGGGTACACCGATCCCCCAACCCTGAGTCCCTCTTGTTCCCCCAGTATGGGTCCATATAGGGGTTCTTGAGAACATAGGCTTAGTGGGATTGGTGTGTTACTCAGGAAGTCCTTGACACCCCAAATCAGAGAGAAAAAACAGACCCCCTCTCCCCAGAACTGTGCAAATATCTGGGCAGCTCTGAGCAGCAGCGCCATCTGCTGGCCATGCAGGGAAGCCTTTGTGGCAAGATGGAGGTGGTCAGGCTTCTGACCCATAGCCAAATGGAAGAGCTTCTGCATCAGGAGTCCTTCTCTAGAGAAAAGAGCAGTCCTGGCTTGAGTGCTGGACCCTAAGCTCATCTCCTAAGCTGGGGGGGGGGGAGGAAGGAAGGTCAGTAGACAGGAATGCGTACCTAGATTTGGGGAGAAATCTCTCCCTGTCCCCCCAGATGTTTCAGGAGCAGAAGGTAAAGGCTCCCCTGCCCAGGTCTTCCCCAAATCCCTCTATTTTGGATGTTTCTAGATCCTGTTTGACCAGGCCCAGCGGTCAGTGCGGCAACAACTCCACAATTTTGTCAAAGAGTGAGTATGGCACAGGCTTCCCCAGAGGTGCTCCCTCTCCCCTTCCCAGCTCCTCCCATCCCCACCATTCCCCCCAACCAAACATATACAAGGAAGACCCAGATGCTTTTATTCTGGGTGGAAGGGGTAAACTGGAAAGTTGGCTTGGATGCTGCCTGGCCGGGTGACCTTGGATGGGTCCCTTTCTATTTATGGGATTGTCTGTTCGGAGCTAGAAGGGGCCTTAGTGGTTTCTTGTTTAATGTCCTCGTTTCACAGATGGTGAAAGTCATGCAGATCGTATTCTGGGCTTTCTCCTCTCTCGGGCCGGGCTTTCTCCTCTTTCGGGCTTCTTCTCTTTCCCTTCCATTCTGTCTATGGCTCTTGGCTGCCTCATCTTTGTGGGTTCAATGATTGCCTCTGTGTTGGTGCCTCCTGGATCCCTGTAACCAGCCCTGGCTTTTTCCCAGGATCCCTTCCCATCTCACCAACTTATCCCTGGCCGTTTCCTATAACATAACCTGGGGGCTCCTTTCTCACATTCAGGATTGCTTTGCTTTCCCCTGAACCCTGCCCTCTTTGGAACTTGGCCATCCTGGGCCCTCCCATCCAAGTTGTCAACTTCGAAGTCATTTTTGGTCCAGTGAATGGCCAGATGTCTCCACTCCTACAGAGAGCCTACCCTAGGTTAGGCACTCATCAGGTCAGCATTGGACTGTTGCCAGAGCCTCCACCTTGGCCCCACTGCTTCTAGGCTTTCCCTTCTCCAGTTCATCTTCCCCATAGATGACAAGTTGGCATTCCATAAGCACAGCGCTGACCATGCTACTCTCTTGGTCAAGAATCCTTAGGGGCTCCCTGTTACTCCTGGTAAAAATGAACTGGAGATGGAAATTGCAAACCACTCCAGCATCTTTGCCAAGAAAACCCCAAATGGGGTCACAAAGAGCCAGATGTGACAGAAAAGA
Organism: Pseudocheirus occidentalis; assembly: GCA_028646575.1. Taxonomy (NCBI): domain Eukaryota; kingdom Metazoa; phylum Chordata; class Mammalia; order Diprotodontia; family Pseudocheiridae; genus Pseudocheirus; species Pseudocheirus occidentalis. Next base: position 20,386,879 of record CM053596.1, on the reverse strand, counting down.
CCCAGCGTTATTTATAGTAATGCACACACAGGCAGCTCGGTGGTGCAATGGAGAGAGTGTGGAGCCTGGAGTCCAAAAGACCTGAGTTCAAATGTGCCCTCAGATATCTACTAGCTGTGTGACCCTGGGCAAGTCATTTAATCCTTTTTTTCCTGGGTTTCTTCATATATAAAGAGCTGGAGAAGGAAAAGGCAAACCACTCCAGTATCTTTGCCCAGAAAACCCTAAATGGGGTCACGAAGAGTCAGATGTGACTGAAAATTGAGCACATGTACATATACATAGATGCATACAGTAGAAGATCTATCTTGGATAAACTTAGAAAGGGAGGCTTGAGATCAGGCTGTGAAGGACTTTCAGAGTCAAACAGAAGACATATAAAAACACAAGAGAAGCATGTACAGGTACAGAGAAAGATCTATCTTAGCTCATGCATAAAATAGCTATCTAAAATCTAGTATGTATGTGTGTTTGCATGCATGTTTGTGTGTATGTGTGTCTCTGTGTTTGCAGGATGATTATACTGTGTGCATTGCACATGTATGTTTGTGTGTTTATATACTGTGTATGTGTGTTTGTAGATATGCTTATACTGTGTGTACATGTATAAGTATGTGTGTGTATCTGTGTGTGTATGTGTCTCTGTCCATCTCTTTTTTGGCTCTTGGAGTCCTCACCATCCAAGCCTTCCTTTCTGCATTTCTGGCCCAGGACTCCCCACAGCGCCCTCTCTCTTCCCACTAACCTGGCTGGGCTGTCCCCTGCACAGCATCCATTGGTGTGGGATCCTGCCCTGCCTGGAATGTGCTCCATCCTCCACTCTAGTCCCTAGGTTTCTTCCAAAATTGGTTCAAATGCCTCCTTCCACATGAAGATTTCCTGAGCCTTTCATGCCCAGCTGCTCTCAGGAAATTAGGGTGTATATAGTTTGTATTTAGCTTTCTGTATATCTGTTGTTCCCCTCCTTAGAATGTAAGCTCCCTGAGGGCAGGCACTCTTTTCTTTACTCAGTATCCAGTAAATGCTTTATGCATCAATGAATGATGACTGAGTTAGGATTAAAATCCAATATTTTTTTTCCTCCACCACACTACATTGTTATTAATTCAGCAAGCATTTATTTAATGTCTCTTACATGCTGGACTCTGGGGACACAGATACAACAGCAGTATGTGGTCCGCTTTGGGGCACGGTAGGCAATGGAGAGAATTCTGGACTTGGGCTCAGGAAGACATAGACGAGAATCCTGTTGAAGGTTCTTGCTAGCTGTGTGCCCTTAGGCAAGATAATTAACCTCTCTGATGCTCAGTTTCTTTAAAATTAACAAGGCTGGACTAGATGACCTATGACGTTCTTTCCAAGTCTAAATCAGTGATCGTTTAAATACAAAACTTATGTGCCTCAGTTTCCCTGTCTGCAAAATGGAACTAATCGGGCTAACATACCCTACTTCACAGGGATTATTGTGAGAAAAGCATTCTGTAAAGACGCTGCAGAAATAGAATAATCTGCAGTTCAAAGCTTCTTATGATGCAGACTTGCCTTGTCCACCTTCCTTCCTCCCTCCCTCCCTTCCTCCCTTCCTTCCTTCCTATATTTTTATTTTGTTAAAGATTTCCCAATCACACATGCAAAAATTTCGACTTCCCTTTTGAAAATTTTGAATTCTACATTCTTGTCCTGCCTCCTACCCTTCCCCCACCCATCGAGGAAAGTAATATGATATTGCTCATACATGTGAAGTCATGCAAAACATGTTCCCATATTATTGGTTTGCTTCTTTCCATACTTGTTCCATCCTGGCACAGAGCAGCTGCATTTCAGCTTATAGCCCTTTGCTCATGTGGCTTTTTCAACTTGGGATCACATCCCTGCCCCCACCCCTCCCAGAGTCAATATGGCGGGGACACATCCTCTTCCCAGTGAGGAGAGGGAGTTTTGCCCATTCTCTGAATGAGATAAACAGAGTCCCCAAGGTCAATGACTGTCTGGAACCTACACAGTGAGTCTTAGGGTATCTGAGACCTTATCCTCTGCTCTGACTCTCCCTCCCTCACCAGCTGACCACTCCTTCCTGCTCTCCACAGTGACGTTAGGAAATTCAAAGAAACAAAGAAACAGTTTGACAAGGTCCGAGAGGACATGGAGATGTCTCTGGTGAAGAATGCGCAGGCTCCACGGCACCGGCCACATGAGGTTGAGGAGGCCACAGGAGCACTGACCCTCACCCGTAAATGCTTCCGACACTTGGCTCTGGATTACGTACTCCAGGTAGGTGAGGGGTCCCTGGCATGGAGGGGAGGCAGTGGGCAGCATCGTTCAGCTTTCTACAACTTGGGGCCAGCCCTGGAATGGCACAATGCTGGCTTAGAGCAGAGGAGCTGGTGTAATAAGGGGAAGGGGCTCTGGAGTGGGAGGCAGGAGAAAGACCTGGGTACTCATACAGCCTCTGCTGCTTGATAATTCTCAGTCTTTCTCCCTGGGCTTCCTTTTTCTAGGTAGGGGCCCCTTCAAGCTCTGATGTTCCAGGATTCACAGTATTTTTGGAGCAACTGTGCTGGAGGAGGGAGGGGGAGAATTCTAGAATATTGTATCTGGAAGGGCCCCGAGATGTTAAGTCTAGCCCCCTCACTTCGTGGATGATTCACCCAGAAAGTTAAAGCAGGGAGATGCAATGAGAGCTGGCAGAACTGCCTGTGTGATCAGGGTCAAAAGAGAGTTGTATCAGTCAGTGCTGGGGGAGCTCAGAGCCAGGAGAGATCCTTGGGGGTCTGGGTTGATCTTAGAAGAATTCTTGGAGGATGTGGAATTTGTTCACAAGGAATATTTAGAAAAGGGGAGAAAGGAAGGAAGGAAAGAAGACTGTCTTAGGTGGAGAAGATCATGTATTCACAGGATTTTTGGAGCTTTGAAATAATTCTAAGAGGCAGAAGTGAGGGAGGAGGAGGAGTACATTCCAAGGATGGAGGTGTGTAGCTGGGAAAAAAGCCTACATGCAGAAGCATGGAGATGGGAGATGGACTGTTGTGTGTAAGGAATGAGAAGATGGCTAGTTTAGCTGGACAGTAGAGTGGGTGAAGTGTATTGACAGGTAAGTTAAAGCCAGGTTATGACTACTGGATTTAAGTACCAGACAGACATGTTTGTATTTGATCTAAGAGATAACAGGGAATACTGGAGGTTGTTGATTAGGGGAGTGACATGGTCAGATCTGTGTTTTAGGAATATTGCTTTGTTGTGTGTATGATGGTTTGGAGAGGGGACATGTTTAGGAGGGGACATTATTGCAGAGGATTCAGTGGAAGGGTGATGAAGGCTTGAGCTAGGGTGATGGAGGTGTGATCAGCCAAAAGAACATGGAGGTGAGAAGATTCAGGACAATCAGTAGGGAGAATGAGATAGAGATTGATTCATTTTCTGACCACACCTTTGATTTCATTGGGAGGCTTTCCCTTTTAATGTAGATTTAGGCAATCAGTAAACATTTATTATGCACCTTCTGTGTGCCAGGCCCTAGAGATGTGAAGAGCCCCTCTAGGTGCTCTAAGTCTCATGAGGGAGACAAGAGGACAGTAGTGTGTGAGGATAAGGTGGGTTCCAGAGGAGAGAACTAGGGAACTGGCCAAGTGTTGGGTCAAGACTAGAGAGGAAGGAAAGAGAGGCAAAGCAGAAATGAGGATGATTGAGAGATGGAGGGAATGGAGGTCTCAGTGAGAATGAAAAAGAGAACACAGACAAGATCTCCTCCCCCTTTTGGCACAGGTCTCTAGAGAACGTGCTGTGGAACCAGACACATACTCATCTATTGGGCAATTTTACTGAACTGGTCTTTTTTTTTTTCTCTCTCCATATGTTGTTTTTTTTTTTTTTGAACTTTTTGTTACTGGGGATGTTTCTTTGGAGAGGGTAAGGGAGAAGGAGAGAATTGTATTTGGAAATAAGGTAATATAAAAGCACAAATGCTTGAAAAAAAAAGACATATAAGCAAAGACCAAGAAGTGGGAATGATTCATACATGTGACTGCTAACACTGGGCCTCAAGTCAGAAAGACCCAAGTTCGGATCCAGCCTCAGACGTTTACTAGATGTACGACTCTGAGTGAGTCACTTAACCTCTGTTTGCCTTAATCCACTGGAGAAAGAAATGGCAAGCCATTCCATTATCTTTGCCAAGAAAATCCCATGGACAGTCCATGGGGTCATGAAGAGTTGGATATGCTTCAACAACTGAACAACAAAGAGTGGAGTGTCCTTGGAGAGGAGGAGGCTGGATGGTCAGGGGCAGGAGGTGGGGAGTGGCCCCAGGGACATATTAGGAAGGGTCAGGAATGGCAGGCTAAGGGTAGGGTGTCTGAAGGGGATTCTGGAGACATGGAGGGCCCTTTCTAATTGTCGGGCTGGGTTGGGGCTTGATGAAGGTGGGCAGTGCCTGCGGTGGCCTTGGAGGACAATGAAGAGCGAGCAGTGTTTGGGCTGGGAGCCAGCCTGGCTCAGTGTCTTCCTCCCTGCAGCCTCCCCGGCCTCCTCAGCCCTGGGGCCTGCCTCTATACTGACATGTTCTCTTTTTTCTTCTGTCTCTGTCTGTCTGTCTCTGCCTTTACAGATCAACGTCCTTCAAGCTAAGAAGAAGTTCGAGATCTTAGATGCGGTGAGAGCTCATCTTTCCTCTTCCCTCCCTCTGCCCCCTCCTCCTCCCTTCCCAAAATACCACATTCTGTGTATGTGTATACATATGATGGGGAAAGGCACATGTTGTATCTGTGTGTGTCTGTGTGTAAGACATGTATACCAACTTGGACTTGTGCCCACCATGCTTGGGTACATGTGTGCCAGGCCACCTATGCTCCCATGTGTGCCTAGACATGTGGAGACCCTTGGTCCTGGCCCCCTGTGCTGTATGTGCCTGATATGTAGGCATAGGGGCTTAGCAAAGACAGTGCTCCCATGTGGCACCTCAGTGGGGGGGCATTAGGTGCCTTCAGACTCAGGTGTGTGCCCTGGGTATGGGCTGAGCATCCCCATTATTCATCCCACAGATGCTGTCCTTCATGCATGCACAGTACGCCTTCTTCCAGCAGGGTTATAGTCTCTTACACCAGCTGGACCCCTACATGAAGAAGCTGGCTTCAGAGGTGAGCCTGGGGCTGTGGTCCAACCAGATTGGGGGAGGAGAGGCTGGGAACTGGGGCAGACATGGCTGGAGCTCCCTCCCTGTCTTCTTGGGACCTGGCATTGTGGGCAGCTTTGGAGTAGACACTTTAATTGAACTTTATTGAATAAATGAATGAACGAATGCAGACTTTTGGGACACCCTGTAATGTGACACAGATTTTTCTTCTCTGTGCCTTGATAGCTGGACCAGCTGGTGATTGACTCTGCAGTGGAGAAACGGGAGATGGAGAGGAAACATGCCCTGATCCAGCAGAGGGTAAGAGGGAAAAGGGGGCATTCCATAGTGTAAATTACCAGGGACTGTGAAGGGCAAGGCCAGGACAGGCAGATGCCCTGATGTCTCTGCCCTCCTGTCAAAGGGCTATCCCATGCATTATCTCATTGGTAGATAATGATAACATCCTTGTTAGAGTGGGTGGGGCAGGTATTATGGTCCCTCTTCACATCAGCTCAGTGGCAGAGGAAGTAGAATGACTGAGGGAATGTTGGCTTTTTGGTCTCTCAGAGGGGCCCTTTCCCCTTCCACCCTTTTGTAGGTCAGTCCTTCAGTTCAGTCTTTTATTTTTCTAAAAATTTTATTGATACCACTTATTTTCACCCCAAAATAATTTGTTGATATAGCTCACTCCTGGTGGGCAGCCAATTGAACTCTCCTTTGTAACAACAACATCATCATCAACAACAAAAAAGTTAGATACAACCAATGGACTCTTGGGGGAGGTAGATGTGGGACAATGGTAAGAAAACTGTACTTGAAAGACTAAATGGTTCCTAAGGTCCCTTCCAGCTATGACCCACCACCTCTGACAACATAGAGCACATTCTTCCCCCATAGTCCCTCACTTCTACTAGAAGAAGGCAGGTGTGTTCTGTACTATATCCTTCAGGGTCAAGATGGACCATTGCAGTGCTTCAAAGTTTAGCTGCCTTTGAGTATTATTTGTATGTACATTCTTGTGGTCATGGCTTATATTATTCTCCAGGTTCTACTTTCTTCACTTTGCATCAGTTCATAGAAATCTTCCCATGCTTCTCTAGGTTCTTCATGGTGGTTGTTTCTTGTGGCACAATAACTATTTTATGTTCATGTGTTCAGTCATTGCCTGATTCATGGTAACCCATTTTTTTCCCTTGTTTTTGCTACCACAAAAAAAGGTTGCTGTTATTTAGTTCTGTATAGGGTTTTTATTTCTGTCATTGACCTTGAGCATATGTATGGATCTCTTGATCAAAGAATGTGGACTGCTTAGTGACTTTTTCTGCTTAATTTCTAATGGCTTTCCAGAATGCACATCTTCCCTCAGACCCTCCAACACTGGATATTTCTAGATTTGATCATCTTTGACACTTTTCTGAGTGTGAGGTGCCTCCATCCTGTCCATCCTCACTGCCTGCCTTTCTGTCACCTGGTAGACCAGGCTCTTTGTCCCAACTTCCCCAGCTCCAGGAAAAGTGGGGGGTCCTCTTCTTTCTGAGCCCCAGCTCTCCTCTGGGCTTCAGGTCAAAACCGTCTCTCTCCAGATACCTAAACCCTAAGTTGACAATGTCCTTTGACTCTGCCCATGCAATTTCCCTGGACCAAATACTCCCTTTTGTGACGTGTGACCTGGGGTTGGTTGTTGTCCTTCATTCTCGAAGAAGAACAAAATGGCATCACTATACTAGAGTCAAGTTACAGTGAGTCTAGCTATTGCTGATCAGACCAATCTGAACTCAGAATGCTTTACCACAGGTTGGGCACAAGTAGTCCGTGTGAACATTTGGGACGGATTCTCCAGATCTCACATTTCTTTTGAGCTAGCACAGTTCTGCCTTGCTCATAGAGCACAGCACCTTCTCTGATGTGGGCACCCATGCTGAGCAGTCCTGTGCCAGTGTCTCTCATGTCACATAGTCAGTTCCAAAGTTCTCCAGAGAGACCTGGAGAGTGTCCTTGTATGGCTTTTCCTGACCACCATGTGAGCACTTGCTCACATGTGAGCTTGTAAAGGTTGCTTAATCCTCAGCTTGGCTGGGGTGGTTTTCCATCTTCCTGCTCTCCTAGTCCCAGCGATTCAGAGCTGACATCCCCTGGGGGTTAAAGCCCCTTTCTCTTTCTACTCATCCCTGTCTTGTCTTTCTCATTCACCTCAATCCTAACCTTTCCTGGTCCCTTTTATCTTCTGACTTCCCTTTCCATTGTGCCCTCTGTAATTCCTGCTCCATCATTAACGAATTTCCCTTCCTCTTCATTTTATTTATTTTTTCATTCTTTCTACCTTTTTATGCCCCGGATGTCTTCTGGACAGTGCTGGCTGCTCTTTACTTTATAGTCCTGACACACTGAGCCAGAAGGAGGAGGAATTGGCATCTCCTCCCAGACCCTCCCCCTCTGCCCCCATCACTCAGCAACCTCTCCTCCTTCCATCTGTCACCTAGCCCAGTTCCTTCATGCTTGTGATCTGTTGGCCTCCAGAACACTTTCCCTCTCATCTCTGGTTTTTATTTTGCCATTTTAAAAAATCACACTTGTATTAATATCCTTTGTTTTAAAATCACCTTCATTTCTAAATGCATCCTTTCCTGCTTCCTACTCAACCAGCTCTCTCTTGTAATGAAGAGTGAAAAAGGAAAGGGTTGAGGCAGGGGGAAGTAGGTCAGCAAAGCCAATGAAATGTCAGCTGTCTGATTGTATAAGTAACATTGAACAGCCATAGTTACCCACTCTGCAAAGAATCGATCGATCAGCAAACATTGAGTAAGCAAGTTCGATGTACCAGGCACTGTTCTGGCTATTCCTGCCCTCAAGAAACATATATTCTACTGAAGGGGAAACAGCACGCCCATGTATAAATACATACAGGATATATACAGAGTGCAGACAAGGTCGTTTGGGGACAGAGGGTGCTAGCTGTGCAGAGGGGATCAAGAGAGGTCTTATGGAGAAAGTGTTGCTTCAGCTGCATCTGGAGGGAAACCAAGGAATTCCAAAAAGATAAGAGTGAGAACAAAGTGATGGGGGAGAAGGCACGGAGTGGGAAATGGCTTGTCTCTAAGGAGGGACTGTTCTCTTTTCTTAAGGAATTCATTACCTTCCTCACAGACTCCCTCTCTCTACCTCAGCTCCTGTCCTCACACATGGGGGGCAGCATGACCCACGTCCTACCTCTGATATCTTTCAGGTAGCCTGCATGATCTTGAATAAGTTATGTAACCTCTCCTTGCCTCAGTTTCTGTCCCTATAAATGGGTAGGTTGAGCTAGGTAGCCCCTGAGGTCCCTTCCAGCCCCAACTCTACATGCTTATGTTCCCTCTAACATCCTGGACTCCCAGTTTCTTGACTCCCTCAACCACCATGACCTACCACTTCAATCTACATTGGCCCCCCCCAAAAGTCTGGTCATAGCCAAGACCTCACCCTCACCCACAACTGGGTCACTTCTGTGGTTTTGAACTCAGAGGCCCTCTTGTCTGACCATACTCCCCTGGTGTTCCATCTCTTTCTCTGTCTAAATCTCCTAAACTTGTTCTTTGTCCTCACAGGAATCTCCATTCCTTCCATCCCTCTCTGTTCTCTTATTCTATCCCTTCTGCTCTAAGCTTTACTTTCCTCTCTAATTAGAATGGACCCTATGGTTGACCAGTTCAACCTGTACCCTAGACTCTTTTGCTCCCTTATCTTACTGGTGCTTAATTCCCTGCTGACCCTCAGCACTGGCTCCCTCCACCCTCCATGGGCCTTCTCTGCTACCACTCCTGAGATGGAGAATGGAAAAAGGAAGAAACTTTTTTTTGGGGGGGGGGAGCGGAAGGCAGGGTAATTGGGATTAAGTGACTTGCCCAAGGTCACACAGCTAGTAAGTGTATTGTATCTGAAATCAAATTTGAACTCAGGTCCTCTTGACTCCAGGGCTAGTGCTCTGTTCACTGCATCACCTAGCCAATCCTGAGAATAAACATTTATATAGTAACTACTGCATACTTGGTACTGGTACTGTGCTAAACGCTTTCCAAAGATATCATCTGAGATTCACAACAAGGTAGGTATTGTTATTATTTTGCATTTTATAGTCAAGGAAACTGAGGCAGAGGTTAAGTGACTTGCCCAAGTCACATAGCTAGTAAGGGTCTAAGGGCAGATTTGAA
>CM053596.1:20332067-20377482 GCA_028646575.1 Pseudocheirus occidentalis | reverse complement strand
CCCCCGTCTCAGCAGATGTCCTTGCCTCCTACTTTGCTGAGAAAATAGAGGCCCATTTCCTGTGAGCTCCTCCTCCCCAACTCCATCTTTCAGAACTCCATCCTGTCCTTTTCCACCATCTCTGCTCATCAGAGAGAGTACAGGAGCTGAGATCTTAGGTGGCCACAGTCCTCACCGGTCAATGCGCCAGACCTGGTGGCAGAAAGGACCCATACTAGAGCCGTGTCTCAGAAGCTGCCCAGCCGTGTTACCTGATGGCTACCTGCTGCTGTTTCCTCAGCTGTATAATAATAAAAGCACCTACCTCCAAGACTGGCTGTGAGCACAAGATGAAATCGTGTTTGTAAAGAGCTTACTTAGCACAGTGCCTGGTATACAGTAGACACTTAATGAATGCTTGTCTCCTTCCTTCCTCCTTTCTTTCCTTCTTTCTCTCCCTCCATTCCTTCCTTCCTTCCTTCCTTCCTTCCTTCCTTCTTTCCTTCCTTCCTTCCTTCCTTCCTTCCTTCCTTCCTCCCTCAAATAATGGCCCGATATGTTCCCCCACTTTCCTCACCAAACTTAGAGAATCTTCTCCTCTTGCTGCCTCTACTGCCAAGCCCCTCATTAATTTCTCCCTCCCTTACAATCTGGCTCCCAGACACCACCACTCAACTGCCGTGGCTTTCTCCAAGATTACCCCTCATCTCTCAGCAGCTAAATCCCTCATTACTCATCCACCTTCATCTCCCTGCAACTAATATGGACTAAGCCGTCTTTCCGGTCTGACCCCTCCTTCTCAGGCTCCTTTGAAAGGATCATAACCTTTATTTCCCACCTACCCCCCAACTGCGGGTTCCCCCAAAGTTCTGTGCTGGGCACTTTGCCCTCTTTTTCTCTCTCTGTGTCTCATCTCCTTCTCTTCACGTTACCCCCACCCTTTCTCTCACCCTTCTGTCTCCTATCTCTATATTTTTGCCTCTCAGTACCATTTCTCTATCTCTCTGTTTTTATCTCCTGTTCACATCTGTCTCTCCCTCCTTTCTCTCCCCCTTTGTCTCTGTCTCTGTCTCTGATACGTCCATGTCTTTGTCACTGCCTCTTTAGCCTTTTCTCTTTTTTCTCTCTGTCTCATCCATCTGTGTGTCTCTGTCTCAGTCTCTCAGTCTCTGTCTGTCTCCTTTATTTCATCGCCTCCCATGGGTTCAAGTATTAGCCCTTGGTGCATGCCTCCCATCCAGCCCTCATCCCTCTCCCGAGCTCCAGTCACTCAGCATTTACCTGGAGGATGTCTCCAGGATGTCCTCCTATAGGCTTCTCAAATCAACATCTCCAAGTCAGAACTCAGCCTCTACCTTAAAGTTATTCCTCCTCCAGACTTTCCTGTTGCCACTGCCCCCAGCACCATTTTTCTAGTCACCCACATTCATAACCTTGGAGTTACCTTTGATGACTCATTCTCCTTTACCCACCACCGTCCTCATATCCAGTCAGCTGCAAAGTATAGTTGGTTTTGCCTCAGCAATATCTCTCATCTACATCCTCTTCTCTTCAACCACACAACCACCCTTCCACTTCAGTTTCTCATCTCCTCTTGCTTGGACTATTGTAATAGCTGCCTGATTGGTTACTTGAATTTCAGTCTTTCCAATGTATCTTCCACACACCCGCCAAAATAATTTTCATGATCTGACTGTATCACTCCCCTGCTCAAGGACCTTCAGAGGCTCCCTATCACCTCTAAGATAAAATACACAGTCTCAGCCTGGCATTTTAGACCCTCCATGGCCTAGCTTCTACCTGCCTTTCCCATCTTCTTTCATATTACTTCTCTCTGTGCAATTTAATTTTCAGCCAAGCTGGACCCACACACCCAGCACAGCTTTGGCACAACAAATTGCCCAAAACATTTTTCACACTTGAAATGTTTCTTCCTTATCTTTCACTTTGCTTTCTTCTTCTCTAAGACTCAACTCAGATCTTGCCTCCTCTGTGAAGCTTTCCCTGTCCCCTTCCCATGTTGTTAGCACTTACTCCTTCCTCAAAGGTCATTGAACTTGGCTGTATGGAGTGTGCTCCTCCCTCCCTGTCCCTATTCCCCCAGCAGAATGGAAGCTCCTTGAGGGCAGGCACTGTCTTATTTTTGTCCCTGTGTCCTCAGCATCTGGACATTGTTCCTGGCACACAGGAGATGCTTAGTAAGCATTTTGGGACTTAGTTGAAGCTGCAGATGTATTTGTGGGGATGTTTTTGGCTTTGTTTTGTTTTTCTATAGATATTTAAGCTTTACCAAGCCAAGGTATTTTAGACACCTTAGAGACTGAGTTCTCTGTGTCTATGCCTAGTCTAGGCCCTGTTGGCTCCTCATTCAGTAACATTGTCCCCCCACTTCCTCTTCTTCCCCTTCCCCCCAGGGCCAGGGGAGGGGGGAAAGAGGGTTACTAGAGATGCTGCTTTGGGGGGTGGGTAGGGGCCATTCTCCCATTCATTCTATTGACTTTTCTCCTTGCACAGCTGGCTAGCTGTTCTCTACAAGCCATCCCACTGTCAGCTTTGGCATGGTATGGCAAAGGTAGAAAAAAGACCTGAGTTCAAATCCCTCCTCAAACACTTACAAGTTATGCAGTTCTGGGAAAATCGCTTCACCTTTCTGGGGTCTCAGTTTCCTTTTCTGTAATATGAGGGGATTGGGCTCAATGACTTCTAAGGCCCTTTAAGCTCTTGATCTAGGGTCCCTCCCTCTCCAAGGTCCCTATTCTGGGACCAAGTTGACACCAGAGATAGAAAAGTCTGTTTTTTTTATGATCCCCTCAGGTTCTCTGAATTCCTCCACTGTCAGCACCCCCATAGCCCTTTTGAAAGGGGGAACTGGGCAGGGCCTCTAGGTTTTCAAGACAGAAGGAGTGACCTTCCCATGGAGTGCCGTGTCTTCTAAGCTTCTCAGATGTCAGACCATCTGCTAGTGAAGGCTGGCCATGAGGGGCTATCCCCCTGCTCCTAATCGGGGTTTCCCCCCACCCCAACTCAATAGATTATGATGGATTTCATTTACTTTTTCAGACTCTGCACCCAGGTCTAACTGTTCCTTCCACATCATGACCAATAGGAATATACTGGCCAATGTTTAACCACCAGCTCTCCAAAAAAAAAAGGGCACGCAGTGCACTTTTAAGTTTAATCTGTGTTGCTAACATTTTCCCCACCACTTTCTTAAGTCTAGACAGCCAACAAAACCACAAATCAAGCCCTAATTTGTAGCACTTGCTAAAGTCCAAGGTGTAAATGGGCCCACTGAAAATTTCACAATGAATTCTTGTGACTCAGCCTTAGCTGGTTCAGCCCACCCCTGACTGTATTTCTCGAACTGAAAAGCGCCTCAGAGAGTAGCTAATTCAGCCCTCTCGTTTTCAGTTGAGGAAACCTTGAGAGATCAAGCAATTTTCCAGGGTCACATAAGTAGTGAGTGGCAGACCTGGGATTTGAGCTTGGGTCCTAAGATTCCAAATTCAGTGTTGTTTCCACTGTACCATAGGTCAAGAAGTAATTGTTTGCATCTAAATGAAGTCTCTCCTCCTTCATCTGCCATTGATAGAGATAGAGAAGAATGAGTCACCTTCCTTTTTGGAGACTTCAGTAGGTAGAAGGTTGTCCACTAGCATCTAGGTGGCCCTGGAGTCAGACCTGAGTTCAAATCTCCCCTCAGACATTTACTAGCTGTGTGACCCTGGGCAAGTCATTTCACCCTGTTTGCCTCAGTTTCCTCATCTGTAAAATGAGCTGGAGAAGGACAAGGCAAATCATTTCAGTATCTTTACCAAGAAAACCTCAAATGAGGTCAAAGTTGGACATGATTGAAAATGCCTCAACAACAAGAAGTCCCAAGGTCATTGAGGGTCACTTACATTCTTTGATATTCTGTATTATGTCCTCAGGCCAGGGATGGAGCATCTTAGGTGAGAAGGGGAGAGCTCAGTCACCTCTTAGTAAAGAACCAGAGACCAAGGGATGACCTCACTGGGGGGAGTTTCCATCTGTGTAGAACAGGGGGACTTCACTACCCAAGATCATGGTGGCATTTTGGGGCATGGAGAGAGTCAGACCTATGATCTGGCTGCAGCTCTGCCAGTGGCTGGTTGTGTGATGCTGGGCCAGTCACCCCTCCTCTCTGGGACTCAGTGTGTACAAAAGTGAGGGATGGAAGTTAGGATCATTTCTCAATGAAATCCTAGGATGCAGTAGAAAGAATGTTGAAGTGAGAGGCAAAAGACCTGATATCCAGCCTTGGCACTTCTACTTACCCACTCTGTGACCTCAGGAAAGTCACTTAGCCTCTTAAACTTGTCTCCCTATGTGTCCAGTGGCGGTGGTGGGGAGTTGTGGACTGAATATCTAAGGACACTTCCAAGTTTTTTTTTATAAGACTTCAGGGGGAAAATAGGGAAAGACTGACCTCCTCATGTGGGATTGCCCTCTTGGGGCAATTATTAGGAAGATACTCCCTGGGAATAAGGATAGAGTTGGGAGCTGTCATCACTCAGGAGGTCCTTCACTCAACTTTCCTTTCCTCTTCTCTCTTGCCCCGGGAACCTGTTGACTTCAGACTTTGCTGCAGGTGAGTTTGCCTGTTAAGCCGAGGCCATTGGGGAGGAGGTGGTGGTTAAGGCTCTTTAGACTGAAACAAGAATCTGGTTTCAGTACCATGGACACCACCTTTAGCTGCCCCTTCTCTCCCCTTCAGGGAAGGGAAGGAATGAAGCTGTTGGTTTGGAGGTGATGGTACTTTGGTAATTTGAGTGTGCATGTGGGAGAAAGAGCATGGTGGCTAAGGGGAAGAAGATGAGGCAATCTCCTCTCATTTTCTGACCTTTCATCTTTGTGCTCATCCCACCAGGACTTCTCCTATGATGAATCCAAGGTGGAGTTTGATGTAGATGCTCCCAATGGTGTGGTCATGGAGGGATACCTCTTCAAGAGAGCCAGCAATGCCTTTAAGACGTGGAATCGGTGAGAGTTGGAGTGGATGTGGTAGAAGAGAAAAGGGGGAGTATGGGGAAATCAATGAATCACTCCACAAGCATTCAGTAAGTGCAAAAACCAAACAGTCCCTGCCCTCAAGGAGTTTATATTGTACTGGGGGAATATAGCATGTTGGAAGTTAAATAAATGCAGGATAGATACCAAAAAAGATATTTGGATGGGGGATGGCATTAAATACTAGGGGACTCCAGAGAGATTCTTGAAGGAGGTAGCACTTGAACTGACCCTAGAAGGGAGCTGGGGTTCTAAGAGTTCAAGGTGGGGGAAGGGAAGACATTCCAAGCATGGAGAGCAGCTTGTGCAAAGGCAGGGAGGTTTGAGCTAGAATGTTGTATGTGGTGAATAGGAAGGCTGATCTGGCTGGAGCAAAGCCTGGGGGAGTGGGAGTGATGTGTAAGGAGCCTGGAAAAAAAAGGTTGGAGCCAGAATAGGAAGGACTTTTAAATACCAGACAGGAGTTTTAATTTAACTAAAAGTAGGGTAGAGACATAATCAGGTCTTTGTGTTAGGAATACTATAAGGCCCTCCAAAGGAGGAAAGGGCAGGCAGGTTTGGGGGAGGATGATGGCTCTGGGCCCTGACTCTTTCAATACTTCAATACTCCTTCTTGTAGGAGGTGGTTCTCCATCCAGAACAGCCAACTGGTCTACCAGAAGAAGCTTAAGGTGAGTAGGAAGGAGCTGAGCCACTTGGGGCTAGGACTGCTGGCCTGATGGGTCTGGAGTCTTTCTGGCTATTTCCATCCCACAGTGCACAACTGAGAATGAGGAGGAAGGGGAGGAAAAAGTGGGAGAGAGTTTCTTCTCTCTCTTATCCCTTGAAGCCCAATGTCCAGGGGTCTAGGGCCTCATTTCTTCCTCCCAGAAAGTGGTCCATGGAGCAAAGTCATTCTTTTTTCTCTCTTGAGTGTTCTCAGGGCTGTGATTATGGTGTAATCACATAAGATAACATATGTAAAATTCTTCATAAATCTTAAATGCTGGTGTTTTATATATATGTATTATAACCAAATGCATTATATAACATACATGTATGTAACACATATAACATACAATGTATGTAATGCATTATAGAACATGCATGTATATAACACAATATAGTCTTATTATGTCCTATCAGTGGGTGAGTTACAGGGCTCAGTGGTCAGGAGGTCAGTATCTGGTGCCAAGATCAATGAGTCAGGATCCAGGATAAGTGGTCAGTGGGTTAGGTGCTAGGTTTATGATTGAGTGGGGCAGTGCTCTGGCCAGCCAGGGGCTGCTTTGTGAAGCAGTCAATGGTTCTTTGGTCCAGAGGTTAGTGGTTCGAAGTCTAGGAAGGGTGCTTGGTGAGTTTGGGCTTTCAGTGGCTCCATCCCTCTAGGATGGGCTGACTGTGGTGGTGGAGGACCTCCGTCTCTGCACTGTGAAGCCATGTGAGGACATAGAGAGGAGGTTTTGCTTCGAGGTGGTCTCTCCTACAAAGTAAGGGGCCTGGATCCTGGCTGGGGAGGGAGGGGCTTCCAGTGGGGGGAGGGCGCTGATATCAGCCTTCTTCTCCGGATGCAGGGTGGGTTTTCTGGAGCTGGTGCTCCCTGTTTCAACTGACTGTCTATGGAGTCAGTTTGGGGGAATCTTGTATAAAAGTAGGGGCTCCCTGGGGGAAGGGTTGGGGACATGGCTCTCCTCTCCCAGAACTGATTCCCTTCTCCCTCCTTCCCAGGAGCTGCATGCTGCAGGCTGACTCAGAGAAGCTTCGCCAGGCCTGGGTTCAGGCAGTCCAGGCCAGCATTGCTTCAGCTTATCGAGAAAGCCCGGACAGCTACTACATTGAGGTGAGGCTGGTTCTAGAGACAGCCAGCCAGCTGGCTGCTCCAGGTCCAGCACAGTGGGGCTGCCCTGCCATCTGCTGGCCATACCTGGTAGTGCAACATCCCAGTTTGGTCATTGTCCTTTTAGTGTGTTTGGGAGATGGGGGTGGGTGGTAGGTGGATGGACCTGTACCTGCTGAGAATACCCAGACCCAGGTGTCACCTCCAGCTTTCTCCCTTCCTAGAGACTGGACCGAACAGCATCACCATCCACCAGCAGCATTGACTCTGCTCCAGACACCAGGGATAGAAGCAGTAAGGGGGAGGGCATCCTCCAGCGAGTGCAGAGTGTGGCAGGCAATGGTCAGTGTTGTGACTGTGGGCAGCCTGACCCCCGTTGGGCCAGCATCAACCTAGGTATCCTGCTGTGCATTGAGTGCTCAGGCATCCACAGGTGTGTATGTGGGGAGGGGAGTGGAGATGGGGTGGAGGGTGCAGGGGACTCAGGACCAGGCCTTAGAGACTTTGGGACCAAGGCTAGGACCTCAACTCAGAGACCGCCAGAACACCAGGGCCAGTGCTGGGGTCTCTGGGACCTCTGGGAGCTAGGAGGTGCCACAGGTACTTTCTTCATTGTGTGAGTGGGGAAATTGAGGTTTAGGTGAAGGGGCTTGCCCAGAGTCACTAGGGTCTGAACACAGATCTTCCCAGCCTCTATCCCCACTGGGCTGAATACTTAGTAACTTGGAACTGGGGAGGCGAGCTGAGTACATCATGGCTGGGACTCTGGGAGGGAAGCCTCAGGTCAAGACTGGGTAAAGTAATGAGAAATAATGCATGTTGACATAATACTTTACAGTTTGCAAATGGCTTTATGCCTGTAATTTCACAGGACGCACCTCCCATTAGCACTGTGAGGCAGTTCCTGCAGGATTTATTATCCTTATTTAGGGAGGAACAAACTGAGTCTCCGAGTAGTGAAGTGACTTGTCCAGGGTCACACAGCTACTAAGTGGCTGAGGAATGATCTGACCACAGTTCTTGCTGACTCCTGGGCCACATTCTGTCCACTCTATTGCACTGATCCACCATCCTCTCCTAGGGCTTCAAGAACCCCAGAAGCAGGACTGGAGATCACAGATTAAGAGCCTCAGGGGCTGATACAAGACTTACCTAAGCCTAAGGGTAGGATGGAGGGACTGGTCTCTCTTTGATCTCAGGCTGCATTGAGAGTCAGAGTATTCAGAGAAAGGGACAGTCTCCCTTTTGTCCTCTGCCCTGGTCAGGACACATCTGTAGCATCTGATACCATATAGGCGGCTAGGTAGCACTGTAGAGTCAGGAAGACCTGAGTTCAAATTTAGCCTCAGATACTAGGTGTGTACCCTTGGGCAAGTCACTTAACTTCAGCTTGCCTCAGTTTCCCCAACTGTAAAATGGGCATAGTGATGGCTCCTACCTTACAGGATGGTTATGAGGGTCAAATGGGATGATATTTTAAGTACTTAGCACAGTGCCTGGATCACAGAAGCTGTTATCTTCATCATCCTCACTTCTGCATATTCCAGCTTCTTATTCATTTATTCATTCATTCGTCCATCCATTCATTCATTTTTTGATAATATTTAATTTTTGAAATTTAAAAATTTTTCCGCAGTTACATGTAAAGACAAATTTGAGATTTTTTTTTAAAATTTGAGTTCCAAGTTTTCTCTCTCCCTCCCTCATGTGCCCTCTCCCTGAGAAAGTAAGCAAGTTGATATAGGTTACATATGTTCAAGCATGCAAAACATATTAGCGTATTAGTCGTGTTGTGGGAGAAGACATAGACCTAACGAGGAAAAACACACACACAAAAGACAGAAAGTGGAACAATAGTCCACTTTGATCTGCATTCAGCCTCTATCCACTCTCTCTTTGGAGGTGGATGGCATTTTTCATCACGAGTCCTTTGGAATTGTCTTGGATCATTGTATTGCTCAGAATAGTTGGTTGTTGCACAATACTGATGTAACTGTGTGCAGAGTTCTGGTTCTGCTCACTTCACTTTGCATCAGTTCATTTCCAAGTTTTTCTGAAACTATCCTGCTCATCATTTCTTAGAGCATAGTAATATTCCATCGCAATCATAGACCACAGCTTGTCCAGCCATTCCTTAATGGATAGATGGGCTGGATGCTCCAATTTTGAAAGGACATTAATAAGCTAAAGTGCATCCAAAGGTGGGAGACCAAGGATTGGTTGAAGGAACTAGCGATGTTCAGCCTGTAGAAGAGACATCTTGGGGGCGGGACGTGCTTGTTGTCTTCAAGTATTAGAAGGACTGTTGAGGAAGAGGGAGCAGCTGGGACACTCCTGGCTTGCATGGTGGATTTGCAGATGAACAGATCTTAGTTCAATGTATGGAAAACTTTGGCAGCAGCTTCTTCCTTTGGAAAGAAGATAGCTTCCCTTCCCTGAAGGTCTCTCAGGAGGAAGGATGGCTGCTGGGATGTTGTGTGGAGGATTCGTGCCCAGGCAGGGTTAGGGTCCTTTTGACCACTCAGGAGGGTTCGTGCAGCTTCATCTGCCTTTGGGAGTAGAGAGAGCACGCAATCTGGGTAATCTCTATAGCAAGCAAGCTTGGGATAATCCCCAAATCATTTTCATCTGGCTTTGGAATGCATCATGAGAATCTAGTCTGGGAACAGATTTCCTTTGCTAATCACTTCCAGCTTGGGCTGATGTGACCGAAGAGATGAGCAGCCTAGGGGGAAAGTCTCACGTTAGCTAAGCCATATGTGGCTGAGGGTTATCTTAGGTCAGCCCTGAGGAGGCTGGGTTTGAACTTAGCCCCTTCCCTGACTCCCCGTTTTCCCCTTCCTCCCCTGTAACCCAGGAGTCTGGGGGTCCACTGCTCCAAGGTCCGGTCTCTGACACTGGACTCATGGGAGCCAGAGCTGCTGAAGGTGAGTGTCATCCCTACAGGGGTGTGTGTGTGTGTGTGTGTGTGTGTGTGTGTGTGTGTGTGTGTGTGTTGGGATTGTGTATCAGAGCCACTGAAGAGGCTTAACCCTATTAATCTTCTTCTCCCAGCTGATGTGTGAGCTTGGGAATAGCACCGTGAACCAGATATATGAGGCTCAGTGTGAGGAACTGGGGCTCCAGAAGCCAACAGCCTCCAGTTCCAGGTTAGTAGGTCAAAAGACAGGGTGATGGATGGACTGGGGTTGGGGTTGAGAGAAATGGAAGGGCAAGGTCAGAGGTTGGAAAAATAATGAGTTGGGGTCATAGCAAAGGGATGGAAGACTGAACTCACATAGGCAAGATGGAGGGATGATATCACAGGTAGAGAGATGGAGGGGTTCATGGGTGGAAAAATGGAGTGACAAGGTCATAGATAGAGGGATGAAGAAATGGGCTCAGAGCTTGGAGGGTGTAGGGATGGGGGCCATGGGCAGAGTGATGGAAGGGTGGGCATGTTGAGAGCATGGAGAAGCATCAAGGGCAGGTCTTAGAGTTTCGGAGGATATAGGGATGGGGTCATGAGTTGGGGGGGGGATAAAAGTAAGTTCAGAAGTTGAGAGGATGGTGGATCAAGGATGGTGTCATGGGTGGGAATCTGGAGGAGTCTGGGAAGATGTGGGGATGAGGTCAGGAGGTGGGGAGGGCTAGAGGAGTAAGGTCATGGGTTAAGGAGATAGAGAAGCAGGGTAGGGGGAGCGGGGCAGGGAATGGCAGATTGGATTTAGAGGCTAAGAGGGGATGGAACAAGAGGATCGGGGTTTGTTGAGACAGAAAGAGAGGGTCAGAGATTAGAGGGACAGAGGAGTGTGGAAGGCCCAGGGTCAGTACTAATTACTGTGTTATACCCTGGGATGCAAAGAGAAAAATCAAGACTACCTCTATTCTCCCAGAACTTACCCCATTATCCTATGGGGAGATGATATGTAAACAAATTAAAAGTCAGGGATTTATTGATGAAACCCAGGCTTTGAGGGTGATGAGGCCATCAGAGCAGGGGGACTCAGGGGATCAGAGGCTGGATCATGGTGCAGCCGTGGGCCTGGCCTCGTATGAGCAAGTCAGCCATTTGTTAGAGCCTTTGGTCATCACCTTCATCTTTTCCTCCCCAGGCAGGACAAAGAAGCTTGGATCAAGGTCAAATACGTGGAGAGAAAGTTCCTGAAGAAGCTTCCAGGGGCTGGGGCTGAGGCCACTGAGACAGCTGGTGGGGGGGAGGCCAAGCCCCGGCGATGGAGCATGAAGAAATGTCGGCGGCACCAGAGTTCTCCCCGGGTCCCCATGATGCGCCGCCAGCTCCGGCAGGAGCCCGCCGCCATCTCCCCTGCAGCTCTGTCATCAGGTGGGGACCCTCAGACCCCAAACCTCTCATGCCCTCCTTCCTTGGCTTTTATGCTTGGAAATTCTGCAAGCCAGCTGACCCAAGTCTCCTCTGCATCTTTTGTCAAGTGAACCTCCCCCCCCATCTATTGTCTCCTTGGCCCCCAACCTGCCATCTGATAGGGCCAGAGGCTTTCTCACTGTTTTTATCTCCCTCTTCAACCATGCCCTTGAGGAGCTGGGTGGGGAGACCTGGGGGTATTGGCCTGCTAGCCTCAGGTATGTGAGGCCTTTGGGGGGGCGATGCTGAGCAGCGTGCTCACATCCCTCCCCCTCCTCCCCTCTCAGCTAGCACTTTGGAACGGAAATTTCGACGTGACTCTCTCTTCTGTCCAGATGAGCTGGACTCTCTCTTCTCCTACTTTGACACGGGAGCAGCTGGGGCAGGACCAAGAAGTAAGTAAGAGCCTGGCTTGGTGGGAGCAGCGCAGCTCATCTCCCTCCTTCCCCTTCCTCCTGTTTCCACCTTTTTGCTGTCTCTTGAGATCGGGGCCTCTGACATAGCTACTTGAGGGATTCAGAGGTAGGATTGGGGTGACATATCTGTGCTCCTCTACAGTGCTGGGTTAGGACAAGTCCTGAGCCACTTCCCCTCCTTTGGATCCCTGGCACCCCCCACCCCACCCTGGGGCTTGGGGGACACTGTGGGCTCCTGCCCATCCCCCTCTGGCTTCCAGGAGCTCTGCCCCATTAATCCCCGTCCTGTTCCATCCACCTTCCTCTTAGGTGCTGGCCACATGTCTGAGCAGGCCCCCCCAGCAGCTGGTCAGTGGGACAGTGGCCTGGGCCCCGGGGGCACCGAGGCGTGCCTCCCGGCCGGAGGTAAGGTAATCTTGGAGCAATGGCCTGCACGGAGAGGAGGGAGGGAGAGAGAGGGGGACAGTCACTTCTTCCACTTCAGTGGCTCCCTTTCCCCATCTCATGTTTCTACCCCATCCTGACTTCCCTGGTCAATAATCTGAGGCTAGAACTTTGCTTGTTCCAAGGAAACACCTTATTCAGAGGTATTGTGGGTCGGTGATGGGCTGTAAGGACTCCAGAGATCTGTAGAGACGTCACCTCAAGGGCACCTAAGTTAGAACTCCAGGTTCCAGCATTTCAGGGAGGGGTCTTGTAGGGTTGGGGGGTATTGACTAGGCCAATGTAGTTATATAGGGAAAATTAATTAATTAATTTAATTTCCAAATAATTTTTAATCTATCTTTCCATGGTCCTTTATTAAATGTAATTTTTATTGCATCATCATCTGAAAAGGATGCATTTTAACATTTCTGCCTTTCTGCATTTCACTGTGAGGTTTTTATGCCCTAATACATGGTCAGTTTTTGTGTAACCGCCATATGCCACTGAGAAAAAGGTGTATTCCTTTCTATCCTCGTTCAGTTTTTTCCAGAAATCTATCATATTTAACTTTCCTAAAATTCTGTTCACCTCCTTAACTTCTTTCTTTTTGTTTAGTGGTTGCATTTATCTAGTTCTGAGAGGGGAAAGTTGAGTTCTCCCTATGTAGGGAGAGAGGACTAGAAGAACTGATTGTCAATCACTGTCTTGTCAGTTATTATCTTTGTGACCTTAAGAAAGGTACCCTTTCTGTTTTGAACTCAGGTCCTTCTGACCGGAGGGCCAGTGGTCTCCCTACAGTGCCACCTAGCTGTCACCAAGGTCTCCTTTTAGAACCTCAGTCTACTTGTCTGTAAAATGGGGATGATACACTGAATATTTCAAAAGATTATCATGAGGAAGATGCTTTGTAAATTGTGGAGGGCTACAGGAACCTGAACTATTTGACCTGTTCAGTATTACCATCCTCCTTTCCCTCTTCCTCCTCCACCTTCATTTCCTCCTCTCCTCTTCCTTTCCCTTCTTTCTCCTTTCCCTCATTGAGAGGGCTCCCAGTATATCTGGAATATCACCAACTCTGGGGTTAGAATGCCCAAATTCGAATTCTTCCTCTCATGTTTACTGCCCATCTGACAGGTCCCTCTCCCTGTCCCTGGGCTTGTTTTCTCATGGGTAGAATGAGGAGGTTGAATTTCATGACCCCAGAAGCTTCTTCCAGTGTTAAATCCAGGATCCTCTGTTCCTTTGTTGCTCGTATGACCTTGGGCAAGTCCCTTCATTTCCTTAGCCCTGAGTTTCCTGATCTGTAAAAGAGGGAACTCAGTGGGCTCCAGAGCCCCATTCTAGCACTAGATCCCATAGCCCCATGAGTTTGTCCATGGGGACAAGGCTACCCCCATTGTAGCTGCCAGCCCTGACTTGGTAGATGGCTTCCCATAGTGACTCTGGCCCCATTGAGGACTGACCCATGGCCTAAATCATGTGGGCATCACTACCAGACCTTGTGCTCTGTGGCCAGAGCCTTGGGAACCCAGAATCATGCCCATTCCATGATGAGGCCCTCAAACAGTGGAGGAGAGGTGGAAATCAACTGTTCTTCTCTTCATCTTCTGCTGTCATTGGTGCTAGGGAATCTGCCATCTGTAAAAATGCAGACTGACAGCTTGTCCACCACTTACAGTCTTCAGGAGCTGCCCATGGCACTGAAAAGTTAAATGACTAGCCTAGGGTCTCGCAGCCAGGCTGGCTCAGTGGTTAGGCTCAGACCCAGGTCTTTGTGACTCCAGGACAGACCTTCACTCCTCTATGACCTGATGCTTCTTAGTGAAAGATTATTCCTTATTATGGTGAGAAGGAAAACAGGGATAAAGGGTGTCATTATTTGATATCCTTGTCACATGGCATTGGCACATTGCTGATAGGAGGTGAAATCAAAGAAAGACCCCAGAACATTGGGTGGCCTTCTTGTCCTCCTCTCTGGGTAACTTATGAGAAGAGATGAACAATTCACTCAGGGTGGGCAGCTCCCTATAGGGCAGGAGGTGCGTCACTGGAAGGAATTCCTGAATGAATGAGATCAGAAATCCATCTGAAAATCTAAGTATAGTGAGCAGAAGCAAGGGAGAACCAAAGGACGGTTTCTGTGCTTCAACAGTATCCTTGAAATGTCAAGAGAAATAAAGGAAAACCTCAGCAAGTGGGGCAAACCAGCCTTTGGTAAAATGGCATTTACATAGCATTTTAAGGTTTCCAAAGCACTTTACAAATGTTATCTCAGATGGTCCTCACGATAGCCGTGGGAGGGAGGTGTGCCTTTATATTACCCCCCTTTTACAGTTGAGGAAACTGAGGCAAGATGACTGGCTTGCTCAAGGTCACACAGCCCGTAAGTGCTTGAGGCTAGATTTGAACTCAGGCCTTCTTAAGTCCAGGGTCCGACCATTTGTCCACTTTGCTATCCCAAGAGCACTACAGGATTGGTGAGGATTGTGATCTGCACCTTTGGGGGAAATACACAGCCCCACCAGAGTGTTGAGGTGACAAGGCCAACCTTCCAGGCTGAAGGTCTCGTGGCTATGGGGACATATGAGCCATAGGTTCTCAGTCAGAACCAACTCAGAGCCTAATGACTGGCTGGCATTTCTTCTTCATTTTTGTTTGAGCTAGTTTGAACCAGGCTTCTCTACCCTCAGTGGCAGAATAGCCAGCAGGGAGCTGTGGCCACCAGGCTTCTCTCCCTCCCATCTCCTCTGCTCCAGGCTGGGCTGGATTGAGCCCTGGGAAGATGACCTAAACAGGAAGCATGGTGATTTTCTCCCAGCTTTTTCTCCTTCTTGGGGGACAGATCAGAGGTCCACTCAACAGCCAAGTGGTCTTGATCACAGTGGCTGCTGCGGATGCCAAGTTGAAGAGACTCAGCCAGAAAAGGGAGGACAAGGGGAGGCAGGGCTAGAAGCAGTCCAGTCCTGAGGGTGAGGGAGGGGAGGGCCAGGCTTGGGGGGCTGAGTGGACCTTTTTCTTTTTCCTTTTGTGCTCTTTGGCTTGTTTCTTGGCCCTGGGGCAAGTTTTTCCACATTCCCTATCTCTGAGACCAACCACTAAAGACATTCCACTAGGATGACAGAGAAATACTTTGTATCTACTTCTGGGTTGCAGATTTGCTTTTGAATCTCTGCCCTCCACGACCCAGATGGTGACTAGTTACAGTGCTGTCTTAGCTTGGAATCAGGAGACTCGGATAGAATCCACCCTGGGGAGGCAAGGAGAACTAGGGAGACTGGGAAGGACTTGATGGAGTCTGCAGGACTTTCTAGATTTTCCTTGTGCATGAGCCTAGACCAGAGGTAGGGATGAGCTTGGCAGTGTTTAGTGAGGGTAGTGTTAGCATGGGAGGTGAAAGAGAGGAGGAGGCAGCCAGGAGCTAGCCAAGGTTCTGAATAAATGTGTACTGGGGTGGTACGAATGGAAGATTCAGGGCCTCCTGCATCACATCTTACACACCTTTTTTCTTTGGAGCTGTTGGGAAGGCCATCGGTTAGGGATCAGGGAAGGGAGAAAGCAAGAAAGCCCAAAGGGGCCTTGGCACCCAGATGGGAAAGAGAAGAACTCAGTCTGCTCATTAAATAGCACTTTATGTTTGGAATAAGATAGAGAGCAGAAGTGATTCTTTTGAGACCCAAACTCAGATGGAGACTGAGCCTAGGGATCTCTGCCTCTAATGCAAGACCCCACCCAAACCAAACAACTTAGCACCAGTGACAGTGATGTGGATGGGGAGGAGAGATCTTAGCAAACCTTGAGTTCAGGGCCCCACCTTCCAGGGGGCCAAGAGACTGTCCTTGAGGAGAGCTTCTTTCCCATCAGTGTCCCACCCTTAAATATCCTGGGTGCAGAGAACTGCAGCCTTCCCAGATATCAGCAGGCTCTCTGACCCCAGTTTGTCCTGGTCTTGATGGGGATCGTGGATGATAGAAAGGCAGACAGTCCAGAGGCAAGGCCCTTTTCCCCAATTCCCACCCCCACCTCCAGCTCATCATAGCGGGAGTTGTGTGTCTGTCTGTCTGTCTGTCTGTCTGACCCTCACTGTGGATATCTGTGCCCCTGGAACAAGATCGGTCTTGCCTAGAGCCAGGGACTTAGTCAAGTGCGTGCATGTACTCATCTCCATGCACACCCTTCACATCTGTTCATTTTGCCCTTACCCATCCAGGCTCCCATGCTCCTATTTACCGAATGCCTAACTCAGTAAACTTAAGTATAATTAAACAGAATTTCATTTTATTTTTTCTCCCTTCTGGCCTGTGAATGGGAGGTGGAGTTGGGCCTCATGATTCTGTGAGGAACACAATTTCTTCCCTCCCCCCAGGTTCTTGTCCCTCTTGATGGAGAAGGGATCCAGCTGCAAGCCCCTTCAGTCTCTGGCTCACTAGCCCTTTCTGCCTGGGGGAGAGGCTGAATGAGATTAGAGTTTTGGGCTCTAGGCCTTGGGGTCATAAGTGGGCCATCTCTTTCCTTCTGCTTAAGCCTGGGTTGAGTTGAAAAACCTTCCATGAACCCCATTCTTCCAGCTTTGAGGAAGTTCCTAATCCCTGGCTTGGTCCTGCTGGACAGTAGACAAAAGAGAGCAAATATCCCCTGCCTCCCAGCATGCCATTCAATCAAGGTCCTTGCCCCTTGGTATTCAAGACCCCTGGGTCCATCTCCCATTGGCCCCACAGGTCTGAGCAGTGACAGTGGCCTCGGTGGCAGCACAGATGGGAGCTCGGACATCCTGGTCTTTGGCTCTGTGGTAGACAGTGTCATGGAAGAAGGTGTGTACTACTATGGGCAAGCCATGGGTTAGACAGGGTAGGGCCTTCAAGCCTTCAACCAGGGATGGGGGGAGGGAGCCTAGAGGGCCCCAGGGTCACCTGCCTGTAGTTTTAAGTGCTCAAATACAGATGCTTAAAGCTGGATGGAGGCATTGCACCCTGGTGCCTAGAATGTAGGGGAGAGGGAGGAGAAAGGAGAGTGGGTGGGAGACCAACTGGGATATGGAGAGATGAAGGGCATTTCCACACTGCTGAAGGGTTGGCCACTGCAGGGAAGGTGGGAGGAAGTCCTGAATTCATGGTATTATCCTTTGGGAAGCATATACACTCTAGAAATGTGCCCATTGAATTTGAGTAGCTTGGGACAAAGCCAAGATTGCCCTACCATAGTTGTGGTTCTGTTTCTCTTCAGTGATGTTTTAGGCACTGGGGACCCATTTGCCTGTTTGGGCTACCCCTGTCATTCTTCCAGGCTGGGACTCAGGTCCCTTTGCCTTCCCTTGTGTGAAGGAGCTCTCTGGTAGGGAGGGAAGGTGCTACTACCCTCACACCCCACTCCTTTTCTCTTTTCCCAGAGGGTGAAGTATCAGAAGACTCCAGTGCTGAGGGTGATCGTGAGACCTGGGACCTTGAGGACAGCCGAGAATTGCACCCAGGGCTGCTGGCCTACCGGGCAGCTCGAGCCAGAAACCTGCCTGTCCTGGCTGAGGCCCTGGCCCACGGGGCTGAGGTGAATTGGGTCAACGAGGAGGACGAGAGCAAGACGCCGCTGATCCAGGCAGTGATGGGGGTGAGTCATGGGGACCATGGCTGGCTCCTACCTCAGAAATCAGGACATGGGCCTGAGATGTGAACTCACCTCAACAGAGGTGTCTTACTGCCTGCCCTCTGGTCAGTCACCAAACCTTGATGGTGGAGTTAATAGAGGGCTGGCCTTGGAGCCAGGAAGATCTGGGTTCAAATGAATCCTCAGACATTCACTAGCAGTATGACTACCGACAAGTGACTTACACTCAAGTTGCCTCAGTTTCCTCATCTGTAAAGTGGGGTTAATAAGAACACTTGCCTCACAGGATTATTTTTAGGGTTGAATAACAACATGTATAGTGATTCTCAAAGTTTTTGATCTTATTATCCCTTTATATTCTTAAAAATGCGGAAGGACTCTCCTAATGAACTTATGCTTATGTGGGTTCTATCTATTGATATTTGCTATAAGAGGTCAACATGTCTTCATATTATTATGAAAATAGTTTTCACCTCAGGGACTGTCTGGAAAGGTTCCCCTGGACCACACTTTGAGGATTGCTGATGTGTAGAAAGTATTCTGAAAACCTTAACGGTTATCTAAATCCCAGCTAAATTACCCATCAATCAACATGCATTTATTAAGGACCTGCTGTTTGCCTGGCTCTCTCTTAGGCCCTGGTGGTACATTCCCTGCCCTCAGGGAACATGCCAGCCTTGTGTTCTGTTGGCCGGGGTTTGGGGATGTGTGTATGGAGAACACATCTTGTTCTTTCCTGGCGTCTCTCCCATACAGCTCCCCCCCCTCTCCACTTCCCCCAGTTCGGATCCACTGTGGCCTTTCACCCAGAGCACTTTAATAACCTCCTGATGGGCTTCCTTCATTTTCGTCTCTTCCCACTTTTATGCCCCTTGTGTAGGAGGCCCATTATCACCCACTGTTATGATAATTTACCTGTCCTTCCCCCTGCCCTGGTCCCGTACCACCCTTCACACCCTTCTCCACCCCTCTGTGCACAGGATGACATAGAACTTCTCCAAAGAGTGGTCATCCCTCTCCTCTCTGGCCTCTCCAGAGTCCAGTCATGCCGGGTTCAGCCTCCCTTCTCCACTTCTGCCCATGTTGTTCTATCTTGTTTGTGCTTAGCCCAGTCCTGCCCTTCCTTCAGGGCCCAGCCATGATCCTATTCAATCTGGGAGGCCTTTCCTGACTACCCCATGGGGCACAGGGAGCTCTGGTTCTCCTGGGCTCTCAGAGCTCTAACTGCCTAGAACATGTAGCCAAGCTCTGGACTCTCCAGGACAGTGCCTGAGCACTTTCTGAGCTGCTCTCTGCCTCTGAGCCTTGGGTGCCAATCTCCTCAACCTGACTGGGG
Organism: Pseudocheirus occidentalis; assembly: GCA_028646575.1. Classification (NCBI taxonomy): domain Eukaryota; kingdom Metazoa; phylum Chordata; class Mammalia; order Diprotodontia; family Pseudocheiridae; genus Pseudocheirus; species Pseudocheirus occidentalis. The sequence continues at coordinate 20,358,520 of CM053596.1, read as the reverse complement.
TGTCCTTGGGGACAGGAACCAGATCTTCCTCTTCTGCCTCCCCCTTCCCCATCCCCACTTAGCCTGAGGCTCATAGAAGCTTTGATTCAATTCAATGAACACTAAAAGCCTTTCTGCATTCCTGCTGTACACAAGGGGTTGCTGTGTGTTATATTGGGTTGGGCTAGATTGTGGAGAGCCCTGAATCCAGGCTAAAGACCTTATTGCCCTAAGGCTCAAAGCTAAACTATATCATATATACATATATATGTATATACAATATATCATATTTAAATGGCAAGTCTTAACAGAGTGACCACAGAATCTGAATGAAGTTTTAGGAGCTTTATTAGCTAGCTGGCAGCTGTCCCTCAAGTGCCAATCAGAAGGAATCAGCCCCTAGCTCAGGGGTGCAGAACCTTTTATACGGTACAGCTTCACTGTTAGGTTTATGTATCTAACTAATATAATTTGTTACTAAGCAGGTGCAAGCAAGCTGTTCCTAAGGCAGGGGGGTTGTGATTACGTCTGTAGGGTAAGCAGAGGGGCACAGGGCATGATGACTGAACAATCAAAAAGACGAACTACCTTAGGCCAGTTTCTTGATTCCCATCTTAAGTCCAAAAAGTTTTACTTGGCTGGTTTCTAATTCCATAAAGTGTCACTAGACTGGTTCCTGGCCACTTCAATATAGCTACATAAGAATAATATTTATACAGCTTTTACCATGTGCCAGGCACTGTGCCAAGCGCTTTCCAAGTATCTCGCCGATCTTTATCGCATCTCCAGGTGGTAGACACTTTTATCTTCATTTTGTTGAGCAAACTGTCTGTCTGTGTGTTCCTGTGCCCCCTGACCTTCCTCCCCCTTGTAGACCCCTGAGGTCGACACTCGGTAAGTGACTTGTCCAGGACCACACAGCTAGTAAGTGTCTGAGGCTGGATTTGAATCCCGATCTTCCTGACTCCAGGCAGCTAGGTGGCACAATGGTTAGAATTCTAGGCCTAGGAAGACTCCTCTTTCTGAGTTCAAATCTGGCCTCAGACACTTACTAACTATGTGACCCTGGGCAAGTCACTTCACCCCATTTACCTCAGTTTCCTCATCTGTAAAATGAGCTGGAGAAGGAAATGGCTAACCACTCCAGTATCTATTAAGAACATGCCACATGGGGTCACAGTCAGACATGACTGAAATGGCTGAACAGCCAGGACTTCCTGACTCCAGGCCCAGCTCTCTATCCACTGCAGCACCCCCTAGCTGCCCCATCAGGACAAGGACTAGACCTCTGATTTTATTCCCATAGAGAATCCCCAGGGAAAAGCATCCTCCAGGAAATGTAGATTGTCATTTTTCTTGCAATTTCTAGTCTTAGAGAGTTCGGGTTGGGAGAATAAGAGGCTAAGTCCCCTGCTCAGGATCCCAGTATATGTCAGAGTTGAGACTCAAACCCAGCTCTTTCTGGCTCCGAGGCTGGCTCTCTACTCATTGTGATGCGCTGCTTTGGATAGTTTAATGCTGTTATCTGATGCCCACATACACTCAGAAACTTTCCATATCTTTGCCCTCCAGGGCTCCCCTAGGTCTAGCCTGAAGAAATAAGATATTGGAAAATGATGTTATCTGCTTGTTGGTGATGGGGGGAGAAGGAAAGGGAATAAACATTTATTATGCACCAGGCACCTTACTGCAGGCTTTGCAAATATTATATCATTTGGTCCTTGTCCAACAACTTGTCCAAGGTCATACAGATAGTGTCTGAGGTTGGATTTGAACTCAGGTCTTCCTGACTCCTGTCTTGGTGTTCTATCCACTGAGCTACAAAGCTTCCTGACAGTAATTGGGGACCAATATATGGAACTTCTGGATCTGTCTGACTCTCCTATTCTTTTCCAGGGTTCCTTGATCATCTGTGAGTTCCTTCTCCAAAATGGGGCTGATGTGAACCAAAGAGACAGCCGGGGGCGGGCACCCCTCCATCATGCCACCTACCTGGGTCACACGGGGTGAGCACTGGTCACAGAAGGGCCAAGGCTGGGCCGTGTGCTGGATGGCTTTGGAGAAGGGGCGGCACTGAGGGATGCGAGCTGTGTGTTCCTGTGCCCCCTGACCTTCCTCCCCCTTGTAGACAGGTCTGTCTGTTCCTAAAGCGTGGGGCTGACCAGCATGCATTGGATGAAGACCAGCAGGACCCACTGGCCATAGCTGTCCAGGCTGCCAATGCTGATATTGTTACTCTGTGAGTAGGAGGGTCCTGGGAATGCTTGGAGCCCCTCCTTGAGTCAGAGCTGGGGGAGGGATCCAGAACATGGAAGAAGGGGAGCTACAGAAGAGAAAATGAAGCCCGTGTGTGTGTGTGTGTGTGTGTGTGTGTGTGTGTGTGTGTGTGAGAGAGAGAGAGAGAGACAGAGACAGAGACAGAGAGACAGAGACAGAGAGAGAGAGAGATAGGTGTGGTACAATGGGTAGCACTCTAGGCCTGGAGTCAGCAAGACCTGAGTCCAAATCTGGCCTCAGACACTTACTAGCTGTGTGACCCTGGACAAGTCACTTAACCTCTGCTTGCCTTAATCCATTGGAGAAGGAAATGGCTAACCCTTCCAATATCTTTGCCAAGAAAACTCCGTATGGGGTCACAAAGAATCAGACATAACTATAATATGTCTTCGTGTGTATGCATATGAGTGTGTGCATCTGTGTGAATATGCATGTAACTATACGTGTGTACATGCATGCTGTATGTGTATATGTGTGTATACAGACATGTGTTTGTATGTATATGTGTGTTTACATGTGTTTGTGTATATATAAGTGTGTGTGAGAGTATATGTATATATGTGTAGCGAAGTGTCTGTCTGTGTCTGTGCACACGGGTGTGTCTAAAGCATATTCTCTCTGTCCCGTCCCCTTCCCATCCCTCTCCAGGCTTCGACTGGCTCGGATGAACGAGGAGATGAGGGAAGCTGAGGGACCCCTTGGACAACCAGGTCAATACCCCGGCAGCAGCCCCACTGAACTCCAGTACCGGAAATGTATCCAGGAGTTCATTAGCCTTACTATTGATGAGTGTTAGCGCCCTGACCCCTACCCACCCCCTTCTCTCTTTGTTTTGTCCCTGAGGGGATGTGGGGAGGGGGGAGTTGGGGCTCTGGGAGCCAAGCCCGGAGCCTGTGTCTGTCCCTGCCCCATTTTCTGGCAGATCAGCTGGGTACTGGGGATGGCCTTGGGGTCCAGCAGATCAGGGGAATCACCTCCCAGTCCATCTGCCATGGCGCACAGCATGGGGAAGAAGTAGCTCTCTAACTGGGAGGCCTCTGGAGCCTGGGGTGATTCCCCTACCTGGGTCTAGCCTGATTGAGCTACCCAGATCCCACCTCCTCAGAGTCCCTGGTTCCCTACCCCCCACCTCGCATGCTCCATGACCAGGTCAGATCCCAGGCATCTGTCTCCTTCTTCAGACCCCTGTTCCACTGCCCAGCCAGCCCTCTCAGCCTGGTCCTGTCCTCTCTCCATGACCCTCTCTGCCTCCTGACCTTCCTCCCCCTTGTAGACGGGTCTATCCTATCATCAGGGCTGGAGAGAGCTTTCTCCCTCCTGAGGCCTCCCACATGGGTCACCCTGGCCCACACTATCCTCATATCCCAGGAACCCCCCTCCCCATTTCAGCATCCCCCAGACATCCAAAGCTCCTCTTCCTAGTCTAAGACCCACTGGACTCTGCCCTAGACTGGGAGGAGGAGGGGCAGGGAAGTTATCTAGAGGATCCAGACCCATGTACCTCAGTGAAGCATCCTTGGGCCCCAAGGTCAACAGATCCTTTTCTCTCCCCTCCATCCCCCACCCCCCAAGGCTGATCTTCAAGGACTCTGGTCTGGCAGGAGCCTGACTCAGAGCCTTGAGGCTTCAGGGTCCCTCCAAGCAGGGATCACCCCCTCCTCCGGTGCCTGGGCTCCGCCTCCCTTCATCAGTCCTGGGCCAGGCTTAGGATGCCATCCCCTTGGCCCCTGAATGCTGGCGTTCTGGCTGGACGGCGTGGCTGGCCACGTCCAACCTGTCCCCCAGGATCCCCTTCTCTCTACTGGTGGGCAGTGGTGCTGCCCCTGACACAGGGCCTGTCAGGGGAACAGAGAGACTGGACACTGCTGGCCCCCAGACCTTTAAAGGAGAAATACTGTATCGGTACCTTATTGAGAGTCATTGTATAAAGCAACTTTGTGCACTTTTTCTTACTTCCCACCACGTTTATGTTTCTGGTTTGGGCCCTGGATTTGCTCTGCTGGGTGCTCGGCAATGGGGCTCAGTGGCCGATTGGGTGCTCAGTGGGTGCTCAGAGGACCAACTCAGTGCCCCCTGGACCCCAACAACAACACAAGGGGAAGCATCCATGAGGTTGCTGCCCCAGGTGCTGCTGCCAGACTCTTTTTTAAACTGGCCTTCCCTCCCTGCTACCATTACCCCCCTACCTCTATCCCCTAGTGCCATCTGGGTTTTTGACTGGAGATCTTGGCCTCTCTTCTTTCTCCAAATGTCTGTCTTCCTGCCATGACTCCCTATTCCTCAAACAGAGCCTATTGGGCATGGCCTAGACAGATGGATGGATGGAAGGGTCATCCTCTCTGGGAACCCGGTATGGAGAAATGAGGTGGTAGGAGTTGTATGAGGAAAAGGGGTCAGAGGAACTTAGAGGATTGCTTGTACCAGGATGAGGCTGTCCAATCTTTTTATTACTAGCCAATAGCTAGGTAGACAGTCCTTCCTGAATTCTCCCTCCTGGATCTTTCTTTGCTGAGTTTTTGGGGGTTTTTTTGAGTGGGGACAGGAAATTGCCTGAGCCACCAACTTTTAACTTTGGGTTTCTCTTTGTGACCAGAAGCCTCTCTCTCCTCTTACCCTTCCCTTCAGGGCTCTGGCTACAGTCCCATCTCTTTCTCAGCCCTTCCCTTTAGTCAGGATACCTGAGGGGTTGGGAAACAGTCCTTGACCACTGGACTGCTTCCTTCTCCTCCTGTTCTGGGTTGGGGCATCACTGGAGCATGAAATGTGCCAATGGGCCTCACTTTCCCCCACATGGACTCTCTGTGCTCTCTGGGTTTGGGTTGAAGGGAGATGGATGAAAGGGAACATGGGCTGGGAAAGGGATGGGATTGGAGAGGCTTGGGATTTGGGGAAGGTTAGAGACTGTAACACTGCTGAGAGACTGGGGGGGAGCATATTCACAGAGCCCTCTGCCTTCCTAGAAACTGAAAGGGGCATAAGATACAGATACAGCTGAGTTAGATGTGTGGTGGGGAGTGGGGGCAGCTGCCAGGCTCCTTTGGTCCAGGGAGTTCATAGCTGAGGGAGGAGGGCTTAAGGCTTCTGGTCACTCAGCCCCTCCTCCACTGCTGCCCTGGTCAGGCTGGGGAGGGATTGGGGACGGGGGAGGGAGGGTGTCACTATGCAAACCACCACCCAGGGAGAGGGAGGCTCTATAGGCAGTGCAGGGGCTGGGCCAGCCGGAGTGGGCTCCCCCAGCTGGCCAGCTCCCTGTCCCCACTCTCACTGTAAATAAGTGCTAGACTGAATTAACCTATTTTCTTCTGCTTGCTTTCTGTGCACCCTCCCTCCCCTGAGGATGGAATGGGGCCTCTCCATGGCTCTGAGCTTTGTTTGAACCTTTTGAACCAGTTATCTGGGATTCTGCCTTTCTTTCCTCCTTCCATGGTCTCCTGAATCAAACCCTCTTAATAAAAATCTCACTCCACTCCCACCTGCTCCTGCTTGGGCTCACTTATTCACAGGGATCTCAGCCTCGGGGGCTCTGGACACATTTTTGGATGGGACATCTTGCCTCCCAGCTGTGCTGCTTGGTCTCTCTCTGCTCTGTCTCTGGCCAGGATCTGGGAGGGGCAGGGTGATAGCTCAGTGTGGCTCCCCCTGCCCCTTCCCCCTTCCCTCCAGGGGTCCTGGGGCTTTGGGAGCAGCCCTGAAGTACCACCAGGTCCTGGACTCTCTACCTGACCTCAACTTTAACTGATGGCTGCAGACAGAACTCAGACCTGTCCCAACAGCAAACTTACTAACTCACTTTTCTGCTGGATTCTCTCTTCCTTGACTACCACCCCTTCCCGGAGCTGCCCTCTCCTCTAATGACCATATGGGCCCCCAGCAATGGGGGCCAGGTGGGCTCAGGCTGTGAAGGTCCCAGAAGAGCCATAAGCTGACTGGGAGTCTAGCACCCTCCCTCTGCTGTGGGGATCTGAACCTGTCTCTCTGTAAGAGGGGCAGAGTAGTTCCCATCCCAGGAGGGCCAGGGAAAAGCCAGTGAGGCCCTGGAGGTGAGCACTTGGGGCCCAGTGGGATGGGGTTGTGTCTGTTCTCAGGCCTTGATTATGACTTCCAGGTTGGGGAGGGGAGGAGGCTGAGGGGCCTCTAGACTTGGTGCCCAGGATGTGGGGTAGGGAGAGAGGGTCTGGGGATCCTGGACTTTTAAAGGTTGATCTTGGAGGTTTCCTCCACTCTGGATCCCCGAATAACATGGCGGGAGGTGAGCGGGGGCCAGGTCTGAATCTGTTCTCTTTTTTCCTCTCTCACACCATCTCCTTGCAGGTGATACCACCTATCTGGACATCTTCCGGGAGTTCTCCCACATGGCGTCCCACCACCCAGAGAGACTCAACCGGCAGAGCCTTCATGTCAGCCCCTCAGCCCAGTAGCCTCTCCCTGCTCCTCTCCAGGGGGCTGGGCTGGGCCTTCAGCCTGAGCTTGAACTGTCCCTGCCTGGTTTTAGGAATATGGGGAGCAGGAGTGCTCATCCTTCTAGGGGAAGGAAAGGGGAGATGGTTTCTCTATAGCATGCCTGTCTCCAAAATTTGTTCACTAGCCTGGAGGCAGAGGAAAAGGGGAGAGAATTTGGGGCTCAGCTGGACTGAGTCCATCTGAGACATTTACCTTTCTGCTTGCTTATGGGTCCCATAGGGAGGAGAGTGGGATCCCTAAGGGGAAGCAGGTAGGTTCCATCTTATTTTTTAGGGCTGCATGAGACCCTTTCACTCTAATTATCAAACATTAGAAGTGGGGCTTTCTCTCCTCTGGACCTATGTCTCTTCTCAGCCTCACAGGCCCTAAGGCCTAGGCTTCCCTAGTCTTCTGCTGCAGGGCTAAAACTTTCTCCCCCTTGAGTTAGGAGATTGCTGTCCTCAGCCCCTGCTCAGGAGTTTCATGTCCTATATAGCACTCAAGTCTCTTTGCCCTAGTGAGTAGTTCAGAGGAGCCAGGGACCTCATATGTTACTCATTCCCTTTTCAAGCCTGAGTGGCTGGTCCACTCCCATATAATCAGGGTTGAGACCCCAGTACCCAACCAATCAGTTTGTGCCCTTGCCCTAATGGACAAGGTTTGGGGAGGAGGGGTCAGTGCCCCATCCCTAATAAAGCCAAGAACTGAGAAGTAGAACCCTGTGATCACATGTTTGGGGCTCAATCCTGACCTAGAGGATAGAGGCCTAGCTACAGGATATGGGTTACCCCCCCCAGGGCCTTCAGCACCAACCATTGTGTGACCCTTTCCCTAACTCAGGTTTCACACTCAGTCCTAAGGAGCCTGGGTCTTCCTGCTCCATTAACACCCCCAAGCAGCTGGTGCCTGGGCAGCAGTCTGCCTTCCCATAACCCTTCCCTCCATGTCCCAAATTGCTGTGAGTGCAGGGAAAATGCCAACTTTGTTTTAATGCCTGGTCAAGGCAGAGGGATGAGAAATTTGCTGCCAAGGGGGCTTGGTCTCCACACTAGTGTTTTTCTTGGTGCTTCCTTAACAGGGGATACTGGGGAGGGAGGGAGAGCAGCCCTGGGCTCAGCAGAAGGGCCGGAGACCATAGCAGGGGGCTTCTGGGAAGTTCTGGAGCTGAGGGTTGTACATGGGCAGGTATTTTCGGAAACATTTGGCCATCTTGTTATCACATTCACACACCATTTTCTCACAGCGGTCCCGAGTCTTCACTGTGGAGTCGGAGGTTGGGGGAGAGAGGGGGGAAGAGATTGAAGGGTTACCCAGGGCCCTTTTCCCTCATGCCCTTTGTTCATGGTCACATGGCCCCCCCACTCCCCAGCATACATTCTGCCCCCCACCCCCATGCTCTATGGAGAAGATGACTGGACAGAGGGAAGGAGCCTGGTGTAGCATAGACCTGAGGAAGTGGGCCATTGAGAATCTCCCTCTAAGCCACCAATGCCAATTCCTAGATTACATCTCCGCCTCCTCTCCTTCCTATCCCCCCTCCCTGGGGTTAAACTCTAGAACTCACCACACTTCACCTTGGTCCCCAGGTTAAGGTATCTGTAGGTATGAGAACCAGGGGTGCAGCCAAACACCTCTGCTTTATTGTAACAGCAGTCATGACTGTGACAACACCTGCCATGGGGGAAGAGAAAATGATCTTGGGGTCTCAGTGGATTGCACATTCAATATGAGTCCACAGTGGGATTATGGGAGCCAAAATAAACTAATGAAACCTTAGACCACATTGAGAACCAACGCACCCAGGAGTGTTATATTCAGTCCCAGGGTCCAAATTATTGGAAGACCATTGAGAAGCTGGAAGACTTGAACGCTAAGGGGTCTTGGCTCCATGACATTTGGAGAACACTTAAAAATAATTAGGGATGTTTAGCCTGGAGAAGAACCAAGGGATCTGGATACTGTCTCCAAGTGTTTGGGGAGGGGGGGGAGTCAAATGGAAGAGGAACTGGACCAAATCTGACTCCTGAAGGCAGACCCAGGAGTGGTAGGTGGAAGGTATAAAACTGTTGATGAAAACCTCCTCATTAAGAGTAGAGCTGCCCCAAAGTGGAAGAGCATGCTCATAAGGTAGGGGTCCCCCCTCTCTAGGGGTCTTCAGCAGAGGCTGACTAACCACTTGTTAGAGACAGAATAGAAGGCTTCTGTTCCTTGGGGCTGGGTGAGCAGACTGCTGCAATCTCTTCCAATTTGGAGATTCTGGGGTTCTGTGAAGGAGCCCCTCAGGATCCCCAAAGCCAGGTGACTCTCCACTCATTGACTCATTCTGCTTCTGGCCCCACAGGCAGGTAGGATGCAAAACATCCTGGCATTTCCTACTTCTGGCTTTCCTAAAGGTTTCCCAAAGTACACCCAAGTAGAGAATCTTCAAATCAACATTTGAAGATTAATTCAGTTGTTTGTGTGTGGAATCAGCCCAGGGCACAACCAGGACATGCCGTAGCAGGAGGAAGAGATGTCAGAGGGGAGGGACACAGAAAGAAGTGGCCCATGGTTTTCAATAGCTTCTAATCTGTACCATTATTCTTCCTCATTTAGTACCAAGCTCATGCTGGTCACACGGTGTAGTCCTCATCTCCAAATTCCAGTGCTCGGACACAGTACTGGTTATATCCACCCCAGTTACAGCTCTGGAGGGAAGACAGACACCAATGGGAGTAACCCATTATGTGTTTATTGGGGTGTCTGAGTGGCTTACAGCTCTGCTCCCCAGTAGGTGACCAAAGGATGTTGGGAAAACTGGGCCAAATTTCTTACTCTTTCCTAGGCTCTGGCCCTCTCTCACCTTTTACTTGTCTCTGTGGCCATCTTAATCTGTCCCATTTCATCCCCTCCCACCCTCTCCCATCTCATCCCTCCCCATTCCATCCCATTTGTATTTATTGGTTTTAGGGACTGGAATCTCCCAGTCTTGTTGAGAAAGTACTTTCCTTACCCCCTCTTTCTGACTTTCTGGCCCCAGGGCAGAGCAGGAATGGAAAGGTGTTAGTAGGGACGTGGACAAAGGGGAATAAAAGATAAAAGGGAGATCCTGACAGTTTCTTGGGAAGTTTCACACCTTTCATTTCTCCCCTAGTCTCTTCCTGTTTTAGCTGCCCAGGGGCCCTGCTGCTGGCCCTCCATCTTGCCTGCTACAGTCCAGGTCCAGGCTCCTGCCTGCAGGCCAAGTTCTTGGTTTCTAGGTTCGGGTCTTTCCCTGGTTTTTGGTGGCCTCAGATCCACCCCTGCCCCTGCTAACTCCTTACTTGTCAATCTTGTCCATGGGGGCACCCTGGGTGCCAGGGCCACAATGACAGCCGTAGCTGCTAAAGTTGGCCAGCCCGTGTGTGAAAGTGTGCAGTCTGATCAGTTCATCCAGCTGGGCCTCTGTGCAGCTCCCCTGGAACAGCGCTAGGACAGGGAAGGGGGAAGGGGAACAGAGCCTGAGTAGGGGGGGCCTCTGACCCATGACCCTGAGATGAAATCCCCCAGGCTGGGAGTTTAGGCCTCGACCTTCATCTTTGAGGGAGCTGGTGACTTGGGTCTTCTCACAGCTGTGCATCTCTTCAACCAGTTCCTGTCCCCCTTTGAGCCTCAACCTCCCCAACTGTACAATGAGAAGGCATTCTGTTCTCCCATACCTGGCTTCTTCTCCAGATAGGGAGTGGAAAGCATTTTAGACTCCAGAGAAGAGCTAGGAGGTCGCACTCAGGAGTTACCGTCCACTCTTGCTCATCCCAACACGAGTCATTACCACACATTCCAACCCCCCAGTCACCCCTTCATCAGGGAGACTGTGGTCAAGGGACATAAGCTCATTTTGATTATTGGACTGTTCAAAGTGGGGTCCGGAGAAGGAGTTGTAATTAGGGTGGAGAGAGCAGGGCTGTTTCCCAGGGCACCAAGACTTGGCTACCCATAGTACCAGGCTCCTTCCACCTCTCCAGCCCTCCTCCAGAATTGATCAGCGACGTAGAAAGGGCCACTTGGTGTCCTAGGACACACCGCCTCCCCCTTGTGTATGCACCCTGGACTCTCCACTCTCTAGGCTTGGGCACAAACATTCCTGATTGTGCTTCTGCCCAGAAAGGCAACCTGTTGACTAACTAATCCTCCAACTGGCTTTGGACCTTAAGAGAACCCATTCCTGGATCATTCTCCCATAGAAATGATGCCTGGGGCAGGGCGTGGGGGTGTGGAGGGGGCCTTTGTCTGTTGAAGAATCCAGGCTGTCCCCAGTTCACCTCTTTGCAAGGTAACTAGAGAATACTTACCCAGGGCCAGGACCAACAAGCGGAGCAAAGTGGGAGCCATGGTGAGGTGATGCCTCTCCGTTGCTCTGGGACTGGGTGCACTGGTGGTGGTGGTTGGGGAGAAGGTGTCCCTAGCTTGGTAGAAAAACCTTTGAGCTCTTTAGCTGAGGCAGAGGGGCACTACACTTATGTACTGCCCCATGACCTTCCTCCTGCTGGCTGCTAATAACCAGTCCTGGGGAGGCCTGTGATTAGGGAGGAAAGGAAAACTCACTCCCCTTAAAATATGTACTGCTCCCCTCCAGCCTAGAGAGTGGGTGGGGGTTACAGGGAGTTCATGGAGTCTGTAGGACATTGGCCTGAGGTGGGGAGGGGAGGCAATCTGTCCCTGTGGACCTTCCCCAGGGTCCTGGCTGCTTTGTTCCCCACTCCATTCAGGAGAAGGCCAGCATGGCATGGGTCCCCACTCTTACCAGGCATCACCCCCAGAACAGAAAAATTTGGATGAATGAGGATGAGGGGGGCTGGGGAAAGGACCAAGCTATTTCAAGGCTCATGGGTCCAGCTGTCTGGTGCCATTAACTGCAGGTTGCTGCCACCCACTGCCCTTCCTGAGTGCCCTCCAGGATGGGTGAGCTCATTCTTGGAGCTTGCTCTACACCCCCATCGCAGGGGGCTGATGTTTGGGAGCTGGAGTGTCCAGTGATCCTAGGGAAGGGGAGAAGGGACTGGGGCCCCCCACATCCCCTTGAGCCCCTCCTCTAATTCCAAGCTCAGTTCCAAACCACAATTACAGTACATCAGGACTGGAAGGGAACTCGGGGGGCTTGATGCCCAGGAATTCCCTGATAAAAAGGGTGACAAACCTGCTGCCTCAGAGACCTCCAGAGGGGGAGAGCCCACCCTTCACCAGGCAGTCTGCCCAACTTTGGGAAGGCTTTTATTGGTAGATGTCCCCCGAGGCTGGTGAGTGAGCCAGCCAACCAGACAGATGCAGAGAAACCACAATCCTCCAGGGAAATGGGTGTACAGAGGACCCCACCTCCCAGAGCACTACAGACACTTGTACTCAGAGAGTAGGAGCCACCGTGTCTGACACAAACCCCTCTATCCTCCAGGACATCCAGCCACTGTTCCTGTTCTGCCCCTTGGGGCCAAGCAGAACAAAGCTGGTACCTCTTCCATGAGATGCTGCTGTGCAGCCATTTTCAGTCGTTTCTGACTCTCTGTGACCCCGTTTGGGGTTTTCTTGGCAGACATTCTGGAAAGATTTGCCATTTCCTTCCCCAACTCATTTTTACAGATGAGGAAACTGAGGTAAACAGGGTTAAGTGACTTGCCCACAGTCACACAACTAGTAAGTGTCTGAGGCTGGATTTGAACTCAGGAAGATGATCTTTTGACTCCCTTTTTGTACACTGTGGTGCCTCCTAGCTTTCCCTTCCACAAAACAACCCTTCTCATACCCCTCCTGAGTCTTCTCCAAGTAAATATTCCCTGCTCTTTCATCCACTCCTGCATGATACAGGTTCTGGGCCCTTCACCAATGTAATTACGCTCCTCTGGACACTTCTCAGACTGTCAATGCCCTTTAATGTGGCAGCCAGAATGGAGCCCCATAGGCCAGGTGAGGTCTTTCTAGGCAGAGGGAGAGGACAGGAACTGACTGCCCGCCTGTCTAGGGCTGGCCTCTATGGCTCCCCTATGGCAGGCCATGATGGTACTCTGGAAGGGGCGGCCCAGAACAATAGGTGGAGTGTTGAGTTGGGAAGCAGCTTCAGTGACCTCGGCCAAGAGCACCCTTAATCCTCAGAGGTCTCAGTGTCCTTCTTTTAAGTGGTTGGAGTAGATGACCTCAGAAGTGTCTCTTCTTATTCAATTCCTGCCAGAAAGAGGGGACCTAGGCTTGAATCCCATCCCTGGCACTATGGACCCAGTGGCCAATCAGCAATCAATAAATGATTATTAAGAATTTGCTACCTGCCAGGCAGTAGGAATGATCTGTGTGTGTGTGTGTGTGTGTGTGTGTGTGTGTGTCCAGTCGTATCTGACATTTTGTGACACCAGTTGGGGTTTTCTTGGCAGAGACACTGGAGCAGTTTGCCATTTCCTTCTCCAGATCATTTGACAGATGAGGAAACTGAGGCAAACAGGGCTAAGTGACTTGTCCAGGGTCACACAGCTGATAAGTGTCTGAGGCCAGATTTGAACTCACAAAGCTGAGTCTTCCTGATTCCAGGCCCAGTGCTCTACATACTATGGTGCCATTTAGCTGCAGAAGCATTTATTAAGTACCTACTATTTGTCAGGTGGTGAGAATGGTCAATTATCATTTATTAAGTGCCTACTGTGTGCCAGACAAGTACAAAAGATACAAAGATAGAAACCCCAAACTATTTAAGCTATTAAAACTGCATTAGGACTCTGGAAGACCTTGCATATACAAACAAATGAAGCCTCAGTCCCTGAGCCGCTCCCCTTCACCTGGAGCCGACAGCAGGCACCATTAGTCTTCTGAGACTGATTTTCTACATTTGCAGGATAAAAGGGGTTGGACTAGATGACCTTTACTGGTAGAGGGGCTTTGACCCTTAGCCCTGGGTTGGTGGGGCACGATGGGCTGATAGGTAGGGAAGGAGTTTCCTACAGGGTGCCCTCCGTTCTCCCTTCCCTCTCCCTTGTTAAAGGCGCTTGGTTTGGCTAGGAGTCAAATGGGAGAAGATCACGGGCCTTGTCTCAGTCTTTGGGATCTTCAGCTCTTAGAAGACCCACGGGGCACTGGAACATGGCAGGAGAGGCCCCATTAGGACCAGGGGTGCCAGGACGATGAGCATGGAGGCCTCAGAGGGGCCTGGCACCAAACAGAAGATGCCAAACTGTATGGTTACATTTTATTAAACAAAAATTTAAAAAATAAAGACAAAAATCAACTGCTTTGTAGGCAAAAGAACCTTGTACTTCCTCCTAAAGCTGGGGAGGCTAAAGCTTTCACCCTAGTATGTTAGGCGGCCTCGGCCAGATAAATACAGACAGAGACATCTCCAGACAAATGTAAGCACAGATATTCCTCCCCCCACCATCCCCATGCAAAAGCATTCATTCATAGACACCCACAGCCCTCCAGATAAATACTTACACACCCAGACTCACAGAGACACATCCATGAGGGCAGACGTACACATATGACACCACACACACAAGGAAGGCTAGGCAATACTGACGGAGAGATCTGGGGCCTCCCAAAGTGCTCCCTTGAGGTCCCTGGGCCTGGGCCATCCTATGTCTTCTGTCCCAACTGCAACCAGGGCCCTTGGAATCGCCCATGGACCATGATGCCCACAGAATGTGCCTGAAGAGGGCCTGCTCCTGAAATGGAGCTTCCTGAGGTGGTCTCTGTCTTCCACTGGGGCTGAGATAGGTTCTGATGGATGGCCAGCACCCTTACTCCCTCTCCAGGCCCCTCTGAGGCCTCCATGCTCATCGTCTTGGCACCAAGGAAGCGGCGGTAGCCTAGGATGAGTGCCAGGGCCGCTGCATCCAGAAGGAGTTCCAGTATCTCCACGACAGAGAGCACAGAGGACCCGAACCACAGGCTCCACAGACTGCCCATGCTTGACAGGAGCTGGGTAACCTGCCAAGGGGAGGGAGCAGAAATAGGGAGTGTGAGTGGCATAGCCAGGCCAGGCACTCTCCTTGTAGCCAAGGATCTGAGCATCTGAGCATCTGGACCCAGCCCAAAGTCTTGCCTCCTCCACATATGATCCTCTGCTCAGCCCTTCCTTCCTGGCACCCAGCCCCTCTCCCCTCAGACCACACACCCATCCCTGCCTCTTTGCCCATTTCCCAGTGTCCTAGTCTCTTCCCTCTAATTTCCCAGCTCCTCAGGGCCCAGTCCCAGGGACCACAGAGTCCAGCATCTTTCCTTTGACCCAGCCCCTCTGTTCTCACTTCCAGCAGGATCCTAGTCCCTTTCCCTCAGGGCCCTCAGGGCCTACCCCTCAGGGCCCTCTGTCCAGCTCCAGATCCAATGCTCACCGAATACACTGGAGTTTCATCCATGGATCGATAATTGAGCTGCTGGTAAAATATGTGCACCTTGGCAATGTTGTTCCTGCTCAGGAGAAAAGCCACCAGGGGTTGAGCAGAAGGCAGTCTCCTCTTCCCCTTTCATGCCCAGGGTCAGCTGAGAGGAGCCCACTGGGCTAAGGACAGAAGGATCCCAGGCAGACAGGTGGCCATGGGAGGTATTTTACAAAGGAGCCCTCATTTCACCCCAGACCTACCTCTTCTTCTTGGAATTGTTCTTGCCCAGCGTGGACAGGATCCAGTCCTGTACAGAAAAGACTTGGTTACAGAGTCTGTGCTCAGACCCTTCCCCAGCAGCTTCTCCATGAGGGGGTTGGGGGAGGGGATCAGAAGCCTCTGCCATGTCCCTTCACCCCTCTAGCACTTGTTTTCTTCATCTGTATAATGGGGAGAAGGTCAAGACTTGGGATCCTAAATCTGTGCTCTTTCTTCTACATAACTCACATGAGCGTGTGTTTCTATGTGCATTGGGGGTGGGGGAGATAAGCATTTATTAAGCTCCTACTGGATGCATCCTCCCAACAGTCCTGGGAAGGAGGTGCTAGTGTTATCCCAAATTTATGATTGAGGAGACTGAGGCAGAGTACAAGTGACTTTGCAGAGACAAGGATGTACATGTGCACCCATGGGTGTGAGTGGGGGCGTGGTTAATACTCAGTCTAAAATATAGGGGGAGTAAAGCACCTTGTTAATATGATATGGGGGTGTTGGAAGAGGCCTCTCTGGTTGGGATTTTTTCTCAGAGGATACTGAGTTTTCCTGAGTTTCAGGGATCTCTGACCTTCCTCACCCCATCCCCACCCCTCTGACCCCCAGCTTTGGGGCCTCTTACCCCTGCCTTTGATGAGGGCCATTTTGCGACTCCTGCTGAGAGGTGGTACAAAGATTCCCTGGGGAGATACCCATAGGCCCCACCGGCGTCAGAGGAATGGCAGGCACTGCCTCCTCCCCAACCTTGCCCCCATCTACAGCATCCCCCCAGCATCTGGAGGTGCTGCCACTCCCTTACCAGCAGGGCTTGGGGCAGCGGCGGAAGCATGGGAGCCTGTGGGACTCCAGATTTTGGTACAGTTTGTAGAAGCAGTGACCTAGAAGGGGAGGGCAGGAAAGTTCAGTGGTTAGCAATCAGCACTTGTGTGCTGGGTTAGCGCCCAGGATCCGGGTCCTCTCTGCTCTGGGGTGGGAGAATTGGGCAGGGGATGCTAGGTGGGTAAAAGGGTAGCAAAAAAATCTGTGTGAGAGAGTTGAATGTGAGCTGGGATCATTTTCTGATGGTGTGTAAAGAGGGGGTACGTGCAATGGGGTAGGGATGGTCCAGCCTGAGTGGAGACCCTGAGCCCTAACACCAGGCAGCCAAGTCCTCCATGGATGGGGGAGGAAGGCCCCACATCAGAAGAGAAGTCAGTGGGAGCAGGGGGAAACTGAGGCACGGTATAGGAAGAGCCTTTGGGAAGAGAGGGCTGCCAGTTTCTCTACCCACTCATAACCTCCCCTTCTCCCCTCCCTTGCCAGATTGGCTTCCCAGGCCTTCTCCTCACCCCAGGCTGGATGCTGGTTGTAGTTGCAATACTGGGCTCCCTCTGGGAGTGGGTAGAAGTAATAACCACAGCCACAAGTCTGGATCATTAGCTTCTGGAAGCAGGAGTGCAGACAAGCCTGGGGAAGAGAAGATAGGGCTGATTAGCCAGAGGGCACCTTGGAGCTGGGCCCCTCCCTCCCTTACCCCGGTAGCTTTCCCCTGGCTGGAGTGGGAGGATGACTGAGCTCCTTCTTCACCCCAAGCCCTAGGGCTCTGGACATCCAGCTGGCAGGGGGTGCCCCTCAGACACTTGGAGGCTCCTCCTGAGAGGCTGCCTGCCCCTGAGAAGGCCACCCAGTTGTCAGGAAGTGCCTGGTATCTTTCCGGGTAGGGGCAAGGGTGTCCCTGGGGTTCTGCTGGGCACACCAGCCAGCCATCTTCAAGTACTGGAAGGGCTCTCCTTTGGATGAGTGCTTAGTTTTATTCTGCTTGACTCCCCCAGGGTAGTCCCAGGAGCAATGGCAGATTTTGGCTGGGTGTCCTTGAAGAGTGAACGATTCTCAGTGAGTCCCAGAGTGCCCTAAGACCTTGGCAAGGAGCAGAGGAGGAAGAGAACCCTCCCTTGCTGGAGTCTTCAAGCAAGGGCTGGATGCCCAGACAGGGCTGATGGTGGAAAGGGCTTCTTTTTGAGGTGATGTTACTGCAGCTGGCTAAGGACCTGCTGGGCTGGGGAACGAGGAGTGCGAGAGATAAGGCCCATACCTGTGTGGAATAGGCGCTCTTATAGAGAAGCTGGACGCCCACGTCCTCACCGTCCTTTGTGCAGTGGCCATACTGCCCCCCTAGCCGGTGCACCTCGTCCTGGGGAGACACAAAGGGCAGCCCCCTCAGGCCTCTGGCCCCAGCCCCCCATGTGCAGAACCCCATGTGTCTTCAGGTCAGTTAGAACCTGGTCACTGGGGTAGCAGGGTGGGCACGGTGCTTCAATGGCTGGGAGTAGTGCACCTTATTGGGAGGCCGGGAGGGAGTGTTGGTGGGTGACATCAGAGAAACCTCAGGAGGGAGGAAGGGGGACAGGGACTGCTCTGAAGGCTGGGGACGACAGTTCAGATCACAGATATGGATGATGAGGCCAGTTCTATTGGAGGGCCACATCCCATCCAAGACTCAGCCCACACTGCTGCTGCTGCAGCCTCTAAGCCCTGAGGGACCTCAGAGGCCACCCAATGCAATCCTTCCATTTTACAGATGAGAAAACTGAGCCCAGATAATAAGTGACTAGCCCAGTCACCTAGCTGGTCAATAGGAAAGCTGGGTTCCCGGCCTCTAAATCCAACATCCTCTGCCTTCTGCCGAGTCATCCATATTGTCCTGAACCTCCCCTTCTTTGTCTCCGGGACCTGCCTCAGCCCTCTCCCCTGCTCCTTGGCTCACCTCCCTCACACCGATTGTGGTCTCAGTGCCTGGACGAATGTTGAAGCCCTGGTACTCCAGGAAAGGCGTGTGGTTCTGAGCATGGATCATGACCTTGACCCCAGCCTCAGTGGACAGCAATGGGAGGTGATCATTCTGCTCAGCCTTGAGAATGAGGCTGATTCCTGGCAACAAGAAAAGGAGCATGAGCAGGGTCGTTAGGCCAGATGACAGCAGCGCTTCAGGCTAGGCTCTGGGGCCCAAGCAGGGAGCCAGAACCTCAGCTTTCAAGGCCTTCTACCATCTGACACCAATCAACCTAAGCCTCTTTTCTCACACTAAGCCTCCCTCCCTGCTCCTTGCTATAGCTCATGGTCCAGTCCAAAGGGGTCAGTCGAATTGTCTGCAGGCTGTGCACGTCTGACCCAAACCCTCAGTGTGGTTTAAACCAGGTTCAAATGAGAATGAGAAATATTTAACAAAATCAAACTGCCATAAAACACAGACAATATCACATTTTAAAACCAAGTCTCCATGTGGCCCTTCCTTATAGAAGGCTCAGTGGCCTGGTTCCATCTGCCCTGGACACCACTGGTGGGGCCAGAGTGAACTCCATATTTCTAGGGTCCCTCCTGGAAGTCTAGGGCTCCTCCTTCTGCCCCTCTCATCTGCCTTCCCATACACTGGGGCCTTTTCCAGTACCGTTCCCCTCCTGCCCCCCCCCCATGCTTGGGGCATATTCCCTGCCATCTCATCTCCCATCTGATGAACACCTTCCTTCTCATCAAGGCCTGGCTCAGTGGTTACCTCCTCCATGGAACCTGCCCTGATCCAAGGAGGGCTCACTCACATTTCTACAGCCCTCTGTGTGGGGATGTGGGTCTTGCCCTCCACCTTAGGCACACATTCATTGAATGTGCGTGAATTAGAGAGTACCTGAGCAAGCATCATTGCCCTCAGCAGGATTGTGGAGTCAGGGAAGTTAGTTCAGGGGTCCCAGACCTCCCCTGCTGTGTACCCTCCTTTGGTGGGGCCTCCTGCCTACCTGGCCCTTGTCCTTGGCATGCAGCGACCTGTCTGCAGGACCTAAGGCAAACGCCCTCTCTCCTTTGGATCTCCGTGCCTTCATCTAGAAAATGATTCTGATGCATAGCTTCCATTAGGGGAATTGGAATTTAACAAGGATCAGAGTCTTACCCCCTAATTCTAGCTTCAGGAAACAGTTTCTTACTGAATTCTTGTCATTATTTATCGATATTTCAAGGTTGGGAGGGAAGACTACACCTCAGGTCCCTAATTTGTTCCTTAGGATCATGATTTAGGTATGAAGAGACCTAGGACATCATCTGACCCTACCTTATCACCTGGAAATTGACTCCCAAAGGTCTGGGAGCACTGGGCTTTGACTCCAGGCCTCTGATTCTGCTCTCTGAACTCCTCTCTTATCGGCTAAGGTCAACCGTCTTCCAAGGGTGCATGGTGGGGAGCTGTGGGATTCCTTAGCAGGCCCTCCAAATCCCCCTGTTTTCCTCCCCAAGACAGGCCCCTGCTGCACCTACCATGAGTGAGCCCAGACCGACTGGCTTTCCAGAAGTCATTCATTTCTCGATTGTTGAATGTGTAACAGCTCCCATAGATGGGGTGATGGAAGACTGTATAGTTCCTGCAGAAGCCAAAGAAGTCAGTGGGATGGACCCCAGAAGAGCTGGTCTGGGCCTGTGGGATTAGTTGAATTGACCCCAGACCCTTCTCTGCTCTTTGCTCATAATCACTGGTTATACCCCTGGCCTATCCCAAGTCCCTGGTTCATTTGATTCTTTGGATTTAGGACTAGAAGGGACCTTAGCCGTCGTTTAACCGTGATATCAGGGCAGCTGGGTGGTGCAGTGGATAGAATGCCGGCCCTGGAGGCAGGAAGACTCATCTCTACTGAGTTCACATCTGGCCTCTATTAAATACTTATTAGTTGTGTGACCCTGGGCAAGTCAATTAACCCTGTTTGCCCCAGTTTCCTTATCTGCAAAATGATCTGGAAAAGGAAATGGCAAACCGCTCTGGTATCTTTGCTAAGAAAACCCCAAATGAGCTCGTGGATATCACCTGGCAGCCCAGGCTTAGGGATGGAAGGGATTTCTGAGAGGCTACTTGGAGAAGTGACTCACCCAAGGTTGCACAGGAAATAGTGGCTGGGCTGGGATACAAACTTTTACACACACATACACACACACACACACACACACACACACTTTGCAGCCCCAGGTTCTGGCCCTACCTTCCCAAGGCTGTGGCATGTCCCTGCTCAGCAATTCTCAGGCCTTGATCTGGACAACTGTGGCCTGGGGTGGGGGTGGAGGGGCGCTGACAATGGATGCCGGCCAGGAAGGGCAGGTTCCCAAGCCTCCCTCCTCACTGTCCTATCTGCCTGCTCCCCCTCCTGGCTTCTCACTCTTTTTTGCTTTTTTTTTTTTTTGGAGGGCAGTTGGGGTTAAGTGACTTGCCCAAGGTCACACGGCTAGTTTTTTGTGTTAAGTGTCTGAGGCCGGATTTGAACTCAGGTACTCCTGACTCCAGGGCCGGTGCTCTATTCACTGTGCCACCTAGCCGCCTGGCTTCTCACTCTTGCCTGGTTGCCCTTCATATGGCTCCTGGCATACCACCCACCCCCAATCCCTCACTGCTCCTAAGAGCTCCCTTTCCCCAACCTCTCACTGCTCCTGACATGTTACCCCTTATATATTAATAATTTTTCTCTGGGTTCTTACTTTCTAGCCCCACTCTTGCCAAACACACTGTACTCAGGACTTTGCTAACTCCCCACTCATCCTGGCCATCCCTTCATCCTGTGCCCTCCCCTCCCAGCTGCCCCCTCCTCCTACCAGTCCTGAGAGCCTCCCCCTTCCTCTACCCCTCAATGTCCCCTCTTCCCCAAGCTCCCAGGCCTCCCACTCCCTGAAGCCCCCTCATCCACTCCTGACAGCCAACCCTTGACTCCACCCCCTTAATCTGATCCTTCCCCCACCTCCTGATGGCCTTTCTCCTTATCACTTCTGATAGGATCTCCTTCCAGTTCCCAGTGTCTTCCAACCCACTCACTGGTCCTCACTGTGGGATCTGTCATTACTGATGAGAGACTCTCCCCACCTCCTCCATGTCCTCACCCTCCTTGCTCCCAGATAGCATCCCTGCCACTCACAGCTCGTAGCAGGGCTTCCCATTGTAGCTGCAGCTGAAGATGAAGTTACCGTCATGAGCTTCATGGGATACCTCATTATGGGGTGGTAGCAGGGACATGATGTTGATGAAATGGAACTGGTACCAGTCTTGGATGCCCGGGACCCCAGAGGAGTGGGTGCGGTAGAAGCAGTCGCCACCGGTGCTGTTACACTGTGGTGGAGAAGATGGATATCAGGTGGCACCCCTTGGGATCTAGAGACCCTGACCCTCACCTTGTCCCTCCTGCCCAGAAAGATCTGTAGTCAATTGACACCAATGTAGACCCCACCATGGGGCTCCCAACTCTCACCCACCTCAGCCCCCTTAGCATCCCTTCTCCATTCAGCCTCACCCCATCCTCTCTGTGAGGCAATGCGCCTCTCCCACCCTGCTCAGCTGGCCTGACATAGGACTGGGTGTCCTGTTAATGTGAGCCTCTCTGTGTCTGCCTCCATTGGTCCAGTATGGAAGTGAGCTCAGACCATATATAGAATTTGAGGGCTTCCTGAAGAGTGTACAGGACAGTGGAAAGGGAGTAGCCTAGGAATTAGAGACCCTGGGCTCACGGAATCTCTGAGTCTCCAAATTGGAAGGGACTTCAGAGGTCATTGAGGCCAGCCCACACCTGACCAGGATTCCTTTCTACATTACACCTGAGAAGTTTTCCAGATACGCTGTGTATAGTCATGTCTCCTTCATTTTGTACTGGTGACATTGATTTCTTGAACCCAAATGTCAGACTTTACATTTATCCCTAAGACATTTCATCTTCTCAGATTTAGTCCAAAGTTCTACCCTATCCAGTTCTTGTTAGAGCCTTACTCAGTCACACAAGGAGTAAGCTGTTCCTTCCAGCTTTGTGCCACAGGCAAATCTGATAAGTATGTCATCTATATATTTGATTAGGTCATTAGATGATGCAGTGGATAAAGTGTCAGACCTAGAGTCAGGAAGAATCAACTTAGTGAGTTTAAATCTGCCCTCAGACACTTACAAGCTGTGTGACCCTGAGTAAATCACTTAATCCCATTTGCCTCAGTTTCCTCATCTGTAAAATGAGCTGGAGAAGGAAATGGAAAACTGTTCCATTATCTTTGTCAAGAACATCCCAAATGGGGTCACAAAGAGTCGGACATGACTTAAAAATGAGTGAGCTGAACTCTGACCCTTGCTGACTGTGTGATGTTGGACAGATCCCTTTCCCTCTCTGGAAGCCAATGTCCTTAGCTTTAAAATGAAGGGAGTGGTCCAGATGACCTCTGAATTCCAGACCCTACCATTCTGTGATTCTGAGCCACACTGCAAGGTCTGGCATCACCCAGCTCCAGTCCGAAGGGCTGTTATCCCTACCCCACTCCAGGTACTTCCACCCTTGTTGACTGTCCCTGGCACATGATCTAGGAGAAAGAGGTATTGGGAGGCTGCACTCACCAGCCTGAACCCCACTCTGTTACCAGCCTCCCCGTCCAGCTTCTCCAGGTAGATGCTTCGGTCGAGGTGGAAGGACCTGTTGGAATCATGGCCAGTAGGAGGGTTGCCTTGACTCCCTGCTTCCCTTTCAGTGATGTTTAACTTGTATAAGGAGTAGATGTTCTCCTGGGCAAATTCATCCAGGTCCTCCAGGTACCGCTTCACAAGCAGAGGCCTATTGGATGATAAGATTTAGACCCTGGGGGGCAGCTAGGTGGCACCATACTGGACTCTAGGCACAGGGCCTAGAGTCAGAAGGACCTGAGTTTGAATTCAGCCTCAGACGCTTACTAGCTGTATGACCTTGGGCAAGTCACTTAACCCCAATTGCCTCCCCCTAAAAAAGGAGGGGGGAATTTAGAACCCAGCACATAGTAGGCACTTAACAATTTTGTTGGTGGATGGATGGATTGAGCTTGGGCCCTAAGTTAAGGCTCTTTGTGACTCAAGGATGCACAGACCCTTTACCTGTGAGGGTTCATGTCACAGAGTGTAAGGGATGGGAACATCTTGGGCTCCGAGTGGACAGAGACAGTCACGATGACCGAGTATTTCCAGTACTGTTCGAAGAGTAGCCCAAACTGCCAGTAGAGCATGCCAAAGGAGGCCAGGAAAAGCAGGCTCCAGAAGGCTGTCTTCAGCCTGTTGCGGCTAGAGCAGACGAGCCGCACTGTGCCATGGATGGTCGTGTTGGTACAAAAAAAGTTGAACATCTCTCCAAAGGAATCATAGAGCTCGATCAGCCCCTCACCCGGCTGCTGCTCCTCAGGGGTCTCCATTGTCCCAAGCCTGGAATCAAGAAGGAAAATCTTTAACAGCTCCTTACCTGGGGCTGGACATTTAGCTCCCTAGAGCTGGCTAATAGAGGTCTGTACCTTGGGGTCTCTTGCCTGGACATGGAGCTGACTCAGTGGCTTCTGTGTGCCCTCTGGGGCAAGGATGCCCACTAGCACCTGCCAAGCTCTTTATCTAACACTGTTGCATTGGAGGGCAGCTAGGTGGTGCAGCGGGTAGAGCACCAGCCCTGCAGTCAGAAGGACGAGTTCAAAATCCGGCTGCAGACACTGCGTAGCTGTGTGACCCTGGGCAAGTCACTTCATCATGTTTGCCTCAGTTTCCTCATCTGTTAAATGGGCTGGAGTAGGAAATGGCAAACCACCCCAGTATCTCTGCCAAGAAAACCCCAAATGGGGTCACAGAGAGTGGGACATGGCTGAAAAGACTCAGCAACAACATCCCATTGGAGCCCCAGAACCATCTGCAGAGAAGTCTAATAAGATAGTGATGTAAAGTGCTTTATGCAGTGCCTGGAACATTCTGTTCAGTCATTCTCAGTCATGTCCAGCTGGGGTCTTCTTAGCAGAGATCCTGGCGCGGTTTGCCATCTCCTTCTCCAGCTCGTTTTACAGATGAGGAAACTGAGGCAGACAGGGTGAAGTGACTTGCCCAGGGTCACACAGCCGGTAAGTGTCTGAGGCTGGATTTGAACTCAGGAAGATGAGTCTTCCTGACTCCAGGCCGGGTTCTCTGTGCACTATGGCGCCCCCTACCTGCCCCATCATTATAATGACAGCATTTGCATAAGGGCTTTACAAATATTTTCTCATTGGATCCTGGGGTAGGTGCTAATGATGCAGTTGTCTGTCTGTCCTTCTTTCCCAGAAGGGATGTCCTGACTTAAGCACGAGTTGGATTTAAGTGAGGCAGAGTTGCCAAGTCGTCAGCCTCCCTCTTATCATGCCCAGTTTACAGATGAGGAAGCCGGCGGGCGGCTCCAGGCCCAGCAGCGCCACCTAGAAGCCTCATCAATCCTAGCGCCTGTGAGGGAAGGAGGAGCTGGGCAGACAGGCCGGAGGTGACCTCTCGCCTCCTTTGGGATCCAGGTCATGGGTGTGCGAGCCTGCCAGCTGGGATTGTGGCTCGAGACATTCCTGGCTGGCCCTTTGCTGTTCCCTCGGAGCGAATGGAATGACAAGCCTCCGAGGGTCATGGGGACAGAGAGGCACGGTGGGAAGTGTTCTAGGTCATACAAACTGGGTTTGAATCCCTCACAACCTGAGTGACTCTGAGCAGCTACTCTTCTTCTCCAGGCCTCAGCTTCTCTCTCTGTAAAACGAGAGGCCTAGACTAGATGACCTTTCAGCCTTTTTCAGCTGTAAGTCACCACCCCCACGACACTGGGTTGCTGAGGAGCTCTGGAGGGAGCGGGAGGCCAGGACGGCAACAGCACGTGTGCTCTTTGTGCAGAGGAGGTTCGGGGTGCTGGTCCTGTGGCAGAACTAGAGCCTGGCTAATCCCTGCCCCCCACCTTTCTCCTCACATACACTGTACCCAGAGTCAAACCCCAGGCACCCCTCCTTCTTGTTGCCTTGGCAGAGGCCCACTCCCACCCCATAATCAAGCAGCTCTTATCAGCAGGTCTGACCAGGCCAGGTCAGAACCGGGTCTCCCAGGGCCCCTATCCAGGGTGGGGAGGGCTGTAAGGCCCCAGGGGAAGCTTGTTTGCCCTGAGTTTGGTGCTAAGGGAGGTGCCTCACCTCAGCGATGATATTATCAAAGGGTGTGGGGAGCCCAATAGGGGGAGAAGGGAAGGAAGGGGGGTAGTCGGAGCCTGGGGGGGCCAGAGGGGTGCCGCATGACCATTCAGGTTTCCTTTAGCAGATGAGATGGATGCTAGAAATGTCTTCAAACTGTGGCCTGAGCCCCCAGATGGGCCTTTCCTGCTAGGCCATGGAGTTGGCACCTTTGTGGGGCCTGGGCCCCATGGTCAGGGGTGGATCAGAAAGACCTAAGGTTTAGAGGTCATAACAGAGAATCCTCCCCACCCCCTGTTCTAGGAGGCAACTTCTCCCCAGTCCTGGAGGCTGCAGCGATAGTGCATTTGGCTGTGATTACAGGTTCACCTGCTCTGGCTTGGGCTGGTTTCTTCTACATCAGTTAATCGGGAAAGTCCTGGTTGGCATTCAAGGCCCTTCCCAGCCTGGTCCCTTGCTCTCTTCCAGGCTTCTTGGCCTCCACCCCACCTCCCACCAGGAGTCCTAGGATCCAGTCACACCTGCCACCATCAGCCACCTCGGATCCCTCCTCCTCCTCCCTGGCTGGGCCCCTGGCCTGGAATGCTCCCCTCCTAACCTCCATCTCTTTGGGATCCTCAGCTTCCTTCAAGACAGGGCAAGGACTTGTTTGTGCAGGAGGCCTCTCTGGGGCCCCAACTGTTAGCGTCTCCCCTGCCTGCCGTCTCTCAGCTCTGTGTGTACAGCAAACATGCCAATTTGTGGACATGCCTCCCTCACTAAAACGGGCACAGCGCCTAGCACCTTGGAGGCTGACCGACTGTCTGAGCCCAGTTTACCCCTCTGTAAAATGGTGAAAATGACAGAGCCAACCTCCTGGGGTTGTTGTGAGGATCAAATGAGACAGTATTTGTTTAGCTAACTCCCTGGCAAACAGCAGACGCTTAATAAATGTTTGTTTTCTCCCCACCCCCACCCCCAATAGCTAGTTGGGCTTCTCCTCTGAGACAGAACCTCAGATCCACCTGAGGTCAAGGCTGTTACGGTATGACACCCCCCTACCCCCATCAAACTTTCCTGCTCTGGGCCTGCGCATCCTGGGCTGGGCCACCCCCAAAGCTGCCTTCAGTCTAAGCGCTGTGGTCACCTCTCCTGCCTCCTTGGAAATAAACCCTCTCTTGGGGAGATCCTGAGGAGGACCATGGAGCCACACACACACACACACACACACACACACACACACACACACACACA
>CM053596.1:20302369-20331567 GCA_028646575.1 Pseudocheirus occidentalis | reverse complement strand
TCACACACATATTTATGCATTCACACACTCACATACATACACACATATGCAGTATACACTCATGTACTCACACACTCATACTCACATGCACACTCACACATATACTCATATACACATACACAATTCACATGTACACATATATAATACACACACGCACACAGTACACACTCATGTACTCACCCACACTCACACATATATACACACATATATAGTACATACTCAGACACATACACACTCATAGACACATATACACACTCACACTCACATACACACTCATAGACACATACACACACTCAGACACATACACGCATGCACACTCACACATACACACTCATAGACACATACACACACATACACACTCATAGACACATATACACACTCACACTCACATACACACTCATAGACACATACACTCAGACACATATACGCATGCACACTCACACATACACACTCATAGACACATATACACACTCACACTCACATACACACTCATAGACGCATACACACACTCACAGACTCACAGACACATACACACACTCACACTCATGCCCACACTCACACACACTCACACATTCACATACCCACATTCACAGTCATACACATACAGTTACACATGCACACATACACACACATATTTATGCATTCACACACTCACATACATACACACATATGCAGTATACACTCATGTACTCACACACTCATACTCACATGCACACTCACACATATACTCATATACACATACACAATTCACATGTACACATATATAATACACATATGCACACAATACACACTCATGTACTCACCCACACTCACATACATACACACATGTACTCACACACTCATACTCACATGCACACTCACACATATACTCATATACACATACACAATTCACATGTACACATATATAATACACACATGCACACAACACACACTCATTTACTCACCCACACTCACACATATATACGTACATACATAGTACATACTCAGACACATACACACACATACACAAGCTTCCTGTGCCCTGTGAGGCTTTTCCTCTGTTACACACCAGCCTTGAATCACCCAGCTCCCGGTTGCCAGCTGACTCCTGGGGCTGGGGGAGGTGGGGAGAGGGGCAGTGGAACGCAGGGCCTCAGGGCACCAGGAGAATGAGGAGACCCCATCAGAGCAAGGCCAGGAGCCCCCAACGGCCAGCAGCTGACTTGTGCAGGGACCCATAGAAAGCAGACAACTCCAGTCTCCTCACTTGGCCTCCTGGAATTCTCCCTGGGGGCCTGCACGTGCTCTATCTTGTGGGAACAGAGCGGGTCTGCCCATGTGCTCCAGAGAGACATGCATATTAGTGTTGGCCTGTGGGGCAGATCCGTGTGGGTATCCATCTGGGTGGGGCTGGGAGAAAGGAGGCGCGCATAGGGATTGGGAGAAACTAAGGTCTCAGTTTCTATAGCCGCTGACTGGGCTGGAACCCCAGGAAATGGAAAGGGGGAGAGAAGGGGCAGGAAGGAAGCGGTAAGCGCTTTACGAATATTGTCTTATTTGATTCTTAAGGCTGATTCTTACTTTGATTTAGTCAATATTTTTATCCCACTTTTACTGTTGAGAAAATTGAAGCAGCACAAGTTAAGAGACATGACACAAGTTCAGATACTTGGTTAGCAAGTATCTGAGATTGAAGTCTCTTCTGAGCTGAAGACTCAGCTCTTCCTGACTCCAGACCCAGAGCTCTTTCCACTTTGTCCCCTAGCAGGTCCAAGGGCTGGAGACTGTGACCATCTCCTCTACCTGAGGCTAAGGGAGCATCAGGGCCTGGACCTGAGACGAGGCAGTTTCAAGCCACATCCATAGGTGTGCCAAGGCTTGGTTACCTTTCAGAAGTGACTGGCAGTTACTTTCTCAGGTAACATTGACCAGCAAGTTCAATCTCCTCCAAGGAGGTCTTCGGGAAGAAGTTGGACAATTACTTATCAGGTGTCTTATAGTTGAGATTCCTCTTATGTAGAGTTCGAACCACAGAGCTGCTGAGTACCCTTCCAACTTAGTAATTCTGTGATTCCAGGATCCTTCTCTCTTCTCACCCCCATATCCTGAGAGCCTTCTCTAGTGAAGGAAGTATCTGCATATTCACATATTCCAGAAGCATTTATAAAACTGATTTTAAGCTTCAGGGCACCTGTGTGCTCAAAGATGAAGGGGCAAGAGAGGACTGATCTGGGGGATAGTCACTCAGGAAACAAAAGGGAAAAACCCCCAAACCTCTTATTCTTGCAGAAAGCAAAAGCAAATAATACATTGTAGGTTGGAGTAGGAAAAACAAAACAAAACAAAAACCTTTCCCAAATAATTAGAGGCATCCTAGAGTAGAGTGGTTTTCTTCTGGAGGTGGTAAGCACCCCATTATTGGAGGTGTCAGAGTGGAGGGTTGATGGCTACTTCTCAGAAATATTGGAAGGGGGATTCCTGACCAGGTTTGTGGTGAAGGTCTCTTTTAGCTGGAAGGTTCTAGGATTATTCTTCTTTGTTCCCTTCCCCCAGCCCCCTGAGACCCAGAACATCCACTGGTTCAGGGATAATTTCCACAGAGAATGGGTGGTTCTGGTTTCCCATGGGCTGGGTGTGAGTATGTAACCTTTTACCATGAATTGAGAGAACTGCAAAGGCCTCTCAGGATCATTGTTTAGGTCCAGCATGGCAGAGAGGTGGGGTCAGTCGCCAACTCCTGGCCTACAACCCAGAGGACCTCCCAAGTCAGAGTGGACTGGAGGTTGGTTCTCTGGAGAGATGGAGAAGGCTAGCACACACCTGCTCTCTCCTGAGATGCAGGAGAGACATCTGGGGAGCCCCAGCTCCTAAGGACATCTTTGCCTTAGCCAAGCAGCATCTTGTAAGAGAAATGATCCTCCTGGATTCTATCCTAGGATGGGCCGTCCCTCCTTGCATAGGCAATGGTCCTTTCTCAGAGGCTCAGAGTTGGAAGGGACTTTGAGGTCGTCTTGGCCAACCCCCTGCCTGAGGGCCTGACTGGGCTTCAGTTACAGCTGTGCTTCTAACATCCAGTGGGAGGTGGTTTGGTGGAAAGAAGACTGAAACTGGAGTCAAAGGATCTGGATTTGAATCATGCCTCTGAGTGACTTTGGGCAAGTCACATCCCCTTCTATCCCCCCACTTTGTATGAGATGCCCCCTAAGATTCCTCCCAGCTTAACTCTTGTAATCGTATGATCTGTACCTGCTTTTTGTGTCCCAAGACCCTGGGTGGCCAATTGCAGAATCTGTGAGAAGTAAAGGAATCTCCATTATAAGAATCTTCCAGACATGACTGCAGGCATCTGAGAGCCTTACCTGCTCAAGGAGAAAGAACTAGGGAGGCAGGGGTGGCTAGCTGGTACAGTGAATAGAGCACCGGCTCTGGAGTCAGGAGGACCTCAGTCAAATCTGACCTCAGACGCTTAACACTTACTAGCCATGTGACCTTGGGCAAGTCACTTAACACCAATTGCCCTACCTTCTCCCCTCCAAAAAGCAAAATAAATAAACTTAATTTAAATAAAAAAAAAAAAAGAACTAGGGAAGCCAACCTGTCCTGGCCTGAACCTGTAGTGTCCTTCATGGTCAAGGGAACTGGCCTGCCATTTTGTTTATATCATTAGTCTAGCTTTGTTCCCCTACGAGAGAAAGATGGGGAACAGCCAGGGAGGCATTTGTGCGCTCACTCCCTGTTCTCCCCAGGGCTCTTGGGGTTTGCCTCATGAAGAGAGAGAGAGAAAGACACAGCTGGACACAGACATGGACACACACCTAGATACAGCTTGGTACAAGGAAAAGGATCACAGTGGATGGGGTCCTGGACTGGGCATCAAGGAAGGAAGATTCAACTTCAAATCTAGCTTCCGACTCTTACCAGCTGTGTGACCCTGGGCAAGTCACTTAGCTTTTGTCTGCCTCAGTTTCCTCATCTGTAAAATGGAGATAATAACACCACCTACCTCCCAGGGTTGTTGCAAGAGTCAATACGAGACAGTATTTGTAAAGTGCTTAGCACAGGGCCGGACACAGAGTAATAATGATAAATGCTCATTCCCTTCCTCCCTCCTTCCTTCCTTCCTCCCTCCCCTCCTTCCTCCCTCCCTTCCTTCCTTCCTCCCTCCCTCCCTTCCTCCATTCCCTTCTTTCCTTCCTTCCTTCCTTTGGGCCTCAGTTTCTCTCTCTGTAAAATGAGAGAGTTGGACCAGACAGCTTCTGAGGTCCCTTCCAGCCCTAAATCTATGATTCTATACCAGAAAGACACAGCCACTCATAAGTCCCCATCCAGACATAGGTACACTCAGATAATCCTAACAGCTCACATTTAAATAGCATTTTAAAGGTTTGTAAAATGCTTTACATACAAGATCTTACTTGAGTTTTGGACTTGGCTTCAGGAAAGAAATGTGAATTTCAATCCAGCCTGTGTGACCCTGGATAATTCATTTAACCTCTGCCTGCCTTGGTTTTCTCATCTCTAAAATGGGTACCCATAATAGCTGTGTCCTCCACCTCCCCCCACCATTGATCATCTTCACCCTCACTCACCTTCAAGCACTTGAGCTCAGGAGCTTCCTCCCAGCCTTGCTTCCCCACCACACCCCATCTCCAGCTCCCCCAGAAGCAGCCCCGGGGACACCCAGTTACCTCAGATGTCCCTCCGCGTCTAGCAGTCTTCTCCAGATGCTCAGGGCCAGGTGGAGCTGGTGCTTTGGCCAGTTCCCTGGGAAGCTGAGGGCCAGGTGTGCCAGCAGCTGGCAGCTTCTCTTTTATAACTGGCCGGGCTGGCCCGAAGCCAGCTTTCCCAGCCCAGGGAGCTGTCCCAAGTAGGCGGGCTCAGGTAGGGTCCTGGGCTGGGGGTGGGGACAAGAAGGTGATGGTGGAGGAAACACTGTTATCTTCTTTTCCAGGGAGAGGGAAGTGAGTTTACAAGAAAAGCAAGGAAGGATGTGGGTCACCCAGTCCATCCACGAATCTCTTGTCTCTGCTGAGACTGTGCAGCCACACCCGGCCCCAGCTAAGGCATCACCTCCAGCCGGCCAGCCTATCTGCCCCAATCTTTCCATCAGGGTGTGCCCCTGGGGTCACACTATGAGGCCATGCCTGGGGGTCCCAGGAAGGTAGGGTCCTGTTCATGGGATGGGAAGGCATGGAGCTTAGACGTAGATACTTATAGATCATGGACGGAACATCTATTCCTCCTAGCTCCCATTTGCTTCTGCCCAAGGGGCTGGAGGGTGTTTCCTGGGGGCAATTAGCCAGCAGAATGCTCCTCTCAGCCCCCCAACCTTCCTGGAGCCAAAGGCCTTCCTTCTCCTGGCTTCCTGATACTCACAGTACCACTCAGACACTCCTGTCCCTCAATACACTTGATTCCTCAGAAACCACTCATCGACCTGAGACTCCCCAAGGCTCATGAGAGAAATTCCCCAGGCTTTCCTATCTCATCTGTGATTCATACAGCATGAAGGACTAAGGAATATGGTGATGACACAATCAGGAACTGAGCAGACACCTGCAACTAGGAATTGAATGAGATTGTTTGTAAAAAGTGCTTTGCACAGAGTCTAGCACATAGTAGGTCCTATGTAAATGCTTTTTCCCTTCCCTTCCCTTCCCATATTGGAGGGCTGTCAAGGGGGCATCAGTTGATCAATGAGCAGTTATTAAGAACTTACTATTTGTGGGGCACTGTGCTAGGCATCCAGTGAGGAATGGAGATTAGGCTTGTTCAGCTTGGCTCCAGAGAGAAGCAAGACACAAAACGTAGAAATTGGAAAGAGACAGATTTAGGCTGGAAGATTTCTTAGCAATCAGAGCTGTCTCAAACTGGACTGCTTAGTGGGGAAGAGAAAGGCCTCTCTCTGGAGGTCTTTGGCAAGGGCGGGGTGGCCATGTGGTCATGCTGGAGAGGGCAGAGATCTGCATTCAATGGCCATCCCTGGAATTCTGTACATTCATGATTCCTGGCCCTGTGGCCATCCTGGGTACCACTGCTGCTCCTGATTCTCCTAGTACCCACTGCCAGTCCTAAAGCAACAAGCCTCCCTTTGCTCAGCCCAAGGTCACCTCACTTTGCTCAGATGGGGTTTGGACAAGATGGCCCCCAGAGTTCCATCCAGTTCTGGGATGCTGAGATTCAGCAGCATCACCTAGGAGCATCTGTAGCTCTTGACTGCTAGCTAGCACTTAATGTGTGACCGTGGGTGAGTCTATTTGCCTTGGTTTATTCAACTGGAAAATGGGCATACCAGCAGCCTCTACCTCCCAGGGCTATTGTGGGGATCCAATGTGATGATCTTGGTCAAGCATTCAACAAATAGCCCCTGGCTTCTAGTAGGTTCTAGACAGTTTACTTCTTTTCTTCCTCCCACCCCTTGTACTTCTGCTGTTGAGTTTTTGGACCTGAGTTCTTTACATTTATTTATTCCTATTTGACTTCACCTTGGTAGACTCAGCCAGTGGCCGGCGTTGTCAGGATGACTGTACCGCTCAGTGAGTCTTAGCCATCCCTCCCAGCTTAACGTCACTCACTCATTTGCTAAGCAAATTTCATGCTCCACATATTCCTACGACTTGCCGCGCTCCCAGCTGCCCTGGTTCCTCTGATTCTCCAGGTATTCAGAGGGAGGAGGCCCATCTCTGAGGCAGAGGAGTATCAAATGTGCTTGGTCGGCAAAGATTGATCGTCTCCTCCCTGGGGCTTCTGGAAAGCCAGGGAAGCTTTGATCGATGCTGCTCAGCTCAGCTGCCATTGGGTTTGGCCATAATTGTTTGTGGGGGAAGAAAAACTGGGTGTGAGGGGAGGGGGAATCTATCCCAAGCCTCAGGTGTCCTATCTGGGTAGTCCTGTGGCCTCAATTAGCTAATTAAAGGAGCAGAATGACATTAGCTTGGGGGAGATATGGCACCCACACAGTCTTTCCAGAAAGAAACCATCTGATTCCCTTGGGGGGGGTCTTGCCATAGGTGGGGCCTGGGTCGCACCTTTCACATACGTGCCTTGCACCACAATGTGATACCACAGGCCACACTTTCCACATAGCACATCACACCATGTCAGACAACACATGAGGCCTGTGCTATGCAATCTGTTATTACTTCATGTCACACGCCATCTGCTACAGATCAAATCACACGCCTCCACATCCTTTTAAAGTCCAAGAATAGGAATTAGGGAAAGGAAGAGGTGAAGACATCAGGCGAATGACACAGAATGTCTGAGCCAAACCCAGGGAGACCAGACCTCCCTACAGGGGAAAAATGGAGCCAGGTGTGTGTGGGTGTGTGTGTGGGGGTGTGTGGGGGTGTGTGTAACCAGGAGAGCATGGACCCCAGGGACCTTACCCAGGACACTGGCATGGGGGAGGAAATGATTCCTCCTCAGGGGATTCCCTCTCAGGTTGGGGGGGGCAGACTCTCCAGGACTCTGTAGAATTAGCATTAGGGGCCACCTAGAGCCACCCATCCACCAGGTCAAGTTACCGTGGTACTTGCCATCTGGGGCTTCCTCCCCTATCTCTGATGGGGGCCCACATGGATTTCCTGGAGGATGGGCTGCCCTTTTCCCATCCATCTTGCCAGGCTGCAGCAGCTGGTCAGACCATCCTCCATGCCAATGCCAGCCTTCCTGCCTCCGATTCAAGTTCCCCCAGTAACATAATTCAGAGTGGTGATGGAGCCAGCTCTCCCTGGCTTGGGAGAGCTGATGGCTAGATTTTCAGTGTGAGCGTTTATGCCTCAAAAATCAGCAAGGCTTCTTGTTTTAATGGTTGTCTGTACTTAAGAAAAGACAGAGGAAACGTTAACAATGCAGGTTAAACTGAGCCATATGTAAGCGTAACTTTTATCTTTCAGAGTTGATGATTAAACCCTTACCAACAAACTTCTAATAACACTGCAAGTTCTAGCTTGAATTGTAGATCGTACCAGATAAAGGTCATTGGAAGGAAGAGACTGGGGTTGGGAGTGGGGCGCAATAATCTGTTCTCAAGTAATTGAAAGCTGTCATGGGGAAGACACATTCGATGGCCTCTAGTTGGCCCCAGAGGGTAGAGGTAGCAATAAAAGGGTGAGAGATGCAGATGGGCAAAGTGGGATAAGGAAAGGACTTTCTAAGAATTAGCAGTAGAATGGGTGACCTAGAGAGGTAGTGAGCTCACCATCAATACAAATCTTCAAGTAGAGGATGAACGACCCTATGAGTCACTTTGAAACGCCAGTAGAGAGGATTCCTGGACAGATACACAAGTTGCAATAAGTGATGTCTGAGGCTCCTGGTTATGAGAACTGGTGACTCTGTGTGCTGCCCCCAGGCCCTCCCCAGGCGATCAGGCAGGCATACTGTCCTGACACAGCAGCGTCCCCAGAGGTGCACACCTCCCAGCCCCTGTGGGGATTTGTCCAGGCCCTAATTCCTGAAGGACTGTTTACAGGGGAGGCAAAACTCTTGAGGGGGGGAGGAGTCTGTTCCCAGAATGGGCGTCTGTGACCTCATTAAAGACTGACTTCTTAGGAAAGGTGTGTGTTGGTGGATGTCCATGATAACATGGGAGGAGAAAAGTTCTTCCATGCCTATAGTCACATAAATTTATCACTTCAGAGTTAGAAGAAATCCCAGAATACATCACATCTAGTCTAAACTCCATTTTACAGATGAGGAAACTGAGGCTTGGTGAAGCAATTGCTCAAGATCTTGTGGGTAACAATTAGCAGAACCAGAACTGAAATCCAGGGCCTGTGACCCATAATCAAACACTCTCTTCCATTATACCAGGAAACATTTGGGGTCCAACTGGAGCTGAGGACAGTGGAGTTTCTTGCTCTGTCTACCAGGAGTGATGAGGGATGAATTTTTTAGTTAGCTGTGAACCAGTCATCCTGAGGACTAGGCTGCTGCTGAGTATGCCAGGGGATTGTTAGAGAGTATTCCTTTGAATATGGTCCTCTCTCCTCTCTGCCTCAGTTGTAGGTGCCTCCCTTCCTTCACCTTCTCTTCAGCTAAGTCCTCTTCTATGTTCATGATTTCTGAAAATTCCCTTATCTGATCACACTCTGTTGTCATCCCACTTCACCCTCTGCCTTACAACCCCAAACCCTATGTTCTTCATGATCTCCAATCCCTTGACCCCTCAGTTCTCTCCCAGGCCATCACCCATGAACTGACTACACTTTCCTCCCTCCCCCATCTTGACCTCTTGGTAAAGTAGATCAGCAACACTATCATCTTCTCATTACTCCATATCTTATCATTGATCTGCCACACCTCAGTTTTGGATTACACCCAGCATTCAATGCCTTCTCTCCTACTCTTATGATGCTGAATGAATTTGGAGAAAACCACAAAAACCTGCTGATTGTTTCTACTACAAACTTATGTTATTGTAATCTCCCACTGGGCTCTCACTGTCGAAAGGCAATCCTTTCACATTCCCCTAAAATTGGCTTACTGTAGCCTCTTTCAGCCTTTCTCAAACTTCTTATGGCCTCTCCTTCCTCCACCTTTTCAGCAGAGAACCTGGCCTCCAGTTTCCCTCCTCTCTTCTTTTCTTCATGTCCTATCAGTCAGATACTTTTCCAGCAGATTTCCCCCTTTGCCATCTCTACTTTCTCTAATCTCTAGTGTCTCTTTGTCTACTCTTTGTCTACTGCTGCCTGAAAAAAAAGTCCCTATCTCCCCTATCCACAATAAAACCCTCACTTGATCCATCCATCCCCTTAGCTGTCATCCCATAGCTCTCCTCCCTTTTGTGGCTCTACAACAGGTGTCTCCATATTTTGTCTTCTCTGTCTCTTATAAATGCTCTATTATTTGGATTCCCACCTCATCATTTACCCAGAAATATTCCTGGAAAGTCACCAATGACCTTTTAATTGACAAATCCCATGGTCTTTTCTCAGTCCTTATCTTTCTTGACCTTCCTGCAGCCTCTGATACTGAAAATCGCTTCCCTTCTCTCTAGGTTCATGACCCTCCCCTCCCCTGGGTATCCTCCTGTCCATCTTGCTGATCCTTTTCAGTCTCCTTTGCTGAATCTTCACCCAGGTCATATCCAATAATTGTACTCTGTCCTGGGCTCTCTTCTCTTCTCCTTCAAGATACAGTTTTATTTGGTTGACTCACCAGCACCCATGTCTATAGCAATGGTCACTTATCTAGCCCTAACTTAACTCCCAACCTCCTGATTCCCATCTCCAACTGTCTATTAGAAATATCAGAATGGATGTCCCATAGACATCTTAACTCCATACATACCACACTAAGCTCATTATCTTTTCCCCTAAGCCCCACTCTCCTTCCAAACTTTCTTTCTCACTTTCTTAATGCTTCTGGTTCCTTATCTCTCAGCCTCCCCATATCCAATCTGTTGCCAAGTTTGTTGATTTCACCTTCGTGGGATTTCTTGCATTTCTTCTCCCCTGTGGTCCTGCCACCCCATGATGCAGACTCTCATTATCTCACACCTGGACTATTACAACAGCTGCTGGGGTTGGGGCTGCTGCCTCTGGTCTCTCCCTACTCCAGTCCATTCTCCATTCAGTCACCAGCATCACTTTCCTAAAGCATAGGTCTGACCACAGCACTTCCTTTACTCAGTAAATTCTAATGACTCCTTATCACCTCCAGGGTCAAATAGAAAGTTCTCTACAAGTCATTTCCCAACCGATAAATGGTCAAAGGATATGAACTGGCAGTTTTTAGAGGAAGAAATTAAAGCTATCCTTAGTAATATGAAAAAATGCTCTAAATCATAATTGATTAGAGAGATGCAAATTGGTACCACATCACACCAACAGATTGGCTAACATAACAAAACAGGAAAATAACAAATATTGGAGAAGATCTGGGAAAGTTGCAACACTAATTCATTGTTGGTGGAGTTGTGAGCTGATCTAACCACTCTGGAGAGCAATTGGAAACTATGCCCAAAGGGTTATAAAAATGCACATATCCTTTGACCTAGCAATACCACTTCTAGGGCTGTATCCCAAAGAGTACATAAAAATGGGAAAAGAACCCACATGTACAAAAACATTTATGGCATCTCTTTTTGTGGTGGCCAAGAACTGGAAATTGAGGGGATGCCCATCAGTTGGGTAATGGCTGAACAAGTTGTGGTATATGAATGTAATGGAATACTATTGTGCTGTAAGAAATGATGAACAGGCAGACTTCAGAAAAACCTGGAAAGATTTATATGAACTGATGCTGAGTGAAGTGAGCAGAACCAGAAGAACATTGTACACAGTGTGGGATGACTGACTTTGATAGACTTAAACCCTTCTCAGCAATGCAAGGTTCTAAAACAATTCAGAAGGACTTAATAAAAAAATGCCATCTACATCCAGAGAAAGAACTGTGGAGTCTGAATGCAGAGCACAGCAGACCATTTTCTTCTTCTTTTTTTCTTTTCTCATGATTTCTCCCATTTACTGTAGTTCTTCTGTACAACATGACTAATGTGAAAATAGGAATGTTTAATAGGAATGTATATGTAGAGCTCACATTAGATTGCATACTATTTTGAGGAGAGAGGAGGGGAGGGAGGAGGAGAAAATCTAAAATTTATGGAAGTGAATGTTAAAAACTAAAAATAAATAAATAAACTTAAAAAACCCAGAAAATTCTCTGATGTTCAAAGTCCTTCATAACTTACCCTCTTCAAATTTTCAGTCTTACCCTCCCTCTACCACCATGTTCTATGACAGCCAATGATGCTGAATGTTCCTTAATGTTCCTTGAACAAGAAACTCTATTCAGTGACTCTGGGCATTTTCCCTGGCTGCCCCCCACCCCCCAGGCCTGGAATACTCTCCCTCCTCTGCCTCCTGGTTTCCTCCAAGTCCCAGGTAAAATCCCATCTTCTACAGGAAAATCCCTCTTAATTCTAGGGTCTTCTCTTCCCTGCTTATCTCCTGTTTATCCTGCCTCTAGCTTGTTATACAGTGACACTTTCATGTGTCTTCCATTAATTAGACTGTGAGCTTCTTAAGAGGAGCAAATGGTGACTTTTTCATGGTTTGTTTTTTGTTTCTCTTTGTATCCCCAGGCCTTAGTATAGTACCTGACTGTCTGTTAACTGTTTATTATTGACCATTCCCAGCTCTGTGCTTCATGAGAGCTGGGGAGTCACTGGATAGCACAGAATGGACAGGGCTCACCCTATGGGGTCATTCTTCTACATTTCTCACATAGTGATGACTACAGGAATCTTAGCACTGACCTGGGGCCTGGGTGACCAGGTCTGGTACCAATCATTGGGAAATGTGGCCAAAGGAGGAAGGTGCTGGATATTTCAGGGCTTAGTAAGTCTTTTTGGCATTCAGTCAGCTATGGCTACGTAGGGTGAGAAGGAGTACACCATCTTCCTCATCCCTGCTCTGATGTAGGTGCCTGAGAAGGTGGTAGGAACCAGACTTGGGATGGAAGATTCTCAGAACTTAGCTTGTAGTTCTACTTTAAGAAAAGACTAATCAGTAGCTAGGTGGTACAGTGGCTCGAATACCACCCTGGAGTCAGGAGGACCTGATTTCAAAATCTAGCCTCAGACCCCCATTAGCTGTGTGACCCTGGGCAAGTCACTTAACCACAAATGCCTAAAAAGAAATCAAAAGACTGATTAATTAATCTTTTGACTTTTATTAAGTTCTGTGTGGCAGGCACTGCGCTGGGTACTGTGGATGAAAAGATGAAAGCAGCATTAGTCCCTGACTTCAGGGAGCCTACATTCTAACAAGGGAGTTGTAACATTCTAACAACATCCATAAGCTTTTACAAAACACAT
The DNA here is from genome assembly GCA_028646575.1 of Pseudocheirus occidentalis. NCBI lineage: Eukaryota > Metazoa > Chordata > Mammalia > Diprotodontia > Pseudocheiridae > Pseudocheirus > Pseudocheirus occidentalis. The sequence continues at coordinate 20,318,762 of CM053596.1, read as the reverse complement.
ACAAGAGAAGTACAAGGTAACATTGGAGAGGGGAAGGAAGGAAAGATACTACCAGTCGGTAGAAGGGCGACCAGAGAGATCTGCAGAAAGCGTCCCTCTGCTTTAGAGGGACAGGCAGTGCGGATTTGGAATCCATTGGATTTTGTCACCTGTTACTGCTGCTGACTCATGGTGTGACCTGGGACATGCAGCATTGACATTTGGACACTTCTTTTTGGTCCTCAGTTTCTTAATCGGTAGAATGGGACGAGGTGGGTTTGAGCTTAATGGTGTTTGATGCCTCTTCCACTTCCAAATCCAGAATCTGATGGGCTCTAGCCTTTCAGTTGGGAGGAATAAAATGAGGCAGCTGGGGGGGGGGGAGAGTGGAAACCTAGGCAGGGTATGGATGGCAGCATGGGGACACTGCCTCCCCTACTCATTCCCATAGCTGCCAAGAGCTAGTGAGGAGAGAAGATGGGGCCTGACATGGAGCACTTGCTCCTCTTGGCCAGTGGGGTCACTGGTCCCACTCTGGTGCAGAGCCTAGCCCAAACTTTCCTCCAAAGCCTCAGCTCCCCTTTACCAATCCAGCTCAGCACTACCCAACCAGGGACACTCTTTATATCCCTCTCCTTTGCCATTCTTGGCTCAGCAAACAGATGTCCCATTGTCCCACTGGCCCCGCTTCCAGAAAACCTGAAGCACTCACAGTGAAACTGGATGAACTAGGCAGATGGGAGAGGAGGGGAGAGAGAGATGAAAGTCCAGCTGATAGCCAAAGGGCTAAGGGATGGACAGATGGGGGAACGTTTCGTCCTGTGATGTTCCTCCCTCAGTTTTCTCTGATTCATAAGCAATTTGAGAAGGAAGAGGAAGATAAGGGTGAAGGTGATGATGATGACAGTGCAGTTAGATTTCACATCAGGAACTTTACCAATCGGAGACATTCAATTCAATTAGACAACCATTCGTTTGTTTGCAACACATCGTCATTCTTGCTGTATGACCATCTACAAAGTCACTTGACTTCTCTGAGATTTCATCTGCAAAATAGGATGAGAATAGCTGACTATCATTTATTAAGTGCCTACTATTGTCAGGCACTGTGCTGGGCACCAAGGATACAAAGCAAGACAAAGGAACCCTCACGGAACTTAAAGTTGAATGGAAGAGACCACATATGCATAACTGTACATACATGACATAGACGAGGGCAAAGTGGAGGTAATTGGCTACCATCAAGACACGGCATTGAGTTCTGGGGTCGAAAAGACAAAACCAGAATCGTTTCTGCTTTCATTAAAGCGGGACTTAACCCCAAGCCTTCTGGATTCTTACTCTCCATCCTTAGCAATTAGAGCAGAAGGCACTTAGTAAATGCTCATCGATTGACTATTCACTCACCACAGTTTCTCTGGCAGGGATACCAACAGATCCTCTAATAATCTCCAAGGACAAGTGTTATTACCACCCCCATTTTACCATGGACCCTCAGAGAGGTTAAATGATTTACCCTGGGTCACACAGCTAGTTACTGTCCGAGGTGGCGCTTGAACCCAGATTTTCTTAGATGGGTAGAGCCCAAATCCAAGGTCCTATTTACTCTACCACACTGTCCCTCTATGACCCTGCGAACCTTTCACACATGCACACACACCTATGTATGAAATAACCCCAAAGATACACAGGTGCACACGCCAATTGACATGCAGTCACCTGAACCCAGACACGCCTCTACACACTGACTCCTAATGTGCCCCTTACATAAGGCTGTCGTCAATGCTCTGTCGTGTCCCGTGATGGGAGGAGTTGAGAAAGAGAAAGGCCAGTTTTGAGATGTTTCCTGGGTGGCTTGGCAGGTGGGTGGGGTGGCCTGGAGGAGGAGAAGAGAGAGATGTCCAAGATTTCTACATTCTCACAGGGAGGGGAAGAAGAGAGGAGAAAGGAATGCCAATAACCAGGAGTGAAGGAGGAAGGAGAATTCCCAGGGGCTTAGTGGCCCTAATCAAGAGGAGTGGGCTGGAATTCCCCAGTAGCTCCAAGAGGGTGGGGCAGCATTCTAGAGGCTCACCAGGAGGGGATGAGGACTTAGGATGTTCTGGGGCACTTCCAGATAGAAATCCTTCTCTGCCTCCAAGACTGTCTACTTTGTGAGAAGACAGGTGATCTGGGCACTGGTTCTCCAAAGACTTCTCCCATAACTTGATGGCCTATTCATGTCCAGACCCTTGTCCCAGATAGAGGACTAGGTAGTTAGTTGGTCCAGTGGATAGAGATCTGGGCCATGAGTCAGGAAGACCTGAGTTCAAATCCTGCTCCAGACACTTACTACTTATATTTCTCTGGACAAGCCACTTAGCCTCTCTCTGCCTCAGTTTCCTCATTTATGAAATCAGGGGGTGGGACCCAATAGCCTCTAAGGTCTACTCCTGGAGTAAGCATCATGAAGTTACAGTAACTTTCAATTACATGTTTCTGAATTGTGTTGTGGATTATTGGTGGGTACCTCCTTTAGCTTCCCAGGTTGTGATAGGAGGGGCTGAACACCAAACAGATGATAGGGCAGGGGTGGGGATCATCTGTGTGCTGGATTGGCCCAATGTGGTTGTGTTTGTTGGACTGTGTGTGTTCAGTTGTGTCTGTCTGTGTGAATCTGTCTGGGAGCTCAACAAGTGAGCTTTGTGGTGCTGGCTGTGTGATCCAGGTTATGGAAGATGACTCGGTGTGCCCATGTTTGTGTGACCTTGGGTGTTTGGTGTTGTGTCAGACCGTGTGTGTGTCTGGCTGTGTGGATCTGATTGTGTCGTCTGGACCTGTTGGTCTGCTGGGGATTCTGATGGTGTGTTGGACTGTGTTACTCCATCAGGGAGTCTGATTCATTCTCTTGGGTTGTGGCTTTGGTTGTGTTTGTCCTTCATTTGTGCACTTGGCTGTGGAAGCCTCATTTGATTATCAGACCCTCTTTTCTGACCCTAAGAGTCTGACTGCAGGAATCTGATTCAATTTAATCAGTTGCATGTTAGACTGACTGACTGTCCATGTCTGACTGTGCATGATGATGGTGTTCCCATGTGTCTGTGTGAGTCAGTCTGGCTGTGTTCCAAAGCCAGCAGCAACAGATTTGGTAATCATCCTTGGTTTCATGTTCTCCACACATCCTCCCCCTTGCCTATTGCCTGGCACACAGTAGGAGCTTAATAGATGTTGTTAAATAGTACTGAATCGAATCTGAGAGTTGGTAGAATCCCAGGGCCTCAGCATAGGAGGTCATCCCATGGCCAAGGAGCCCACCTCGAGGCTGGTGGACATCGCCTTCAGTAACAGCCCTGATGAGTGCATGGTCAGCCAATCTCTTCCTGTCAAGCTCCAAGGGCATGACCCATGCCCTACAGTGGCAGCCCATTCCTTTCGGGGCTCATCTGAGGGGCTCAAGCTTTTTCTTCCAGCAAGCTTTCTCCTACAACATCTGTTCATTGTGTCTAGCTCCCTGCTGTGGAAAAATGGAATCAAGAATAAGCGTTTTTATTGAGTACCCACTGTGCATCAGACACTGTGCTAAGCACTTTTACAAATGTGCCCTCATTTGATCCCCACAACAGCTCTGGGAGGTAGGTGCTCGCTACTATTTCCATCTTTCAGATGAGGAAACTGAGGCAGACAAAAGCTAAGTGACTTGCCCAGGGTCACATAGCAAGTAAATATCTGAAGTTGGATTTGAACTTAGGACTTCTTGATTCCAGGTCCTTCACTCTGTCTCACAAAACATCTGGTTTCTCTGATTTAGTTTTTCCTTTTCTGTTTAATAGACAGACGGTTTCTCTAACCTAGTCATTAAAAAAGTTTATGTCATTTATTTAGGGTCTGGAATAACTTCTGGAGGGGCCATCATGAAGTTACCATAAACTTTCAATTATGTGTTTACCCACCTTGTGGATTATCAGCAGGATCCTCCTTCAGCTTCCCAGGCTGGAGCAGGAGGGGCTGGGCGCTGAACTGAGAGTGGGTGGGGGTGGGGATCATCTGTGCACTGGATTGGCCCAATCTGGTTGTGTTTGTTGGACTGACTGTATGTTCAGCTGTGTAGGACCATGTATGCCACCAACTGAACTGTGTTTGTCTGAGTCGGAAGGGTGTGTCAGTGCATTGTCCTGTGAGAGCCAGGTTCTCTGTAGTAAGGGTAGGGCATATTACCCCTTCCTCCTGCCTTCTCCTTTTTCTGTTCCCCCTTCCTCAACCTAGAACTTCTCTGTGGGATAGACCTTCCCCTTCCCCGTTTGAATGGTTCCTGTGACATCAGGGGTTAGAAACCAATTAGACTGGCTGGAGTGGGGGAGGGGTACCCTTCCTTTTCCTATAAAGCACCCAGAGGGGCTTTGATTCCCAAGGAAGTAAGCAGCCTGGAAACATGGACCCAGGAGTCCTAGAAAGAACCTGGTGGAACCCTGGGTCAAGTCATAGAAGCATCTTCCCTGGACACTATCAAAGACTCATTTGTCTTGCTACTGCCTAAAGATCACTGACAGCTTGGGCTGTATCCCTTCTCCATCTCAGCTAGAGGCAGCTAGATGTGCAGTAGATCAAGCACCAGCCTGGGGTCAGGAAGACCTGAGTTCAAATCAAGCATCACTAGCTTTAGGATCCTGAGCTAGCCACTTAATTGCTACCTGCCTTGACTGTAAAATGGAGCTACCTCCCAGGGTTGTTGTGTGGTTCAAATAAGATGATATTTGTAAAATGCACATGGTATTTGTACAGATATTTATAAAGGACATTAATAAATACTTGTTTTCTTCTTTCTTTTCATCCTGCTTTGGAGGTATCAGTGCTAACCCTAAGATGAGGCAGTGATGGGCTGCTCTGTATAAATCTCTATTGGTCTTGGATGCTTTCTTTTTGTGGTAGGGGCCTCAAATAGGGTCTTATGCTATAGGTATAGAAGACTGAAGAAGGCCCCCTCAAAAAAGACTGAAGAGGGTGGACTACTTGATTCTTTAACCTAAACCCTGAGTTTTTTTCTCTTTGTGGGGTTCATCCCCTTCTTTTTCCCCTCCCAAACTCTATAAAGGTCGAGAAGATTAAATAGGTCCCTGGGATATATGGGGCTCACTGGGGGAAGAAAGTTGCCTTCACTGTTTGTAGACTCATATCTGAGCTCTTTGCATAGTTTTTGATTAAGTTAAATAAAACCCATCACACATTCAATATCTTATTAGACACAGTGCTCACATAGGAACCGATGGCCCTTTTCCTATTTTTGTGGCAATAGTGAACCTAATTTTGATTTTCCTAGTTGAAATCTTGGGTGGAAGCATTAGCTGTATTTACTTAGGGGGAAGCCCTTAAGATTAAACTGCGACCCCCAAAACTACTATACTGAGCATACCCTTTGACCCAGTGACAACACTACTAACATTATTGAATCAAGGATGTGCTGGTTAATGTTTAACAAACGTTTGGTGTGGTGGTGTAATGTACACAGGACATTCTTTTAAATTTAATCTGCATTATTGTTCTCTCAATCATTTTTAAAAATCTAGACAATTAACAAAATAATAAATCAAGTCTTGATCTGTAGCATTTGCCAATTTCCTATGTGCAAATACTCACAATGAAGATTTAACAATCAGCTCCTTGATGGTTCAAGCTGGCTCTAGAACAGTGCTGCCTATATTGCCACAGGGATCAAAGAAAGCGACAGAAGACTCATATCTACAAAGATATTTACAGTAGCTCTTTTTGAAAATAGTGGCAAAGAACTAGAAAGAAAGAGGTTCTGGTCAATTGGGGAATGGAGGAGCAAGTTATGGTATATGAATATGATGGAATACTATCTCACTGTAAAAAAAGATGAAGAAGATGGTTTTAGAGAAACCTGAGAAGATTTGTATGAACGGATGCAGAATGAAGGGAGCAGAACCAGGAGAACAATTTATGCAATAGCAACAATGGTGCAAAACCGAACAACTTGGAAAGACTTACTACAAAGACCATGAGTCCAGAGGACTGATGTTGAATTTTGGTAGAGAAATGATGGATCCCAAAGGCAGAATAAGACAAACATTTTTGTATATGTACAATGTGGGAATTTGTTTTGATTATGTACATGTTATAAGGATTTTCTTTTCCTTTCCTTTTCTCAGTGGGGATGTGGTAGAAGGAAAAGCAAAAAAAAAATTCTTTTTATTTTTAAAAATTAAATTAAAATTTAAAAAATACCTAGCCTATGTAAAAGCAGAACTTAGATTCTGTGCCATGGAGTATATGCACTTAACAGATGAAGAGGGTGAAGTTCAAAATGATTCTATGATTTTCCCATAGCTCCCCAGTAAGCATCAGAAACAATATCTGATATATTTAATAGGTCTTTCCTGACTCCAAACTTAGCATTCTTTAAATAAAAAAGTTTTATTGATACTCAAAAAAACTCCATGAATATAAGTTCCCAATGATTTCCCTCTTCTCCCAATTGAACCTTCCCTTATAAAGATACAGCTAAACAAGACAGACCAATGCGCTGGCTGACGTTAACAACGTAGGCCTCCATTCGGGCCCCTAGTCCATCTTTCTGGGCAGAGGAGATGTATGTGTTTCACCTCTATCTAGACTTTGAAAGTCAAGATATTGGTCATTATACTGATCAACCTTCTATTATCTTTCAATGGGGTTTTTCCTTTCCATTATTGTGGTCACTGTAAATTGTCCTAGTTTTGTCACTAATGCAGTACTACAGTGTACTTACCCTAACTGCTCTTTACTACCAGCCCCCTGTAGTGGTCAGGCTTCCCCCAGCACCCAGGCCTTCCCCAGGGTCATGGCCTCCTCCAGTGGCCAAACCTTGCCTGGTGGCCAGTCATACTGTTTGGATCTCCCCCAGGGAAGATCCAGGCTTCCTGAATGGCCAAGCTTTCCCCCAGTGTCCATTCCCCCCTCCCCAGTGGCTAGGTCTCCCCAGCATCTAGGCCTTCCCCAGTATTCTCAGTGACCAGGTTTTCCAGCGGTCAGACTTCCTCTACTGTTTACATTTCCTCCAGTGGCCAAGCCTTGTCCAGTCGCCAGACCCAGTGTCCAGATCTTCCCCAAGGTCCAAGCATCCCGAGTGGCCAGGCTTCTCCCCTAGAGTTCCAGCCTCCCTTAATGGACAAATTTCACCTAGTCCAGACTCTTCCCCAGCAGCCAAACCTTTTCCAGTGTCCAAGCTTCCCCACCAGACCTATTGTCCATTGACCAGGCCTCTCTCTGTGTCCAGGTCAGCCTGCTAGAAGAGGAGGGACCCCAGCTGTAGCCAATCCCCTTTGAGCATGAGGTACTTGCTGAGGCTTCAGCTCCCCCCTGACCTCTGGGCAGGACTGTGAGAACTGAAAACAATTCTGAATGTTGGCTCTGCAGAGCAAATTATAATTTATAATGGGACTATTCATTGACTCAGGAAAGAGCCCATCCAGGGGAAACATAGGCTGGTTTTATGAGGATGGCTTTCGTAATGGCCTGTCATTAGAACTGTATGAACATGCCAGCTGCATGACCAGGCACTCAGCCTTGTTTTCCACCTGGAGGAACAGGAGAAAGGACCGAGTCCTGGGCTGTCCCTAACCCTGAACTCCTGTCCTGCCTGGGACATGGTGAGACATTCCAAAGCTCTCTGGTCAGTGTCTGAGTAAATGGACCTTGGGAACTTCTCTCCTGAATGAGCAGTGAGGATCAGACTGGTAGTAAGAAGGAAACTCAGGTGGCAACAAAGTTGTGCCAAGGTCACACAGGAAGTGAGTGGCCAAGTTGGTATTTTACTCAAGGTGTTTTGAGGCTAAATCTAGCATGGTTCAAAGTCACCTCCCCAGCCCTTTGCTCATGTCAGGCCTGCCACCAGGAATGCCCTCTCCCCATCCCCATCCACCTGTCAAAGCCTACAGGTACCAGTTTAAATGCTAGTCTTCCTTTTACTTTGAGAGGTATCCTGGGGGAATCGGTGGGTCACTGAACACTTGGGAATAACTGGGTTCAAAGACTGTGCACAGGGTGTCCCCAAAGTCATAAAAGAATCTCTATTACTAAGATTTTTCTCCATCATTTTTTTAGATCTAGACAATTGACCAACCAGTGGAACAATCAAACCTTGGTTTGTAGCATTTGTCAGTTTCTGAGCTGTAAATACTCACCTTGATAACAATTAGCTCTCATGACCAAGTAGGGGTCCGGCATTCCTTTAATAATAATAGTTAGCATTTTTATAACACCAACTACGTGCCAGTCACTATGCCAAGTGCCTGGTCTTTAAAGATGATCTTATTTGATCCTTACAACAATCCAGGCACGTTAGGTGCTATTAATAATAATCTTCAATTGACAGCTGGGGAAACCGAGGCACAAGACGTTAAGTGACTTATCTGAGGTCACACAGCTAGCAAGCATCTGAGGCTCACGTATTCCTGAGTGACCAGCCTATGTGCACCACCTCGCTGCCTGCTGTATCACCTGTCTCTCCTTTGTTGTTGTCCTTGGTTTTCAAAGAGGATCAAGGACATCATCAGCGACTTCTTGTCTTGCACACAAATTGGATTTAAGGGAGGCAGAACTGCACAAAGCCATCAGCCTCACTCTTCCAGAGTCACAGAAGTCCAGTGGCAGGACAAAAGTCAAGATGACTAGTGATGGCTTGAGATGCAGTGGATGGCCTTGGCATCTTTGTTGCCTGACCAAGCTCTATGAGCTCCATAGCTCCTACTTTAGCCACCTTTATGGCTGTTGGAACAAGTTGTTCTCATCCACCTATTCCACTGGGGGAGTCTTCACACCCTTTGTGTAGACACCTCCCTAATTTACCAATGGGTAACCCAACTACCCTTGCTTGATTACAGGAGAAGAACTCATAGGAGTGGGAGGCCAGCAATGGCTGTTTGAGGAAGAAAAACGCATGTCATTGATGGGTGCAGTAGCACACAGGAGATGCCTGATCCTGTCACCCACTGGCAGGTAGCTAATTGTGAAGCCTTATTACCATGTTCTATTATCTTTCTATTCCTTTGAAGAAGATATCCCTAAGCTATGCCTTCTGGACCTTAGAGAGTGAACAGCCTTGATGTGGACACAAGAAAAGTGATATTTGAAAAGAGATATATTCCATGTTTCATGGCTGGGGAGAAATAAGACCCAGAGTGAAGACAGGTTGGTGTGTGATATATGATGATCCTTCTACATTTTACAAACCCTAGGGCAGGGGTGAGGAACCTGTGTCCTCAAGGCTATATGTAGCCCTCTAGGTCCTCAAGTGTGGCCACCCTAGACCATGCCCAAAGGAACTCAGGGCAAAGTAAGGGAAAGAGGAATCTTGGTATTTGGCGATGTTAGGGCAGCTTCTTACTCAGCTGTGTCAGATTCTCTACTTACTTTCAGAAATGGAGATGAACCCCACCAGTGTCCTGAAGAATCTTATGTTCTCATTCATATGTGTGGCCTCACATGACCATTTTCATAGCAGGGAAGGATGAGAAGGCACCTGAAACAATAGAAAGAAGACTGGACCCATGGAGTGAGAGAGACTGAAGTTCAGATCTGACCCTAGATGCTAATTGGCTATGTGATCTTAGATTAGAAAGATAGAACATTTATTAAGTGCCTACTGTATGCTTGCAGGCACTGTGTTAAGTCTTAAGAATAGAAACACAAGTAAAATGGTGCCTGCCCTTACTGCTTTGGCCAAAATTAATCATGATCTCTCACTTGCCTGATTCAATTACCTTTTCTCCATCTTTCTCTGTAGCCTTTGACGCTGATCATCCTCTTCTTTCTAGGTTCTTGTGACACGGCTTGCTCCTGGTTCTCCCCCTACCTCTCTGACCACTCCATCTCTATCTGCTTTGCTGGATTTTCCAAATCACATCCTCTAACCATAGGTGTCTCTCAGGGCTCTGTCCTGGGCCCCTTCTCTTCTCCCTCTATACTACTTCACTGGGTGACCTCATCAGCTCCTGCAGATTTAATGACCATCTCTATGTGAATGATTCCCAAGTTTGCCCATTCTGTCCCTCTTCTGACCTCTCTGCTGACCTCCACTCTCTTATCTCCAAATGCCTATTAGGCATCTCAAACTTGATGTCCAGTAGACAAGTCCAAAACTGAACTCATTATCTTTCTCTCCAAGCCCTCCCCATCTCTAAATATCCTCACTTTTTTTTGGAGGGGGGAAGGTAAGGCAATTGGGCTTAAGTGGCTTGCCCAAGGTCACACAGCTAGTAAGTGTGTCAAGTGTCAGAAGCCAGATTTGAACTCAGGTCCTCCTGACTCCAGGGCCTGTGCTCTATTCATTGCGCCCCCTAAATATCCTCATTTCTGTGGAGGACACCCCTGTCCTCCCAGTCAACCAGACTCACAGCCCAAGGGTCATCCTCAACTCCTCACCATCTTGCACCCCCCAGATCAGAGCTGTAGCCAACGCCTGTCGATCTTATCTTTGTAGTATCTCTCATACACACCCCCTTCTCTCCTCTGCCCCGCTTTGGTGCTGATGCTCTTGACTGGATTACTACAATAGCTGCTGGTGGGTCTGCCCTTGACCCTCCACCCCCAGTCCACCCTTCTCTCAGCTATCAAAGTCATCTTCCTAAAGTACAGATCTGACCATGTAGCCCCCTATTCGGTAAACTCCAGTGTCTCCAGCATCAAATGCAAAATCCTCTTTTCACATTTAAAGCTGTTCATAACCTATGCCCTTCCTCCCTTTCCAGTGCGCTTATCTTATACCCCACCACACACTCTTCAAGTATGTATGCCGGACACCATGATATTTCACAAACAAGACACATCTCCTGATTCCCAGCATTTTTCTTTGCTGCCCCCGTGCCTGGCATACTCTTCCTCTTGCTCTCCACTGCCTGCCTTCTCTGGCTTATAAAAAGTCCCTGCTAAAATCTCACCTTCTGCAGGAAGCCTTTCCTGATCCCTCTTCATTTGACCACCTTCCCCATTATTCTTCCTCGGTGTATCTTGTTTGTGTAGAGGTGTGCCCATTTTGACTCTTCCACTAGACTGTGAGCTTGAGGACAGGGGCGTCTATCCCCAGTGTTGAGCACAGTGCCTGGCCAAGTTTTGGTTGCTCTTCCATTGTTTTCTGTTGTGCCCAACTCTTCATTATTCCATTTGGGGTTTTCTTGGCTAAGATACTGGAATAGTCTGCCCATTTCTTTTTCCAGCTCATTTTACAGATGAGAAAACTGAGGCAAAAAGGACTTGCCTAGGGTCACACAGCTAGTGAGTGTCTGAGGCTGGATTTGAATTCAGTGTTTCTGACCCCAGGTCCAGCATTCTATTGACTGTGCTACCTAGCTGTCTACCCAGCGCATAGTAGGTGCTTAATGAATATTTGCTTGTTGACTAGCTAATTGCATTCTAATGGGGGAAGTGAACAAGGGTGTGTGTGTGTTGGAGGGGGCAGGGAGATGGCTGAGAAGTGGAGTGGAGTCCTGGTTCCAGACAAGATAAGAGCTCACCTATCAGAACCTGGGGTAGTTTCAGGGGTAGAGTCCAAGGTTCTGGCCAAGGGGAGGCAGGAACATTGGCCAGAATAGAAGTGAAATCGTTTGGAGCTGGTGGCTTGGAAGTGAGCATGGAGAAGTCATTGGATCTCTCAGAACCTCATCTGTAAAATGGGGCTAACTGTCTCACTTACCTCCCAGGGGATGCTGTGGAGTTTCAAATGAGATATTTTCTGTAAAGCACTTTGCAGACCTTAAAGCATCCTAGAGGTGTCAGCTGTTGTTATTACTATTTATGAATGTCATCATCTCATCCCCCAGCAGCTAGAATGGGAGCTCCCTGAGGGCAGGGGCCAGCTCTCATATACAACTGAACCTTGGAAATAAGGAAGGAAAGAAGGAAGAGAAGGAGGAGAGAGGAATGAAGAAGGGAAGGAGAAAGGGAAGAAGGAAAAAAAAGAAGAGGGAGGGATGGAGGGAGGGAAGGAAGGAAAAAGAAAACAAGGAAGGAAAGGAGTATGGTGTCCTTCCTTCTCGAAGAGAACCAAAATGGTGCCACTGTGTTGGGGTCAAGTTACAGTGGGTCTGACTGTGGCTGATCAGACTAACACCAGTGAGCTCAAGCTCGGGATGCTCTCCCACAGGTCAGGCACAAATAGTCCGTGTGAACATTTGGGGTGGAATCTCCAAATTTGCACATCTTGCATTTCTTTTGAGCTACTTTAATTCTGTGGGTCAGTTCCAAAGTTCTTAAGAGTGACCTTGAGAATGTCCTTGTTTCTCTTCTTCTGACCACATGCATAGGTAGAGAGGAGGAAACTGAGTCCCAGAGAAGGGGAATGACTTGCCAAGGTTTCACATCCAGTCAGGGGTAAGGCTGGGTCTGGGATCCAGGTAACTGGACTCCCACACCTGACTTATCTCCATGAGACCTTGGACATGGCCTGTCCTCAGAGGTAGCCTTTTTTAGGGTGGGAGTAATGGAAGGGACACCCCAGCCAAGGGCAGCCTGGGCTTTGGGGGAACTACAAGGAAAAGAGGAAGGAGGAACCAGGCATCCACTGGATGAGGGTGGGGGGGTGTCAAATGTAGAAATGGAACATTTGGATATAACTTGACCCTTTGGTGGCTCCACCGCACCCCCTAGTGTCTAAAATAAACATCAGCTCCCTTCAGATTACACCAGGACCTCAGAGCTCTTGGGATCACACCATCAATCTTCCTCATCTCATAGAAAAGGAAACTGAGGTGTGGAGGGGTGAAGAGATCTGTCCACTTCACCTAGAGGAGACTAGGTGTCACTGTGAATAGAGTAGAGGCCCTGGAGTCAGGAAGACCTGAGTTCAAATCCAACCTCAGACATGCACATTATCCAATGTGCAGTTGAAACAAAGTAAGGAGTTAACCCTCTGGACTGCAGAAGGAGGGTCCAAAAAGATCCCAACAGGCTCTTAGCTGTGTGAGCCTGAACAAGTCACGCTGTCTGCCTCTGTTTCCCTATCTATAAAATGAAAATAATAATAACACTTACCTCCCAGGGTTTGTTATGACAATAAAATGACATCGTATTTAGAAAGCACTTAGGAACTTTAAAGTGCTATATGGATGCTAGCTCTTATGTTATTATTAAATGCTAGCCAAGCCTAACCCTAAACTCTAACTCTATCTTGAACAGAATCTGCCTCTTCCACTCTCCCATCTAGTGGGCAGGATAGACAGCTGTGGGATGTTGAACAACTGGATAGGGAACTATCCCTGGAGCCAGAAGCAAAGACTAGTTATCAATGGGCTCCTAGCAGTTTGGTGTGACGTGCACCCGGGCTTTGTGGGGTGCCATATTTATCAATATTCTATCAGATTGTCCATATTTTTATCATATTGTCAATATTTTAACCATTATTATCCACATTTTTATTATATTATCAATATTTTCCCATATTATCACATTCATCAATATTTTATCACGTTATCAATATTTTTCATATTTATCAATATTTTATCATATCAATATTTTGCCATCTTTGTTATCAGTAATTACCAATGTTTATTAATATTTTTATTAGATAAAGGAAGAGGAGCTGGCTTATCCAAAGAGGAGCTGAGTGAAGCTGGGAGAGACAGTTAACTCTCTGGATTGCAGAAGGAGGATCCCCAAAGATCCCAAAGGGCTCTTAGAACAGCAGGGTTGAATCTAATAAGATGAAAATTTTCATGAGGTATTTATGAGGAATATATACGTGGGTTCAAAAAGATCAACTTCCCAAATAGAAAGTGAGAAGATTGTGGCTGGACAGCAATTGCTGTGAAAGGAATCTAGAGACAAACCAAGGTAGAGTGAATTGAGTGAAACCAGAACAATCTATACAATAAGCACGCAGACATAAAAGAGAATAAAGGAACTCTGATCAATGGAGTGATCTCTCATAATTCCAGGGAACTGATGGTAAAATATGCCTCTTGCCTCTAAGTTATAAAATGGATAGAATGCTGGATATGGAGGCAGGAAAATTCAAATTTCAAAGGTTCAGATATGACCTCAGACACTTACTAGCTGTGTGACCCTGGGCAAGTCACGTCATCCTTTTTTGCCTCAGTTTCCTCATCTGTAGAATGAGCCCAAGAAGGAAATGGCAAAACACTCCAGTATCTTTACCAAGAAAACCCTAAATGGGGCCATGAAGAGTTGGACATGACTGAATAACTACCCAACAAAGAACTTTGGGCAAGAAAGGTGGTGGACTGTCAATACTGAATAAGGCATACATCTTCAGATATGTTTAATATGTTGATTTGTTTTGCTCACCTGTACTTTTTTTTTAATAGAAGAGAAGGTTTTATCATGAGAAGATTATTGGGAAGGGACAATGCTACAAAAAAGAGAAAAGGGCATCATTTTAAAAAATGCTAAATAAAAGAAAGGAAGACAAAGACCCAAGGGTCCTAAGGGACCACAAGTACAATACAAATGCCCATGTATGTTCTCATTCCCTCCAGTGGTGTTGATAAACTTTGGGAGGTGGTCGTTTCAAAAAGAAAATGCCCATCCCTACCATAAAATGTTAAAAAGACTTGCAGAGAGAAAAGAATTATTTGCATGTACTTACAACCTGCCTCACCTGCTTTTCCATTTTATTGTTTTATGTTCTTTCTAGATGCTGATGGTAGCATATCTCAAAGTACAAATGTGTTTTCTCCGTTAGGAATAAGAAAGGGCAGTTGAACCTCTGAACAAGTAATTTATTGTTTTCTCAGATACCCAGTTACCCACTCTCTCTTTCTTGGATTGTCATAGATGTTGTTTTGTAAGCGATGAGACCTTATTTCCTAGAAATGAATAACTTTGTCTCTTCCATTTGCCCAATCTGGAAGATGTTCTTATCTTTGTCAGGCAATCGAATTATTTAATATTGTCCCAAACTCCTTTTCTCAGCTTCCCAGTTCACCTGATAAGAATATTGCACAGATCTTTGAGCTCCTTGCCCTCTCCCCATCTCCCTAAAGCCATGATGTGGATCCTAGGATTTAGCAATTGTATACTTATACAATATACTATATGTATATTATATGTATGTATATATATGTATGTATGTATATATATGTATACACACATATACAATAACAATATTTATCACTAGAACAGCTATAAATGCTTTAGAATTTTGCCTAAAATTCCCATGCTGCATGGCTGTGAGAGATAAACTTTGAACAACCCACCTGCTAACCAGAGTGTGGTTTTGTTTGTGCCATGATAGTCCAAAAGATCCATCAAGAGTGACAGCTCTTAACAATGTAGCTTACAAGCCCCCACAGGTGTGCTTCTCAAGCCAGTAATCTCAAGATGCTCTTAGAAAAAAGTATTTACTCAAATGGCATAGCAAGAATCATAGTTTCAAAGCATTCCCCACCGCCACCCCCAATCTGTGGCACACTCTCTAACAAAGACCACACCTAGTACAGGGATAGGGAGAGGTGGGTTAAATTCAATTGCATATATGGGGCCAAAGCAGCTTGCAACCCTAGGAATGAAAGTGGAAAAAGCTTTGATGCCCTTTTTCTCTCATGGCTCATTGCACAATGAGGCATGTCTTTGTTGGACGCCTCTCTCCACTTCTCAGGTGGGCTGGCTACTTACAGGGTATAGAATTGCTGCTGGATTCTCTTTTCAATGCATAGCTATAGTCTCTGCCACTTCCTGATTCAGGCTTGAATGAGTGCTACTGGGCTCTTTGAGACCTTGGCTCTGAGGTTTACCACCACTCAGACAGGATATGGGAAGGGCTTATTTATTTATTCTTCCTGGTTTAGAGCTGGGTTCCTTCAGTAAACGACCTCACTCTAACTTATGTTAGGCATTGATCACACTCCCCACGTTTCTATTGGGTCTATGCAAATAAGTTCCCAGGGAAAAAAGATACAGGGGCAGTATGTGCCCAGGAGGCAAATTCCTGGTCTCTTCAGGACTATTTCATATATGATTGAGTTACTCAAAAGCTCAGTCCTTAGAAGTGTATGGGATGCTTCATTTGCCCTTAATCACTCCAACATTTCAAACATCACTCAGATCCATTAGTTTTGTAAAAAATCTAAGAGAAGGGTATACTTTTGCAACAGTTTTGGGGATTCAGGAGCTTCTTTAGAAGAATCATCCTGGCCAGTGATACTAAAAGCAATATGCTCTTTTGGGGAGGAGCTTATTTTAACTCCCACAAGTAGAGGCTTGTGATTGAGCCATCTAAGGGGAATAGGGAGAGATTTGGAGGAAGGCCAAGGATGAAGAGGCAAGGACATAGTTACCAGATCACAGTGTTTGTGGTATAAAAAATACCCATTATTCTTAATTTAATTAGAAAAGTAAACACAAAGATGCCTTAGATAAGAAGAGGAATTTATTCCCTTTCTCCCGGGAAGAAAGGGGTGCCCCATGAGATGATGTCTTACCCATGTTG
>CM053596.1:20270631-20301869 GCA_028646575.1 Pseudocheirus occidentalis | reverse complement strand
TCTGCTGGGGAACAACCAAGCAAATTATGCTATATGAGTGTAATGGAATACATTGTATCGTACTATATAAGAAATGGTGACTTCAGAGAAGCTTGGGAAGACTTCCATGAAGTGATACAAAATGAATTAAGAACCAGAAAAACCTTTCATTGGTGAAAAATTCACCTCCAACCTCCTCCCCAGTGAGACTACAAGGGGATTGGCCTTCACCAGGCGGGAAGAAATGAACAAAGGAAGATAAAAGTAATTGACAGGAGAAGGGGGAGGGTAGACACTCAGGAGTGGGGGGGGGGTTACATTCCAGACTGAGAAGTTTTCACTAATTTCATGTTCCACACAACAGCTACCAGAGAGAAAAGAATTAGCACAGAAAACTGTGGGGCTGAACGAAACTGATTTTCAACCTGGGGGGAGGGGTGGGGAAGAAGAAAGACCAGTGATTCACTGAGAAGCTCCCTCCCCATCCACCATCCTGCTTGTGGCAGGTTTTTATAAATTCTCCTAGTTTGGTTTGGTACACCTTAGTTCCAGTTTGGGAACACCTTGGTAGCTGTATCCAGTAGGGGCTACTCAGCAAAATCACTGGCAGAGGGCCTGGGTTCAGGAGGAGGGGCGGGGTCTCACTCAGATTCACCTGTAGTTAGAGAGGTACCATTCAGTCAAATGGCCTAAGGTATTTTCTAGCTTGGAAGACTAGAGAGAAGAGACAGTCCTAGTTACTAGGAAGAAGAGGAAGAGGCCTGCATAGGGCAAAGACAACCTGTCCTAAGAAAGGTTAGGTTGTAAAAACCAAGTTAATTGGACTACCAATCCATCCATTAATAAGCATTTACTAAATGCCTCTTATTTGATAGGTGAGATGACTAGGTGAAGTGTATAGAGTGCATAGAGTGCTGGGGCTAGAGTCAAGACCCGAGTTCAAATATAGCCTCAGACACTAGTTGTGTGATCCTGGGTGAGTCACTTACCCTTGTTTGCCTCAGTTTCCTCACCTGTAGAATGAGTTGGAGAAGTAAATGGCAAACTACTTCAATATCTGGGAAATGAAGACATGACTTGCAGCTGACTTTGATTTGAATGAGGGCAAGGTCACCAGCCTTACTTTTTTCTCCAGAATTGAAGAGGATGCCCAAAGAGGGTTAGGGTTTGCCTGAGACCCCAAAATACCAACACACTGAGTCCTGCTGAACGAATTCCACTCAAGTCTTCTTAGCCAAAGAAAAAGTAAAGTTTATTGAAAGATATGGGATAGACTTTTACAGAGCAAGTCTCTGCTAAGCTATCCTAAGGCACTCTCACCTAGACCAAGTCTCTGCTAGGACATTCTGTGGCTCTCTCACACGGGAAGTCTCTACCACAGCACTCTCACAAAGATGTAGGGAAGATGGGGTCTTATATACAGAGGAATCTAGGGGTGGTTCAGAGGAGGAGCCGGGGGAAGGGTCTTCAGGAGGAGCCAATGAAGTCTGACTCCAGTAATGAGTTTGGGGAGGGACTTCAGGTGGAGTTAATGACAATCAGACTCCAAGAGGTTTCCCAGAGTATGTACCTCAAAGATTCAAGGAAAGCTCAAAGGGGGGGGTCCCAGAGCCTACACCTCATCAGAACCATCTGTGGACAGAGAGAATGGAAAAAGAAGGGGGAGAGAGAAAGGGGGGAGAGGGAGGGAGGGAGAGAGGAGAGAGAAAGAAAGGAAGGAAGGAAAAAGGTAAGGAAGAGAAAGAAAGAAAGAAAGAAAGAAAGAAAGAAAGAAAGAAAGAAAGAAAGAAAGAAAGAAAGAAAGAAAGAAAGAAAGAAAGAAAGCTGTGTTGCCCAGTCAGCCAGTTCCAGTTGGGTCCCCAGTAGGGCAGCTACTATATTCTACTCAGAGGTTGTTTTTTTTCTTTAGTTCTATTCTGTTAGGTCTCTGATACCTCACTGGGGAGGAGACTCCTAAAGAGGGTCATTGATACTCCATGTGAGATGGACGGGTTGGGTCCTCAGCTAACAGGAGTGAACGTGGTCGATCACCTGGGGGCAGAATGCAAAGGCTGCACCTGCTTACAATAAGCAGGATAATCTCTCCGCCTTCGGGGTGAGACACATTGGCTCCCTGTGGAGAGGGCATGGCCAGGGGAGGGGCCCTAAGGGGCCCTGGAGAAAGGACTTAAAGAGAGGCTACTGGGAGGCAGGGCAGTTCAGTGGAGCCAGGCCAGTCCAGTCCAGTCCAGTCCAGCCACACTAAGATAGAGGATGAACTCTCAATAAAAGCTAGAATCAAGTCCTGTGTCCTGAGTTTCTCTGTGCAGCTGTTTCTCCCGGAGTGGACGGGAGCCGGGGACGTCTGAGGCCTGTTGAGGTGGGTATAGGTAAGCCCTATACATCCTGACCCAAAAAGACAACCCTCACCTGAATAAAAAACCAGTAACGCTATTCCAGTTCACTTGCATGTCATAGCATCACCTCCCTAATGTCATGGTCCTCTTCTAGAACAAAGGACAGACAACAACCACATTCTCTTTCTCTCTTGTTTGCTGCCTCTTGGAAGCCTTAGCTCAATTCAAGGTTCAACTCAAATATTATCTAGTCGTTAGACTCCCACCCTACTCCATTCCTGAAATTATTTTGCAAATAATTTGTATTGATTTGCACACCATTTATTTCTCAGTAGAACAGAAAGTCTTTTGATTTTTGTCTTTGTGTCTCAAGTGGAACACAGGCACTTGAATAGAATTGAACTGAACTGAGCTCTCATGACCTTTGAGCTTTTGGTGAGCTTTGGTTGTTGTTATTTAGTCATCTTCAATCTTATCTGACTCTTTTTGACTCCATTGGGGGTTTTCTTGGTGAAGATAGTGGAGTGGTTTGCCATTTCCTTCTCCAGATTATTTTACAGATGAGGAAACAGAGTTAAGTGACTTGCCCAGGGTCACAAAGCTAGTAAACGTCTGAGGTCCTATTTGAATGCAGTGAGATGAGTCTTCCTGACTCCAGGCCTGGCACTCTATTCACTACTCCATCTATATTTATTTCCCAGTGTAACCCCACCCCCTTTCCTTCCCAAAGAGGCATCCTTTATAATAAAAAAAAAATTTAAAGAGGAAAGAAAAAAAAGTTCCAGTAAAACAAACCAACATTTTGAAACAGTTTCACATTATACATAATATTCCATGTCCATAGTCTTCCACCTCTGTAAAGGAGTAGGAAGAACGGAGAGATACTTTTTCAGGGCTAAACTTGATTATTACAATTTTGAAGCATTCACTTTGTATTACTTTGTTGCTGTTATTCCATTGACCTTGTTGTAGTTGTTCTGTGTATTGTTTTTCTGGTTCTTAATTCATTTTGTATCACTTCATGGAAGTCTTCCCAAGCTTCTCTGAAGTCACCATTTCTTATATAGTATGATACAATGTATTCCATTACACTCATATAGCATAATTTGCTTGGTTGTTCCCCAGCAGATGGATATCTACTTTGTTTCAGGTTCTTTGCTACAAAGAATGTTGCTGTCAATATTTTTGTTTATTTTGAGACCATAATTTTTGGTTTGACCTCCTTGGAGTATATACCTAGCTGTACAATCTCTGGGTCAAAAGAACATTTTTCATCACCCCCTTTGCCGAATTCCAATTTGTTTCTAGAATGATTCGAGTAAATCACAGTCCCTGGCATATTTTCATCAAGGATGTCTTTGCTTCATAAGTAGACTGCTGTCATGAAGAGCTTACAAGAGTTAAGACAACAGGCGTATGTATGTTGTTCTTGAGCTGAACTTCCAAGCATTTAAACTCTTTTGCAGACAGTGCAACTCTGATGGGTTAGCCACATTGTAAAAATGTCAAACAAATGCTTACCTAAAAGACTATATTATGGAGAATTTACATGAAGCAAGCCCTCCCATGAAAGTCAGAAAAAGCAGTACAAGGACACTTTCAAGGTCTCTCTCTAAAGAATTTTGGAAGTGATTGTGTGACATGGGAGACACTGGCACAGGACCATTCAGCATGGCATACCCATATCAGAAAAGGAGCTGTGCTCTATAAGCAAAGCAGGATTGCAGTAGTTCAAAAGAAAAGCAAGATGCACAATTTTAAAGAATCCACCCCAAACATTCACAGGGACTATTTGTGCTTGATCTGTGGTGGAGCATTCCGAGTCCCTATTGGTCTGCTCAGCCACAGTTGGACATAGTGTACCTTGACCCCAACACAGTGAAGTCACGTTGGTCCTCTTCCAGCATGAAGGACAATAACCACCAACATGTGTGCGTGCGTGTGCGTATGTGTACGTGTGCTTGGCCCCACCCCCACCCTAAGCTCCTCCTGGTCAGGGCTGCTGGTCGTGCCTCAGTATCCCCAGCGGGAGGAACAGTGCCTGGAGCACAGTGAACACTTAAATGTCTGAGATGACTTGGCTGAACACACAGAGGGTCAAAGAAAAGGCCGATCCCAAGGGTTGTGCCGCATACTGCGGTTGGGGCATTCGGAAGAGACACACGAATTACCCACAGGAAGGGTCCAGTACTTAGCCAAGCTCCGCGCCTGCGCCTTAGCCACCTCTTGCCCCGCCCCCTTCCCGGGTCCGCCCCCCTCCCAAGGAGCAGCGAGACGACTGTGTCCTTGGCGCCCGCGCAGCCTAGAGCGTCGAGGGAGGCCGGGAGGGAGGGAGGTGCCGGGCTCGTTCCCGGAAGCGGAAGTGGATCCCGGCTCGGCCGGGAGGGCGGCCATCTTGGAAGCCGGAGCGGCGGCGGCGGCGGCGGCGGCGGCGGCGGCGGCGGCGGCAGCGGCAGCGGCTGAGGGTGTGACGGGCCCGGTCCTGGACGGCGGCGGCGGCGGCGGCGGCGGCTCCCCGGCCCGGCCCGGCCTCGGCTCCGCCTCAGCTCGGCTCCACCGCCCGCCCGCCCTCCTTCCTTCGCCTTTTCGGCGGGCGGAGCGAGTCCGGGCCCGGGCGCAGCGGCGGCGGCGGCAGCAGCGGCGGCGGCAGCAGCAGCGGCCCCGGGAGCGACCCCGGCGGCAGGGGCGGGAGAGGTGAGCGGGCCGGGGCGGGGCCGCGGTCACAATCGCCGGGGTCGCGGCGGGACTCCGGGCTTTCCGTCCCCTCCCCCACCTGTGCAGACGAGCCCCCCGAGGCCCCGAGACGTGACGTGACTGTCGGGCCCGCGGTAGGCGCCCCGGGCTTCCCCACTCCCACTCCGGCAGCGTCCCCACGGGCCCTGGGTAAGTCCGGGCCCGGGGCCTCAGTTCCCCTCCTGTCAAAGGAAGGCCCCTCTTTCCCGTCCCTCCCCCCACCCCGGCCCATCCTGTGGGAGGAAGGGTTTCCCGGAGCTGGGAGGGGTCGTAGACGGACGCCCCCATGTGAGCCCACCCTTTGACGGACCGGCAGCTGAGCCAGCCGAACCTGTGGCAGAGCAGGCGCTTAACGGAAGTCCAAGCCCACCGACTCTTAGGAAAGTGCCGACTGACTGCTGGGCATGGAGGCGTGGGGGCGGAGGATCGTGTTTGTCCTAAACATTAAAAATGAGTATTACGGGAAAAGCCATCCCTGCCCTCCCTGCCCCCCCCCAGTCCCTCCTACAGCCCCTCCCTTTGATTGTCTCCAGCTTCTCCAGGCCGGGCTCTAGACTGTAAACTCCCTGAGGGCAGGGACTCCATCGTCTTTCTTTGTATCCTGGTACCTGGCCCCCACTGGTGCTTAATAAATGTCTGCCATCTAGAGCAGGGACAAGTCTCTGTGGTCATTTCACCTGCCTCTCTCATTTTTCACATCTGGCAGCTGAAAGTGGAACAGAGAGTAGGAATCCCGTGGTGAGATTTGGACCGCCTCTGCCCACTGCTTTTTTGTTGGAACTCTGACTTATCCAAGTGGTAAGGATCAGAGGTGGGATTTGTATGGACCTAGTTCGAGGGTATTTTTTTTTTTCAGGTTAAGAAACTGGGGGGAAGTGATTTACTTGGTTACACAGTTGATAAAAGTCTTCAGTTTATAGATGAGGAAGTTTAGACTCAAAGAGAAAGTGATATTTGCCTAGGGTGGCACAGCCAGTAAATGTCAGAGGCGATATTTGAACCTAGGTCCTGCTGGCTACTGGACAAACAGTTCTCAGACTTTTTGGTCTCAGGATTCCTTTACAATGAAAATTTGAGGATCCCAAAGGACTTTTGTTTATATCTAGGTTGTATATATCTAGGGTTGTATCTATCCATACTTACTGCATTAGAAATTAAAATGAATAAATTAAAAAGCTATTATGAATTCACTTAAGAATAATAAACATTCTACATTAAAATACTTGTGAAAAATAGCAGTTTTCCAAAACAAAAAAAATTTAGTGAGAGTGGCATTATTATTGCTTTACATGTTTTTCAACTCTCTTTAATACCTGACCTAAGAGAAGACAATTGAATTCTCTTTCTGCATTCAATCTTTTGTTTTGATTTGAAGTATATGAAGAAAGTCCAGCTTTACACAGATGTGGTTGATATTTTAATAGGGAAATAATGTCTTGATATTATAATGAAAATAATTTTGGCCTCCCCTTTTCCTGATAGGCTGGTCAAGGACCTTTCCAAGGCCATAGACCCCAGCTGATAACTGCTATCCTTGACCAAGATTTTTCAGCATTCTACAGTTTAGCTCAGAGAATCCTAGATTTAAAGCTGGAAGGAACTTAGGAAGTGATGACCCTGTCACTTTATGGATGAGAAAGCGGAGGCTCACATGTACTGAGTGGCAGCCACAGATTAGGATTCAGATCCTCTGCAAGCTAACTCCGCTGTTCTTTCTACTGGGCCTCAGGGAGGTAGTTAATCTCCATACTGAACGTAATGTAATCTGTTGGTTCACCCTCTTTCACAGAGGTGAAAACTGAGGCCTAGACAGGAAAGGACTTGCCCAAGGCAGGAGTCTTTCACAGGTAGTAAGGAGCAGAGCCCCCATTCAGCAAATCCAGTAGTGTGGTGACTCTGACCTGTCCCAACAGCAGCTGAACATTCTTTATGTTCTTTACTTTTCTTCTTCCATCTTCTTTGATCTCCCCCCATACACAAAAAAGTGTTTCCTAAAGTACACGTCTTCATAGTCCCTGCCCGAGGCTGAAGAGGGCCTTGCAGGTTCAGCCTGGTCAGCTCCCCTGGCCCTTCCCCTCCTTCTGGTGTCCCTCTTAGCTGCCTTGGAAGCAGAGTTCCAAAGCCTCTTGGATTTCCTTATTCTTTCAGAGCTTCAGGAGGGTAAATGAGGGTGATTTCAGAGTCTGGTCAGTGGATTTTCTGGTCACTTCTTGTCAGTGTAACAAGTGGGTGCCTGTTGTGCCAGGTGCTGGTGGGGGCAGAGGGCATTAAAGCTGAATGCTGCACTCAGACTTTGGATATAAGGGAGGAAAAAAGACGTGGCCCTTTCCCTAGAGAACTTGGATGAAACTCCTGTACAGGTCATCATAGTAAGAGCAGGCCCCTGTTGAGGGATGTGTGTCTTTAATAAAATTTGGACAATTGCATGATTAGTGTGACAGGAGCCTTTCCAATGGTCTCAACTAAGTAGCCCATTTTCTGTGGTGAGATGGAGGGCATTGGTCTTAGTCCTAGAAGGGACCCGATAGACCATCCAATTGACTCTTTGATTTCATGGATGAAGACACAGACCCCGACAGAAGGGACTGCCCTGGAGCCAGCATTCACACTCAGGGCTCTTCTCACCATCCCCCTGATCATCCTGGGGCATCTGACCTCCATGTGCACAGACCTGAAGTTTCAAATCACTCCCACCACTCAGGGAAGCAGATGAATTTTAATATTTGCATAAGGAAAGTAAAAGAGGAATCTGCTGTAGATATCATGATTATTAAAGTCTTGGGTTTGGTTTCCTGAGAACAGTCAGATAAGTGACAAGAGCATAGGGTTGGGAGTCAGGAGGTCTGTGTTTTGTGGTCCTATTTGTGTGACCAATTGGCTGCCAGGACCTTCCAGGCCTCCTTTATTTCATTAGTGAAATGAAGGGATTGGACTGTGCTGGTCTCTCTGTAGGTTTCCTTGTGGTGGGTATTTCTATTTGTACATACCTGGCATTTGCCTATATTGATCCATATGTAGGTTGCATTCTGCCTTTCCACACCCCCAACCCCATCCGACTTTGAGAAACCATAGTTTTCTTTTTTAGTGTACAGCTATAGATTTCTTCCAGAGTTCCCATTTTAGAGGCAAAGTTCATCTTCAGACCAGTTATCATCAAGGCTTGATACATTTCTGTAGCTGTGGTCTGTAGTGTCTGGTTTGGTGGTCTCTACTCCCACGTCTTCAAACAGCATCACTTCAGGTGATTCCTCAGTGTACACATTCAACCCCAGCCTCTCCTGAGTTAGACCCACAGCAGCCTCTCTTGGACATCTTGAACTATAGATGTTCTTTGGGCATCTCAAAGTCACTATGTCCAAAACGGAACTCATCTTCTTCCTAAACTTCTTGTTACTGGCAAGAGCAGTCCCTTCCTCCTAGCCATGCAGGCCTAAAAAACCTCAGTGTCCTCCTCGACTCCTGTCTCATATATCCAGTCCGTTGCTCCTTGTCATTTCCACCTTCACACCTCTCCTCTCCTCCAGCCCCAGGCCTGGTCCAGGCCCTTCACCCTTCTCACTGGGGTGTCGTCCTCACTTCCACTTTCTCCCCACTCAACCGCAGAGGTGACAAGAACTCCATCTAGCCATGTCAACCCAGTGACTCTGTTACCTCCAGGATCCAACAGAACACGAGCCCCTTTGTTTGGCATTAAACCCCTTCATGACCCCTTCTCACATACACACACAGAAACACACATGTCCTATGACCCCTGCTTACGCTTCCAGCCTCCCCTCCAAGTTTTCCCTAAGTCAGCCATGTTGACCTATTTGCATTTCTTCACACAGCCATACTCCACTTCAGCCTTTGCACACTGTCGTCTGAGTACCTGAAATGCTTTATCACCTTGTGTAGGAGCCCTTTTCCCTGTGTGCTTCCAAATTATCTTCATCTACTCTGGTTCTTACGTGTACATAATTATGTATACATCGCTTTTCTCATTAGAAAGTATGCTGCTTGAGGACAAAGATTTTTTCCGGGAGAGGGAGGGAAGCATGCCTTTTCTTTGTATCCCCAACACATAGCACAGTGCCTCACACATAGTAAGGGCTTAATAAATGTTTGTTCATTGCTCTTGGCATTATATTTGAGGCTTGAAGAAGGTCTTCAATACTAAATTTAATTATGTGAGATGAGTATATATGTATATATATATATATACACACATGCACAAACATACACACATCATTACTTTTAATATTCAAGGAGCTGTGATCTCATTGGCTTGGGAACTACCTCAGTTGATACCAGTCACAACCCCCCCCCCCCCTTTTTTTTTCCTGTGCCTCAACGGGATGTGTTTGTGAGTTGCTAAGCCTAACTTTCTAGTCATGGATCTCCTTGAACTTAGGCTGCACAGATACACAGGTCAGATGTATTTGGTATAGTTTGATAAGCTTAATATTTGAGATCTGAGAGATAATAGCCTGGGAGTTAGTCAGTTACGCTGTCTTTCTGGATTTTCTAGATGTTCAAATTATTTCTTTTCTGGTACTTTAACCAACCTCCTTGTAGCATGTTCCCCCACATGTGCATGCACATGTACATGCACACACAGGCAGAGTACATTGGGTGATCCCTGCCCTCTAGGAGCCCTCCTTGTCTTAAGGCAGCATGGGTCATGTGCACCATCTTTACATGTATTAGTTTTTCTTTCTGGTGCCCTTGGTTTTGCTGTAGACAGCTCAGCGAGCATGACGCTTGAACAGAATGATTTGGATGGGATGGGTGTCCTGTAAGAAATAAATGGAAAGCTTGGCATGTAAGAAGGGAAATGAAGTTGGTAGGTCATGTCATTCATTATACATACATGCACGCAAGCACAAACCTGTGCATGCATACACACATGCCTGTTATTGCTTATTTTTACATTCTTTCTGTGGATTGACTTAAATTTCAGATTGTGCAGATTACATTTTTGAAGGTCATGTTGTGCCCTTGATTGGTTTGTTCATAGAATAGCCAAATAACACTGTGAGTTTGACTTGGTTTGGGTTGGTGTCAGTTCACTTTCAACATCCTTTGAAAAAGATTGAACGTGCAATTCAGGCAACTGGAAACCGCTTCTAAGTATTGATGTTCCAGGACAGAATGCCCTTTGTCTTATCCAGGTTTCCTGGATTATCCTTTGTTTATGGATGTTGCTTTTGTTTTCCAGGGAATAATAAGTCAATGTTCTGGTAGGAGGGAATGGATTCTTTTTGGCAGGTCTCCTATAATTGATGTCTCAGCAGTCTTTCTTACTAGGCTCAAACAGGTGTTTTCCAGTGTTGGTATTACATGAGCTCCCCAATCCATTCTGCTGGGACAGCCAGCTCCCTGGGCTGCTCCAGCAGGATCTGATCTGAAGTCAGTCCATGAAGCAGGATTGTGACTACAGAATAGGTTTGTTGGAGGTGAGATGCCCTCCTGGGCTGGGGAGGAATTGGAATTAGAACTGGCAATGTAGAATTCACCCAGTGTGGCCTTTCAGCTTTCTTACTGGAGGCATGCTATTTTAAGAATCTAAACATTAAAGAAATGAAAGAAAACTTGGAGATGTTGTCTGATGGCTTCATTTTAAAGATGAGAATACTGAGCCCTGGAGAAGAAAAGCAGCTTCTCTTAAGATAAGATTAGCAATCAGTGGCAGAGCCAGGGCTAGGATCTGTTATGAATTCCTTTGAAAAAGCACATGGGAAATAAACTGTGAAGATACAGAGTTAAAAATCACTGCATGTGGTGAAAAGATTGATACCTAATTAAACAAGTATTTAGTACTTGTGAGTGGTACTCACTGTGAAAGGTAGAGCCCTCCATAGAGAGAGGAGACCAGCAGAACCATAACCCAAGTTGAAAGGGGATGAGTGTGTGATAGAGGGAAGAACAAAGTTCCAGCAGAGGCCAAGGATGGAAAGATCCCTTTTGAAATAGGGATGGCTTCTGTAAGGAGTTGGCTTGTGGAGGGTAGTATAATTTCAACACAGCAGGCCTAGAGGAACTATCCTGAGCAGAAGCACAGAGATGGAAAAGGACTGGGGAGCTGAGGAATGGTGAGTGGTCATGTTTGGTTGAAGCTGTGAGTTGTATAATGGAGAGTGGGGGTGAGTAATGGGGAAGCCTATAAAAAGTCAGTTTGGGTCCAGTTTAGGAATTTTGAATGCCATACTCCAGGACTTTGGCTAGATATTGGGGAGCCATTGAATGTTTTTGAGCAGTAAGACATCTTGATCAGAGCTCTGCATTGAAAAGGTTCATGTTACTTTAAGTTGAGTTAGAAGGGAAGGGCTGAAGCTTGGGAGATTGGGTAGGTAGTTACCGCAGTCTTTCAGGCCAAAGTAACAAGGGTCTGAACTAGGTCAGTAGCAATGGGAAGAAAAGCAGCGAAAAGTGTTTTGGAAGACAAAACGTCCCTCCAGGATTTGGTGAGTGCCTGGATTTAGGGGTCCAACAGGGACTGCAATCCCTGGAGTCTCCTGACTTCTAATCCAGTGTCATTTTTCCTATGCCACATCACCTTTAGCTTCCACCCTTGAACTTGAAGGAAGGAGAGAGAATCCACAGGGATTGGGAATACTGCCTCTTTTACAAATCCTTTCTGGATAACCCCATTACTTAGGCCTCCCTCCCAAATAATTGCTTTGTATTTAGTTATTTGTGTATATGATAAATTCCATGAGGGTGGGGACTGTTTTTTGTTTGGGGGTTTTGACTCCGGTAAATGAATGGGAGAATGTGGTGCCATTAATAAAAATTGGAAAATCAGGAGGAACCACAGGTTGGGTGGGAAGATGATCTCAGTTCTGGGCAAGGTTGAACTAGGGGTGGACTGGGGGGAGACTGAGGAGGTCAAAGGCTGTGAAATTTTTAGGGAGGTGATTGCGTAGGTGTATGAGATGGGGAGCTATGGGAGATTTTTTGGTTAAGTAATGACTACATGGAATTGGTAATTTAGGAGAATTAACCAAGGAGGGTGTTGGATCCCCAGGAGAACCTGGAAGCAAGAGAGCGATTGAGTTACTGTTGTTGTTATCAGAGGGTGAGGGAATGAGGAACTGCACTGTACAGATGTCAGAAGGAAAGGGAGGAGGCACTTTGGAGGAAGAAGGAGTAGTAGGAGTTTGTGGCTGAGGAATTCCAGAGGAAGCAGAGGAAGAGAAGAGTCCACAGTGCACAGACCCCTGGGAGGTGACAGCGCCAGTGAGCGTGGGGAGAGACTTGGGAGGGAGAATTGAGTGAAGGAATTTGTCAGGAAGGGAAATATCGGTATCAGATGATGTGCTGATGAGTTGTGGAGCTCGCTCATGATTCCTGCTTGTATTTTTGATAGATGAGCACCACCAGTAATAAGAGGGCACCGACAACAGCAACCCAGAGGCTTAAACAAGACTACCTTCGAATTAAAAAAGACCCAGTGCCTTATATCTGTGCTGAACCCCTCCCTTCGAACATTCTGGAATGGTAAGGCTCCACTGGTTTGTTTTTGTCAGCACGTGAAAGCTTAGCAAGAAGGCTGGGCTTCCTTGTCTTAGATCGCTAGAGCCTTTGGTGTTTTTTCTTTACTATCTAAAGACCTCCAGTAGATGAACGCATCCAGGTATTGAATGTTTTTGTAGTGGGGGTGGGGGCCTGAGTCTGGTTATGAAGTTTGCGTAAACTATGGTTTTATACTTAAGACCCAAGTATAAATCCTTATCTTAGTATAGAAATAACAAATTTTTATTTTTTGGTGCCTAAGCAGAGATGTCGATTAAAAAAAAATATTCAGGGGTGGCTAGGTGGCGCAGTGAGTAGAGCTCCGGCCCTGGAGTCAGGAGTACCTGAGTTCAAATCCGGCCTTAGACACCTAACACAAAAGCTAGCCATGTGACCTTGGGCAAATCACTTAACCCCAACTGCCCTCCAAAAAAAAAAAGCAAAAAAAAAAATATTCAGAACAGTTAGAATTTTCTGCTGTGAAAGAAATGTCTGACTTTGATACTGCTTGTGGCACTCTTGGGAAGTCTGTTTTTTTGTCCTAGTTTTCCAGTGGGGGGCACAGAAAAAGGAAAGGATCATTCATGGGGTGTGGATCTTTCGATTTCACCTCCTTATTTTATAGATAAATAAATGGGCAGCTTAGAGAGCTGGCTGGGCTTGATTGCAGTCACATAGCTAATAGTAACAGAGCTGGGGCTGGCTTCTTTCCCATCATGCCTTGCTACCTCTCAAGTGAGTCTGTGTTAGAAGAGCCCGTGAAGCCAGTGTCTCCAGAGAAACCATTTGTAGGAATTGACTTTGCAGAGGAGACCTGAGCCCTCCTGCATCCGAGCCACACAAACTTTTCCTTTACTCATAATTTTGTGCACGTGATGCTGCATGGATTGACTGTACCCCTGCATTTTTTACTTCAAAGGGACACTTTGTTCCTCTTTCCATAACATATTTTTGCTCTAATTGACCTCTTCCTCCTTTACTGTACTAGGTTGATGATGGATTTTTTTTTTCTCCCCCAAAGTAGACCCTGAACTATTACTTCTGGATTAATTGCTGATGTTACTAGGCCTCATTCAATTCATCACATTAACTGGGGGCCATTTGATTGTGCAGAACCAATGAGGGGGAGATGATTATAGCATTTTTCGGATTTTTTACTGCAAAGACATATTAACCAGTTTGTTGTAGCCTAATGGCAAAAGCATGTGGATGTACCTACCTTAGGGGGAAAATAGAAACATTCTGGCCATACTTTTGTTTCATCTTTTCAAAGTGTATCATCTGAAAGTACCTTCAGTATCTCCATGCACTGAGGAGTTTATAAACTGAAGAAGTCATTGGAATTGGATTTTATTCTAACTGTGGGTTATCTAAGACTGAAATTTATTAATTAATTTTATATGTAATATATATTTGTATAACATAGAATAATTTTATTTGACGTAGAAGTGTCAGCACTTTGGTGGAGATTTTGAGGAAGTAATAAGAATTGTCATTAACTTTTTATGCACTAAAATTCACTTTATTTGTAATTTAGTTAAGTTTAGAGTAAGTCACATGAACAGTAGCACTATAGAGAGCACTTTAATAGACAATATGTTGTTTGTGACTGCCCCCTAGACCCACTGTAACAAAGAGCTGAGAGCAGGTAGACCTGGGGCTGTGGGACCTTTAGCTTACTTAAGCTAGTCTTTGGCATTGAGTAGGTGCTTAATAAATGTTTGTCAAATTGAATTTGTTATTGAATTTATTTTTAAGTCTTTTGTAGCATTTGGAAAAATGTTTGGCCTTATGGCCTGAGATCTAAGACAGATTTTTTTTGGAAGCAGCTCCTTGACCTTCCTTCATCAGAAGGAGGCGCCATCGGTGCTTGCTTTGTTCCACACACACAAGTGGCACAGGGACTGTCTGGGTTTGTGGTGGCCGAACCAGGGCCGCTTTGGGCAGTGTTGGCCTGACTCGGGGCTCTCTGATGTTTGTCCTTCATCTCTCTTAGGCACTATGTCGTCCGGGGACCTGAGATGACTCCTTATGAAGGTAAGTGAGCCAAGGCCGCAGGAGGAGTTACTTGTGGGCTGTCTTTCTTCATACTCCCAAGGAGGATACACTGCCAAGTAACCTTTTTGTGGCAAATCCATGCCTTCTGTTGGGTTGCAGCTTTAAGAAACTTGGCACAGGTCTTCATTGGCCCCTAATATCTCCACATTCTAAAGACACTTTAAGTTCTATGTTGTTTTTCTTAGACATTTTTATTCAGCTTTTTAAAATACTTGGAGTTTAAGTGAAGGTATTAGGTTCTTGGAGGTGTGAGACCTTAGAGGTCAGCTGTTGTCCACCTTCCGTAGGAGAGGGTCAGCAGTGTTCCTGACACCCATGCCCTGCGGAATACTCAGGAGCGTGGAGCTCACTATCTTACAAAGTCATTTGTTCTATTTCACCTTTGGTAGTTTTTCCTTTGATTGAACTTGCTTAACCAGTCTCCTAAACTAGCTTAGGTGAGTGTGATAAAGCTTAGGCAGAATCTCTTGGCCTTTTTTGTGAGCCAGGTAGGCCCACGGGAAGACCCCCAGATCTTGACCGGCTGTCAAGAAAAGTCTTGGCAATTAGGACCATCTCATTGCTGCCTTGGAAGGTGGCGGGCTTCCTCTCACTAGAGGTCTTTCAGCAGAGGCTAAAGGAATGAATGGGGGAGTAGAGGCTATTCCTGTTTTGGTGATAGCCTGACCTCCGAGATTTCAGCCAGTTCTCAGTCCTATGAAATCCTAGTGACACCGGACCCTGGTGCCCTGTCCTGAGGTCCCTTGGAGCCTCTCTGAACCAGAGTAGCTTTTTTGGGCATTTCATTAATAGGTCTGTCTTCACATATGAAATGTCTCTCTATGTAGCCCTGGATCAGACCCTTGAAGATACCAAAGAGGTGTGAGCCCAGATCCTGCCCTCAAATAGTGTGCATTCTTTCAGGGCGTTAGGGGGGAAGGTCAGTAAAAGTAATCAGTGAACCATCAGATAAACCATCTTGCTCCCAGGAGCGTAGAATTGTTACATTGTGTTTATGTTGAGATCATTTCAGAGGGAGCACAAGGAGATAGTGGGGCTTAGGGAGGGAGAAGCTTCAGTCAGCAGCTAGTGCTTGGATCGGTGAGTGGGATGGAGAGCAGGAGACCTTGCTGAGCATGGGGGGACCGGGCAGCTGCCCGAGTGGAGTGGGAGGGGCGGCCAGGGGCAGCATGGAGGGTGCTCTGGCAGGGTGGGCTGGGGGCAATACCAGGGAATATACTGCCCCAATCAGGCCAGATGAACTGACTGGAGGTGAATGACTCTTGTGGGCAGACACGATGAAGAGTCAAGCAGCTGCTTCCTCAGGCATCTTCACCAGGCTTGTTGGTTTGTAGAGCTAGTTATTCCAGAATGCTTTTAATAGTGTTTATAGAGCGCTTGCTGTCTGCCGGGCACTGTGCTGAGTGCTTTACGGTTATCTCATTTGACCTTCCTCACAGCCCTGGGAGGCAGAGGTGCAGTGACCAGGGTCACACTATCAGTGTCGTGAGGCCAAGACGTGAGCTGCCGTTTCCCTGACTCCAGGCCTGGCGCTGCTTAGCATTGCACTTGTTCCCTGATTTTGTCTGAGCTGTGAAATAAGACATTTCTAGGTAGTTAGATTGAGGGTCCTGACCATTGGACTGAGTCTGCATTTGGGGGAGGCATAAAAATGATGGTTGTTTTTCATGTTTTATTTGCAGTTGTTTCTGTCTTTGTAAATCCTCTGAGGAAATTT
Source organism: Pseudocheirus occidentalis (assembly GCA_028646575.1). NCBI lineage: Eukaryota > Metazoa > Chordata > Mammalia > Diprotodontia > Pseudocheiridae > Pseudocheirus > Pseudocheirus occidentalis. The sequence continues at coordinate 20,285,552 of CM053596.1, read as the reverse complement.
CCCAGAATACCAAAGAAGTTATTTTTGGCTTTCTTCTGTTTTAATATAGGTGGCTATTATCATGGAAAACTAATATTCCCCAGAGAATTTCCTTTTAAACCTCCTAGTATTTATATGATAACTCCCAATGGAAGATTTAAATGCAATACAAGGTAAGACCTTTCCCTTGTCCCATCTGTTGTTGTTTCTGCAGTTGTTTTGGGGGGCCACTTGGGGGCCATCATGTATACATTCTATAAAGAGGTACCTTTTTTGGCAGGTTATGTCTTTCAATCACTGATTTCCACCCTGATACATGGAATCCAGCTTGGTCAGTTTCAACAATCTTGACGGGTCTGCTCAGCTTTATGGTGGAAAAGGGCCCCACATTGGGCAGCATAGAAACTTCTGACTACACAGTGAGTCTTTAGGAACATCTCACGTGTGGGGTGGGGTGGGGTGGGGTGTTCTAGATGGAAAATGGGGGTTGTGAACCAGCAGCGTCCACAGTGTTGGGCCTGAGGATGCAAAGGAAACAACGGTCCCTTCACTTAGCTTAATTTAATGTGATGGTGGTACCCCTCTCACCCAGCCTGCTCCTCTCTCTGGAGGACTCCCATCTGCAGTGTCATTGTCATCTACCCTCTGTTGGAGGTTCGGTTCTAGCCACAAGCTTCAGGAAGGCTTCATGAAGTTTTTGCCTCTTGAGCTGGTCCTGAGCCGTGGGGAAGATGGTCTGCAAGCAGAGATTTCTTTAGTGTGGGCACTGGGATCCTTTCGAGGCATGGGGGTGGTGTATGCAAGCCCTCAGAGCTGGAGGAGAGCAGAACTAAGGAAGAGCTGTTCACCCAGAGCGTAGATTGTTAGGAAGGGAATACCTTGGAGTGAAACCAGGGGCTTGGGGTAGATAGTGAGAGGTGGTTCTCTTGTCACCAGTGCCCTGGCTCGTACCTAGGGAATCCTGTGGTCATTCTCTTAACTGTTGGTGGCACCTTGGCCCTTTAGGAGAAAAGAGTGATGTTTGTCAAAGGGTCACTAGGCAGTGGTTCCAGGTGGCTGAGGCAGAAATAGACCCACACCATGCTCTTTTCTGTGCCCCTCAGAGGTCACTGTACCTAGAGGAAACCAAGAGGTCATCCTGCCTGTTCCCTTGTCCCTGGGCCAGATAGATGATAACCCCCTACTTAAGATGTCTCTTGTTTTCCCTTGTCTAGGGAAGGCTCCCTAGCCTGATTAGTGCCATGTTTCTGGGTCTGCCCATCTCTCTCTAGCCATGAAGATCTTCCGTCTTTCTACCCTAAGGCCCATCTGCTTTGGCTTAGCATTTTTCTCCTTATTCTTTGCTCTTTGTGTGTAGCAAAAATTGAGTCACTCTCATCTTTTGTAGCTTTTGACGAACTAGTGGATGGGAGGCGAAGCACCCTGGAGGTCCTTGAGGACTTTTGGCTGGGTTAGAATGAGTTAAAAAGTGTGGGGCCCTGGCCTCAGCCTGGTCAGTCCTGTTTTGGGGAACAAGGGATAGCTGGATTTTTGTGGCTATTTTGTCTGGGCCTTACTTGTTCACAGAGCCTGCCTTCATTTCTGCCATTGATGAACTGGGAATCTATTGGGCCAGAATGAGAGCATGTCAATTTCTGTACAAGGAATCAAAGGGGTGATTTTAAAGGCTGAGGCTGGAGACTGATAAAGTGAATTAGTTGTGGGGAGACAAGTGACCCAAACATTAGTAGGCACTACCATCTCCATGCTTCCTGCAGCATCGAGATGGTAACTTTGGGTGGAAAAAGTCTCTTCTTGGAGCATTTTAAAGTTATCATGTGGGTGCAATTTTATTCTCAACCTGATGTTTTTCTTTCTTGGCAGAAAAGACAACTTGCTGCACAGAGTTTGGCATTTAACTTAAAAGACAAAGTTTTTTGTGAACTGTTTCCTGAAGTGGTGGAGGTGAGTGCTCCTTAAAAAAAGAGAAGGTTGGAAATCGATTCTCTTTACTTATTACAAAAAAAGATTCATCTAGTGGGCAACCAGAAGGGATACGGGTGTTAGCTGTGGCAGTCAGAAGCCCCCATCTGAGGAAGGAGCCCCTGGACAGGAGGGCCAAGACTGGCCACTGTGTGCTTGGGAGCCTGAGCTCCCCTGTTAGAACGGCTTGGTTCTGGTCTCCTTTCACCAATTCATTTGATTTTATCTCCTTTGGTTCAGGGAATGTATCCGTGGAGCACACATACACCTGCTGTTTCTCCTTGGCCCTGAAAGCTGAGGGGGACAGGCCCCAAAGGCAGTGACCATAGAGGCTTCTGAGAAGCAGAGAGACATACTGTGTGTGGTGGCTTGTTCTAAAATGCCGACACTCAGGAAAGTCAGTATAGATTTACTGAGTCCCTCCTAGGTGCCAGGCCTTGTGTTAAATCCTGAGGATGCAAATATCAGAATAGAAGGATGGTGTCTGCCCTCAAGGAGCTTACAATCTAAAGGAAGAAGGCAGCTCACAAAAAGGAGCTGAAAGGGGGGGAGGAGGAGCAGGAAGTGCTTGGAGTTGGGGGCATGGGATCATCCCAGGCTGTGCAGCCAGGGGTGAGAGGCTTTACTCTGATGAGGGCAGGTGGAGCAGGGGGAGGGGCTTTTTGCATCCTGGGGGATGACACTGTCCCTAGCTTCTCCACTTGGGATAGTTACTTCTCTTTGTGACTGGTTTTTCTAGGAAATAAAACAGAAGCAGAAAGCACAAGATGAACTCAGCAGCCGACCCCAGCCCCTCCCATTGCCAGATGTGGTCCCTGATGGGGACACTCACCATGGTCAGAATGGGCTTCAGCTCCTGAATGGGCATGTGCCCATGGCCGGCCCTCACCACGCGGGCCTGCAGCAGGCCAACCGCAACCACGGACTCTTAGGAGGCGCTCTGGCCAACCTGTTTGTCATAGTTGGCTTTGCTGCCTTTGCCTACACAGTCAAATATGTCCTGAGAAGCATAGCCCAGGAATGAGCCACACGCCGGGATTCGAAGCCCTTGGACCTTGGTCAGAGTGAAGCGAGTGAACCTCTGGGCAGTGGTGCGTGACCCTGGGACAAGTGACACCAAGCTGGGTCTGGTTCTGCTGGGCTCCTGGGGTTTAGTTTGGGAAGCCTTTACAAAACACAAACAATGCCAGACCCCAGAGCGGGCACAGCTGGGATCCGAGAAATATGTGAGAGTATTGAATTCCTGTCTTCTTAACCTCCCTGTGTGTCTGTGGCTGTAGAGCAACTCAGCGCTGTGGACAAGAAGCCAGTGCTCTTAACGCTCGCTCTCTTAGCACGGGCCCCTGTTCAGTTTGTTGGACCTGTTTGAAGTAAACACGTTTTTCATTTTACATAATTCGGTCGTTCAAAAAAACCTGAAACTCAATGCCTAGTCCTTGTTGTCCGTACTGTTTTTAGTTTAGGTGAAGGACTCTGCTGTGGAAGGAGACGGAAGTGGCCAGTATCAAACTTGGGAGGGTGGCCTGGGGGGCTCACTGGACTGCCCTACAGGAGCCTGACACTCCCCTGCTGATGACTGATCTTCGGCCATGCTGTGTGTTGGGTAATTGGTTTTTTGGTTTTTGGTTTTTGTCAAAATGGATGTCTTAATAAGGCTTAGGAGGAACTTGGGTAGCCAGTCACCTGTTAGATGCTTCTGCTGGCCAGTGACAAACTTTTAGACTAATCCAGGGCCATCATCGATTTATCTCAGCATTTTTAGTGTGTTTATGTTCACTTAGAATGACAAAAGAAATGACTTTTAAGAAAGGGTTTTTTCCTTCTATACCACCCTCCCCCCTCTCAAAAACGTGAAATTAAGTTTCTGTTTTGCTTTCTGATCGCAAGATGTCATTGTTTACTTAAATAAATCTGCAGAGAAACTGACAGGCTGCTCAGAATGTGTTGCATTTGTCACAGATTCCTCTGGTGGGCTTGTAGTGGAAGAAGGAAGGGCTACATCATGGTGGGGAGGAGCAGAGTTGAATTCTGCACTAGCTCATGCCCACCCAAGGATCACCCACCCTGCCTCAGCTGCCATGTCCATCACTGTTGAGCTGCCCACCCACAACCACATCATCCACTGCAAGTATCTTCCCTTCGTGCAGGCAGCCCTCAGACATTAGCTGGCTGGCCTCTAACCTTTTGCTTTTGTTTCTTAGTTCAGGACCAACTGAGAAGGAAAGGGCTGCCCCACTTTGGTTGTCTTTTGAGGGCAGGGAATCCTTTTGTGTCATGGCCATTTCTTGGAAGGGATTCCAATATAGTTGGAGACCTGTTCTTTCTCAATCTTCAGACTTTCTCTACTCGAGCTGGTCTGGAGGGCAAGTTTTATGCCTACTGCAACTGAACGTGATGGGTCACTCTGCATGGGATGAGAGACTTCCCCTGGAATAACAGGAGTTGGCATGGTCTGTAGAGAAAAATTAGCTCCGTGGCAGGTGTCTGGGAACTTTGTGTTCTGTCTGTGTGCTCAGGGAGCATCCCTGAGAATGGATGTTCTTGTCGAGATGCACATGGAACTGTGTGGTCTGTTTCTGGGGGATGCTGGGCAGTGGGCATCATGTTCTCTCAAAGAGCCATAGAACTTAACTAATCGGCTGTTTTGGGACCAGTTTTCTCTGCAGTAGGTGACCAGCCAGGCTAATAGGCCAATACTATAGGCAAGAAACTGTGCAGCCCACCTTCTAGGGATGGCACAGGGAGTAGCAACAGCCAGAAATGCAACCCATGATTCATAAACCTTTGACTTCCTTAGGGTTGTTTTAAAATCTACCATTTCGTATGTGCTTCATTTGTTCTTGTGCAAAGAGTGTCCTGTTTGTAAGAGCTAGGTCAGTTCTGGTCTGGGTCTTGGGGTGAGAGATTGTCTTGCTGTGCTGAGTCGGGGGAGGTGGGGAGATTCCAAAGATGGTCAGGCTGTACTGGGCAATTCCATTTTAATGCCCTCCTGGAGTAGTGAGCCTGTGGCTGGACTCCCAGACTCCTTTCCCTTCGTTTGTAGACATACTGACCGAATGACCCTGAAGGGAGGCAACTGACTGTTGTCATGTCCTCAGAAAATGGAGGTAGCGGAGGTGGAAGGGTGACATGTTGATGGCCACAGACCTTTTGGGGGGGAGAGTGGGTGGAAAACGGTACTATATAGTGACCCATCCTAGAATTGAGCCCCTTGTACCCAGAGGCACAGCTGTTCAAAGAGTGCCTCAGTTGGAAATGCTGAAACACCTTCCCCTTGCTTCCCTTTTAAAAACCCTTGTGCTGCTGCTTTCCATCCTCTTCTGCCACCCCCTCCAGTGGTGCCTTCCCTCTCAGCTGCCCTTTGTTACCTAGGAGATGAGGGAGAAGGAGGTCCTGATTGCACCAGAGAATTTCTCGAAGCCTGGCCTCTGATGTGCAGGCAGGTCTCTATAAGTTTCATCTAACAGACAAGGAGCCCCTTGAGTCCAGCCTCTGGAATCTCAGCCTTTTTTTTTTTTTTTTTTTTTTAAAGCAAAGTCTGGGAGAAATTGCTCCTGTTCTTCCAGGCTGAAATGTGGCCCACGATGCAAAGGCCTTATGGGCCAAAAGCTAGACAGCAAAGGGAGCTTCCCTTTTTCTACTGGTGGAACTGATGGGGTTCTGACCCTTGTTTTGTCTTGATTTCCTTGTTTGGGTCAGACTCCCTAGCCACTTGTGGGAATGTTCAGAAATGCCCTACCCCCCTTTAGGTCCTTTGACTGTGCTTAACCTTTGTTCAGTTTTAAAAATCACATGTTTTGGGACTGTGCTGTACAATGTAATTTTTTTTTCCCCATTTCTTCATGAAAATAGTATGTCTTATTGCTGGGAATAGCAGAGATTCTGTTTCATGCACATTAGAAGTGACCACATTGTAAAGTTTCTCTGTTTAAATAAAAGAAGGAAAATCTCTTACAGAAAATTGGATTGTGTGGAGCTGTGTGCCTGTGTGTACGTATGTGTGCGTGCACGCTTGCTCCTGCCATGGTGTGCTCCTCCCCTCTCTTGAATTTAGCACTGGATAAGACCTTCCTGACCTTCAGTCAGGATGTGCAATATTTGCAGGCCTCAGTCCAAAAGTGCATCCCCTTGTTTGCTTTGGGGTTCTTGAGGAAGATCTTGTCTCTCTGGATATCACCTGGTGGTAGAGGAGCCAGGACAAGTTTGGGGGAATTCCTGGGCAATTCTGTGACTTAGACTTGCTAGGGTCTTTTTTCTCAGGTTGGAGTTGGATCAGCAGAACAGTGGTTATTGATTGGACTGGAAACTTGAGTGTAGGCAGAGAGGAGGGTTCAGCATTGGAGTTGTTTGTTTAATCCCACTGCTTGTCAGAAAGAGGGGCCCAGAAAAGGATCTGGAGTTGGAATGTCCCTAGGGTATGAGAACGAGAGGATCCAATTGAGATCAAGAATCTGGGATCAGGGTGTCTCATGTAATTCCAGCACCTGTCAGAAGGGAGTCAGTGGGACCCTGTGCCCATCAGGCTGAAGAGTCGGGTTGTGGTGTCCTGTGTTCTAGCATTCACAGAGGGGAGGGAGTAAAAGGAATATGTGATTGGGACATGCCAAGGAAAGGCATAGGAGAGAGGGAGAAGGAAGGGCCCAGTGGTTGGGATATCTGGAATAGTCCCAAGGCCTGTTGAAGAAGGAGAAAGAGATGCAAAAGTGGAGTACTGGGAAAGATAGTTTTGTGAGAGAGATTTAACAAAGTTTCTTTGTTTCTGTTTTCACTTTATAACATGTAGCTGTTCATTGACTTTTCCTGGCAGGGATAGGGAGGAATTTTGCTTTATTCTAGGGCTATGGATAGATACAGCTTACATCTATAACTATAAGCCTGTGGTTAGAGCTTGGTGTTTTCCTGAGGACTAAAGAAACAGGTATGCTCCAAGGATGAGGATCATCCTAAATTCTCCAGTCCTGGACTAAGGGAGACATCTCTCCAGGGCCTTCCATTCACTCCTTAAAGGACCAGAGGGTTTTCTCAGAGGGATCCAACTTTTAACCTTCTTCACCCCAGTCTCTATTATCTTTGGGTCCACAGGATCAAGGGTGAGTCTTCTGATTGATGAGAATTTAACATTTCTAACCTGAACAAGACCCACCCTGATCTCTGGCAGTTTCTGGTCTGCCACTGGCATGCAGACAACCCTTAGTGGGCATTAGATTAACTTCACTCTTCCCTGAAAGGAGGAGTTAATAGCCCTATGGCTCCACTCATCCCTATGACTTTCAAATTAGAAGGACCTTCCCTCACCATCACTGCCCTTATCTGGTGGCAGCTCCTTTAGAGTATATACTGCTTGAGGGCAAGAACTGGCTTGCTTTTTATTCTGGTATCTACAGTACTTCACACAGTGCCTGCCTGGCACACAGAAGTGGCTCATTCCCTCTAGTTTTGGCCCTAATTCCTGGACATTTCTGTCAAGTCTTAAATTCTTACCGTGCCCAGCAATGACTGGGCAAAAAGTGACTTGATTCAGGCAGTATGTTTGAGTGGAGTTGCCTCAGGGCTCTGGCTTTCCAGGCATCAAAGCCTGCCTGTGGGCTAGTAGAGTAACAGCCTGGCTTGGTTTTGCCCTCTCCCTTCTCCCTCCCCCACGCCCCACCCCCCTCAAGATTCCCAGCTCTGTCCTCTGCAAGTCCATGGTTGTGTGTCTGGCTTTAGAGGTAATCCCCTTTCCAAAGTAAAAAGGGGACCCAGGTCACACTGAAAGAAAGCCCCATGACTCCCCAGTGACCAGGGCCCCGAAAGTTATGTAGCATCCTAGGAAAAAGCATGTCTTTGGGCCTGCTTGTGTTTCCAAGAAAGACTGGGCCATTCAACCGGAAATTGGGAACTAGCTCTGCCACAGGGCAACATAATTGCTGAAAGCCTTTGCCCCAAGGACTTGGAATTCTTAAATAGCCCATTAGGAAAAGTAGTAGTTATTAGGCTGTCCTATTGTCCCTGGACTGATTAGCTCCCACAGCTACCAACCAGGAGGCCAGAAGGAAGGATGTAGGGTGGCTCAGAGTGAATGAATTAAACTGTCTTGGGGCTGGAGGCTTCCTCCAGTTTGTGAACCAAAGAATATGGCTTTGTGTTACTTCAGGACCCTGCTTCCTGGGACTCCAGACCCTCCAGACACATAACCCTATTGCCCCAGCCTCATAGGGTGGCTCCCAGCCACCAAATCCCAGTCAAATCCAGGAGGTCTCCCCACCTCCCTCTTGGGCTCCTCGCTTTGGTGCTGCCCTGAGGCTGCTGGCACTTTATTAGTCCCCCTGGAAAGGGATGTCTTCCTTGATTTTCCCTGTGCTGGCACATAGGGAGCATTTGATTAGTGTTGATTGATTGATCGATCGATCAATCAATTATGTGGCAGAGAAACTTGAAGAAAGTCCTGCTGTCTGGCTCTTGGTGTGTGGCTGGAAGTGTGTGTGTGTGTGTGTGTGTGTGTCCATCCTTTCTTCACCTCCCACTTTACTAGCGCTCCGCCCCAATGTGTTTTCTGGAGAATCCAGCCTTGGCATTCTCTGATCCATGTTCTCCCATTCCATAAAGTGGGGATGGGTGGGGCTCCCTCTTGGGCTGAAAGAACCTTGCAGCCCAAGCCCAGTGTCAGACTCCAAATTCAGAACAACAAAATGCTCCAAGAGACCTCAGGAGGTTCACTTCCTCCCCCCATCCCCTCAGCTTTTACAGCTGCAGAAACTGAGGCCTCAGAGCTTATGTGACTTGCACAAGGTCACAGCAAACAGCACAGCCCCAAGTAGGGTCTGAGCCCCATCTACTCTCAGCTCCAAATCTACTCTCCATCCCAGCTCACTGGGCCGCACAGCACCGGCCGCCCTCTCAGGGCCCCAGCCAACTTTATTTATTCATGCTCTGTTTATAGGGGAGCTGCCGTCTGCACTGGGAAGGGAGTTTCCACAAGGAGAGTCCCCTCGTGGTGCTTGAGCACCATCCACACATTTCCTCCTCTTGTGTGGATGTGCCACCATGGTGCTAGTCTGACCAGGCTTCCACAGTCAAAGGGCTGGATGTCCCTTCGAGGAGTGTCACTCCGGGGTGAGGAAGTTCCCTCCGCTAATGCAGATCGCCATCTTTCACAGTCATCTGTAGTCTTCAGAGCTGTGAGAGCAACCACATCCACCTGGAAAGCCACAAATGAACATGTGCCCCGTCAGTGTTTCTGTTTAGTTGTTAAACATTTCTCTGTTGCCCAGTAATCTGGCTGGGACTGCCCTTGGAAGTTTTGGGGGCCTTAAGCTGAATGCATCTGCCCTAGAGCCCTGATTGTCTGAGTGAATTGTGCCACCTGTGTTAGAGGGAAGAGTCAAATCCAGGCCCAGGGGGCTCCTTCCATAACTGTTAACTTCATAGTAGAGACCTTTAGGGGGCTCCTGGCCTGGAGTCAGGAAGACCCAAGTTCAAATCCAACCTCAGATGCCACCTGTGTGACCCTGGGAAAGTCACTTAACCTAACCTCTGCCTCAGTTTCTTCATCTGTAAAATGTGGATAATAACAACACTTACCTCCCAAGGTGATTGTGAGTATCAAATAGAAAACTTAGCACAGTGCTTCACACATAATGGGCACTTAGTAAATCCTCCTTCCCCTTTTTCCTTTCTCCCCTCCCCTCCCCTTCCCTCCCTTCCCCTTCCCTTCCATTGCTTTTCTAGAAAAATAATAAGTTTGTCAAAGCCCTTTTATTATACAGTAAGAAGAGTTAACGTTTACAGAATGCGCTTTTACACATATCTCATTGAGTCTTCACAGCTACCTCTTGAAGTAAGTGCTATTATTATACCCATTTCAAAGATAAAGAAACGGAGAAGCCACCAGTTAAATTGTCTTGCCCTAGATTGACACACCCATTAAATATCTGAGGCAAGATTTGAACTCCAGTCTCCCTAACCCTTGGTCTATTGACTACTCCCTAGCTGCATGATCTAGCTGAGCCCACAAAAGCTCTTGCCCCACCCACTTCACAAATGAAGAACCTGAGGGTGTACTCCTCAAGAACTAGAAAGTGTTAGAGGTGGGGATTTGAACCCAGGTCACAAATCCAGCAACTCTCCACTGGTCATCTTTTTCCTCAAGGTTTGGGTTTGAGCCAGTTGAGGAAGGACTGTATACTCCTTGGCACAGATTCTTGCCTGGAACTCCTGGGACTCTGTGCACTTAGCTCACTGCCCACAGCTTCCTTACTTCCATACTTAGCTCACCGCCTCCACCTTCCCAAGTCCTGGGACATGTCTCCAAGGGTGCCCAGCGTCTTCCCCCAAGCAGTGGAACTCTCAAGGCCCTCATTGTCAAGAACCTTGGCTTCTCTGGCCATGGTGCCAGCTCAGGAAACTGTTGGGACCAGCTGGCTCAGTGGGCAGGGTTGTTTAATATGGTTTTGTGGTACAGGTTTTGGAGGTAGAAAATCCGGTTTCAAATCCTCCCAGGGTGACCTGGGGTCAGTCACGGAACCCCTTTGGCCTCTCTTTCTTTATCTTTAAAACAAGGAGGTTAGTCTAGATGTCCTCTGAGGCTCCTTCCAGCCGTAGGATGAGGAGTCTGAGTGAGACACATGGTCCTGAACTGATCGGCCTTTGGAGATTCCCAGTAAAGAAATGTACCCAAAGGGCCCTAATCTCAGGCCAGGGTTCTGGGGTTTTTAAAGGGGCTCCCCCACTCAGAATGTAAAGCAGTGTCAATTCAGTGACTGTATCAGAGCCTCCCAACTCAATTCAGTGCCAGGCACAGTGGACACAGATACAAATACAGAAATGAAGACAACCTTTGCCCTGAAGGAGCATGCCTTCTGTTGAGGGGAAATGACATAAGTAAATATAAAAAAATATAAAAAGGATCGTTTTGGGGGGTGTAATGCACCAGCAGCTTTCCAGAGGAATGCTGCTGTGAACAGCTTTCAAGGTTCTGATTACATAGTATAGTGAACACCCTATTCAGTAGCAAATCAAAGCAAAACATTCACAGAAATCAAAATACAGCATTCACAATGTTACAAATTATCACTAAAGGGGCCACATAGTTTTCACCAGAGTGGTCACATTGTTTTGAACAAAGTACATTCATTTAGTCACTCAGTAACTCAATCATTCAGTGATTCTCTTTTAAAAAAAGGTGCTTTCATTTAGACCAGTGGTTCTCAACCTCCCTAATGCCTAGACCCTTCAATATTTGTATGTGGACATATCTGCAAGTGGGCAGACCCACCTGAAGACTGATAGAGGAGCGGTGTCTTGGTTCCTAAGACTGTCGGAAATATGTTTTCTGATGGTCTTAGCGACCCCTGTGAAAGGGTCGTTCAACCCCCAAAGGGGTTGTGACCCACAGGTTGAGAACTGCTAATTTGAACAACCATTTAGTTAGGTCTTTAGTTTGATCAATCTTGAGGAGAGCCTCCTTAATCTTTAACTCAATCATCCTTACTTAAGGGACACAAAGTACAGAAGTCAAAGCCCTCCACCCATGAGGTGCAATTAAGTTACCATATCAGTCACTACTCAGTACTCTCTTAAGGGGTAGTAGAAAATACACAAGCCATCCACCCCTAGGTCACTAGTACATTACAATTTCATCAGTCACTACTCAGTACCCACTGAGAGGTCTTAAAGACTCTTCATCTTGACTAGGGGCAGGCTTTCAGCTTCTATGGTTCCTCTTCTTTAGTCCCAGTTGCTGTCCGAATCTAACCAATCTAACCTGGGTTCAAAGGCAGACAGCTCCCAGTTCCTTGTCCAGCTCTCTGTACAGTTCTTGCTCCATATTGAAACTCACAGTATCCAGTCTACCTCAAGTCCTTCACAGTTTCTGTTCCTGAGAAAACACAGCCACAGACAGACAAAGTACAGATACCACAGTAATGCTTCTGCTGGCAGCTCCAGCTGGCCCTTGGAAGCCTTCAGCAGCTCTGTTCTCAAAATCAAAATCACTTTCTCCCATTCTCAAAAATCAAAATCACTTTCTCCCATTCTTAAACATCAAAACCACTTTCTCCCATTCTCAAAATCAAAATCACTTTCTCCCATTCTCAAAAGTCAAAGTCACTTTCTCCCCTTCTCAAAATCAAAACCACTTTCTCCCATTCTAAAATCAAAATCACTTTCTCCCATTCTCAAAATCAAAACCACTTTCCCCTGTTCCCCAAAATCAAAATGACTTTCTCACACTCTCTAAAATCAAAATCACTTTCTTCCATTCTCACAATCAAAATAACTTTCTCCTGTTCTCAAAAACCAGAATCACTTTCTCTCATTCTCAAAAATCAAAATAATTTTCTCTTGTTCTCATAAATCAAAATCACTTTCTCCTGTTCTCAAAAATCAAAATCACTTTCTCCATGGAAGTTCTAGTTCAGCAGCAGCTGCTCTTCCTCCAGATGCTTGTCCCAACAAGTTCTGACTGTCCAGCTCCGTTCTTCCTTATATAGAGTATTAGCTTCTCCCTATTGAGCCCCTTCCTGTCAAGTCAGCAACAGGGGTTCATACCTTCTGCTTCTTTAACAGAGGCTTAATTTGAAACTAGGTGCTAAGTACCTATGAGCTTAGCAATACAAAGGGATCTTCAGATTTCATTACTATGGGGGGGGCACACACACTAACAGCCAGGAAAGACCTGGGGAGGGGCAGAAACAGGCGGCTGGGTGGGTGGCACAGTGGAGAGAGCTTCAGGAAGAGCACAGTTCAAATCCAACCTCAGATTCTTCCAAGCTGTGTGATCCTAGGCAAGCCGCTTCACCTCTGCTTACCTCAGTTTTCTCATCTGTAAAATGAGAGTTCTTATATCGCTGCCTTCTCAGGATTGTTGTGAGGATCAGGGGAGGTAATATTTGTTGATTGCTTAGCAAAGTGTCTGGCACACAGTGGGTGCTTGATAAATTCTCCCTTCTCACCTTGGAGTTTGCATTAAGTGCAAAGATCAGAGGGAGATTCTGGGTGGGAGGAGGAGGAGGGAGGTCCTGGGGGCTGCAAGCCGGCTTAACTGTGGGGGGTGGGGGAATAAAGGAGGCATATTGTGTCACCACGGTGGAAAAACAGACAGGAGGCAGATTTTGGAAGGTGTGGCACCCGCTGTCTTGGGGTGGGGGGGGCGCAGGGTCTTGTCTGGGCCAGAAGTGGGATAGAAGGACAGAAACAAAAGGGCAGTTTAATCAAAGAAACTTTTATTAGGCACCCACAGGTGCTGAGCATAGTAGCACAAAGAGGGAATAGCCTTCTTTCCTTGTGGAGCTGTCCTTTGGGGGTTCAGGGTGCCATAGGAGGATGGGTAGATTCCAGGCCATGGCAGTGCTCATGAGAGGCCAGGGCATGCTGCATTTGGAAGCAGTGACGGCTCATCCCACAGGCTGCTAATGGAGGCCTCTAGGAGCCTGCTAAATCCAGCTTCAGAAACTCACTAGCTGTGTGACCCTGGGCAAGTCACTTAGCCCTGTTTGCCTTAGTTTCCTCATCTGTCAAATGAGCTGGAGAAAGAATGGGCAAACCACTCCAGTATCTCTGCTGAGAAAACCCCAAATGGGGTCATGGAGAATCATGACCAGAAATGACTGAAGGAGACCAACAAGGGTGACAAGGTCATATAAACTGTGAATACAGCTTCCTCACTGGACAGGTGGCAGAACTGAGGCACAGAGAGGTTGAGGGACCTTGTCTGGGTCACACAGCTGGTTGATGTCTGAACTCTCCCTTACCGTTCTGCCCAGGTGCCATGGGAGGGGAGGGGCACACTGGGCAGTGTGTCCACCAGTCCCCTCCCGACTCCCGTGGCTACTGCTTCTGCTGCTCCCTTCTGAGGGGGTGGACCTCAGGACCCCCTGAATTCAAGGGTCTTGGGTAGCCCCTCTCGGATCTGGCTGGCCTTCCTCCACCCTTCAGCTGGTTTGTAGCTGAACTGCCTGATTCAGACTGGCTTAATGGTTTCATGTATAGGTCTCTTTTTTGGGGGGGAAGCAGGGGGAGGAATTGGATTAAGTGACTTATCCAGGGTCACACAGCTAGTAAGTGTCTGAGTCACATTTGAACTCAGATCCTCCTGAGTCCAGGACTGGTGCTGTAACCACTAAACCTAGCTGTTCCTATTCTCTTGAATGGAACTGAATTTATACTTTTGATTGCTTGATTGAATCAAGCCAGCTTTGAACTCAGATCTTCCTGAGTTCCTCGAGTCTAATGCTCTACTGGCTGAGGCCATGAGGGACTCCTCTGGGTTCTTTCTAGCCCTGAGGTAATGCCATTTGACCCCTCATCCCTCCTCCGGCTTCCCCCAAAGAAAGAAGGGTGAAACCCCAACCGTTTGAATGACAAGGAGTACCCATGGCCACAGGGTGGCGCTGTGAGCCCACAGAGGGCACCTGGGTTGGGGCTCTGTCTTCCAGTGCTGGAGGGAAGTCTAGGCTGGGGCTGGGGCTGCGGCTGGGGCTGTGGAGGGGGAAGGGATTATGGGGCACATCCTGACTTGCTGCCTCGAGCCACAGGAGGCAGCCAGAGTCAGTAGACCTGCCCACGACCTTTCTCTGTCTTGTGGCTTGTGGTGGGACTCTATGGGGTGGGGTGGGGGGCCAGGGAGGGCTTTAATTAAAGTGGGAAAATTTTCCTGAAAGCCAGGGAGCACTAGGATCAGGCTGCCCTTCCTCCCTGCTCCCCCACTATCCCTGAGTCTGGGGAATTCTTGTTGGGGGCACCCATGCATATCCTCTCTGCTAAGAAGGGTGAGGGGGCTAAAGTCAGGGTTTGGATGCTTTGGCCTTCCTGGGCCTCCCCCATCCCCAATTGAAAAATATCTTCTACATAGATTAGGCTTTGAGAACCTAGCACCCCCTCCACCTGCCTCACCCCCTGGGCTGTATTTGTTTCAATGTTGGCCTGAGAGAGAGACAGAGAGATAGAGAGAGAGAGAGAGAGAGAGAGAGAGAGAGAGAGAGAGAGAGAGAGACACAGACACA
>CM053596.1:20244677-20270531 GCA_028646575.1 Pseudocheirus occidentalis | reverse complement strand
GTATGTGTGTATAGAGTTCTCTCTACCTTATACCAAAGGAAGCCTCCACCCCCACTCAGTCCCCCAGCTTAGTCTTTATCCTCTGGGGACCTCCCCTCTTTCCTACTGGCCTCCAATCTTTCCTGACTCCTGCTCAGGAGTTGGGTCAAAGCCTCAGGGCACATAGCTGGTCAGCTGAGGCACAGAGTGCCCTTTACCTCAGGCTTAGCCCAGTCTCCCTGGCCTTAGTACCCTTTCTTTCCTCAAGTTACATGTCTTTATTGAAATGCTATGTTCTCTGTCCAGGGGTCTTCATCAGCCCCCTCAAGGCCAGAGGGCCACCCTTGCATCAGGAAGCTCAGGGTCCAAGCCCTGCCTCTGCCTCTTGCAGGCTGAGCCACCTTGCCCCACATGACACTAGAAGTATTGGTCCTGCCCTGGCAGATGAGCTGGCTCCAGCCAAGAAGCACTTAGGCAGTGCCTACTGTGTACCAGGACCTGAAATCACAGATTAGCTGTATACACACAATGTCTGGCACAAAGTAGGACTATAGATACAGGTCTTGAAGTGACCCTACAGGTTACTGAATCTCATTCTCTCATTTTCACAGAAAACTAAACTAAGCCCCAGACCAGCCCATGCTCACACTAGCAGTGTAAATGCAAAGGCAAAATTTGAACTCAAGTCTTCTTCCAGACCCAGCATTCTTTCCACACTATGACAGGAGGGTGTCCCAGCTGTGACATTGTGAATGAATGAATCACTCCCATGAACACACAGTTGACAAGCTGGGAGAATTTGGTCTCATGCAGTAACTACAAGGTGCTTGTTGCCTTTGGTCCCTCCCTGGTCTGGTCCCTCCACTGACCTGTCTGCAAGTTTGGAGGTTCCCCTAAGATCCCCCTAGAAGGACCCAGGGCTGTGTTTGCAGAGGGCAGGGCTTGGGGGCCGAGCAGGGAGGGTGTGCTGCGAAGGACTGGGGGAGGGGGGTCCTACCAGCTGACTTGTCTGGGCAGGGAGTAGGATGGAAAGTCTGCTCCTTTGGGAAAACGCACTCTCCACGTCCAGTTTGTGGGCTGGTATGTCAGAGCTGGTTAGGTGCCCTTTGACAGATGGAGCTATTAACATATCATCAGGTGCATTCTGACAAATTCAGGGTTTGTCTGCCACCAACCTGAGAAGGGGGGTCCCTCCAGAAGGCGCCAACGGAGGTTAAATATTATTAACAAATAAAGACAGCACATAGTTAAGCTGGAATGTGAGTTGGGGGGGAGGGCCTGGGGGGAAGGTTAACTCTTTAGTGCCTTGGCTGGTCCAGATCAGGGAGCCCAGGCCAGGGTGGGGGCAGGGGACAAAGGGCTTCGGTGGCGCCTGGGACTCCCTGGGAGCCCGATACCCATCAGCTCCAGCAGGCAGCCGGGTCCTCGTTAATCAAAGTGCCAGCAGCCAGTGATTGGGCCAGGCTGCTAAGGGGCTCCAGCCAGCAGCGGGCCAGGGCCCAGGAGCAGACTGGGGCTTCAGAGACAGAGCGGTGACTGACCCCTCCCCCTTGATGGAAAGGCACTCAGGAAAAGGAGTATTTATTTCGTGAGAGAGAGAGGGAGAGGGAGGCAGAGAGTCCTGGGCTTGGAAGGGGGAACCACTTATGAGAAGAGACCAGAGCAGAGGAGAACAGAGGAAGGCTCCCTGGCAGTGGCCCAGCCCAACCCAGCCCGACCCAGCCAGCCTCGGGGCACGCGGCTGAGAAGCCAGGCACCCTCCTTTTGGTTAGCTTTCGGAGCATGAACATGAGTCTGGAGACTGATTCCACCTCCTGACAGCTGGAGCGAGCGGCAAGGGGAGCCCTCCCAGAACGAGGCAGGCGTGGGGCCTGGCTGAGCTGCTTCTCTGGCTCCCCTTTGGATGTTGTGACATCTGGCCTGGGGTTCGAGCGAGTAAGCGGGCAAGTGGTGAGGATGAGGATGGGGCAGCAGCTACAACCACAGCATCACAAGGGGCCTGGAGGTCTCCCTGGCACCCTATGAAGGAAGACAGCAGCCAGGCGGGGCAGAAGGAACCCAGCCCAGCCACTCCACCTGGGGAGCCTTCCTGAGGCAGGTGCCCAACTGCCTTACATTTTGGCTCTTCCAGTCCTTGAGAGAGTCCCACTGAAGGGAAGACCCATTCCCTTGGCCCATGGGGCTTGGGCCCCCTCCTGCCTTCTCCTGGCCCCTCTTATCAGCACCGTAAGTTTGTCTCTGCCAGGCTCTGGGCCCCCCCAGTTACCATACTCATGAGAACCCAGGGGCTTTGGGAAAAGGGATACTGAGCCTTGAACCAGAAAGCCAGTATCACCAGTTCAGTGTCCTTGAACACCTGCCTGGTCAGGGCCCTCGAACTCTGTGCCCAGAGACTCCATCCTCCAGCTCGCTGCCTTTGGACTGGACTCTTGGCCTCCTGTCATCTTCTCTGGGTCCAAAGTCCCCAGCCCTGGCCTTGTGAACCCATAGACCATCTGCCTGCTCCCATCCCTCTGGGAGCACGTTTGTTGCTCCGTCTGTCTACAGACCTGGGCTACCTGCCCTGCCCCTGACCCTAACATGAGGCTGTGGGTCTGGGCTGTGACCATAGCACTCCTGTGGCAACACCTGGCCCTTCTCAGGGGCATCAGTGCCAAGAGGGAACGCAAGAAGGCTAAGGAGATGGTCCAGTACACGGAGCCCTTCAATGCCACTGTCTCCAACAGTGAGGAGCTGCCTGGGCACCCCAAGGTACAGATTCTAATGGGGTGGGTGGGGTTAGATGAGAGGGGGGGCCCAGCTGGGGGCTCCCTCCACCCCCTAGGTGATGAGTCACAGGAGGTCACTCCATCCGTGTATGCATGTATGCACGTGTATGTCTCTGGACATGTGTCAGGGTTTGGATGCATGGGTCCCCATGTCTCTGTGTCCACCCACGTGGATAAGGTCTCTGCTACAGGTAACTCCTTTCTCTTGTGTTCCCATCTGAGGTCCAGTGGGGATGCTTATGGTCAGCGCTGACAAACTGACATCTCCACCAAGCACCACCTTCTCTTACCCGTGCTGCCCTGTTCTCCCTGCTTTGGGGCTGAGAGTGTGGAGTAATCATGGGCAAGGGGCACTAGGGCAGGAGAGCCCCAGACCCCCATAGCCTCTCCCAGTGAGCCTGGCCAGTCTTCTTGAGATGCTTCCTTGCTGTCTCTCACTGCCTCTGGACCCACCTTTCCATCTGTGCCCATCTCTGTCTTTGCTTGTTTCTGTCTCTATGGCACAGTCCAACCACCTGCCCTATCACCCATTCACCCATTCATTCTAAAGCCTGGGGCAGGTCTGCCTGTGGGCAGGAGAGTTCAGGGGCGTCTGCATCTGAAAAGGTTCCAGAGTAGAACCCCTCTCTTTTCCCTACCCCTGGTCTAAGGGGAGGCTGCGGGACAGGGAAGGGGCCAGGGAGTGTGGGGGTGCCAGCTGCCCTATGGAGCTAGGTCTTGATGAAAGGGGAGGTGGGGTCTGGGCCCCAGCCAGGACTCGGGGGGTTCCCAACGGCACATCAATTAACGCTTTGAAGCCCGGATCATTTGGATGATCTCCTTGGTGGGGTTGAGGCCCATTAAGTTTAATTGGTTTCCCAGCTCCCTTGGGGGCGGCCCAGGTGAGAGGCTCCCCCTAGTAACAACCCCCAGCCTGAACAAAAGGGTCAGAAGAGGTTCCTCAGGACCCAGATGCCATCAGGAAGGAAGCCTTAATCTGGATAGCTGGGGCTCAGGCATCCATGGGGTTCAGGCCTTATCCCACTACTGGTCCCTAGGGATGCCCAGGCAGAAGCTCCCTTCCTTCCTGTGGTACAGACTGCCACAAAGTCCCAGCTGGTATCAGGGAAACCAGCATGGCCAGCTGTCCATTACACTGGGCTGGGGTAGCTCAGGGGACCCCAGGCTGAAGCCACTTAGTTCTCTTGACCGGCACCTGCCCTCCAGCTCTGCATGCAAGGCTGCGGCCCTGGGCTCAGAGAGAATCTCCATCAGAAGGGCGCTGGATTCTGGTGTCTGCCTGTCAGGCCAGGGGCTGAGGATCCAGGGGCATCCCCTGCGGAGGGGCTCTTGCGGACCTGGATGACAGAGGGCACATTTGTCCAGTTCCTCAAGCATTCACAAAATCCCGGCATACTTGATAATTTGTGCTTTGATTAGAGATGCGGAGATGTAAACTGATGGGTCCTGCCCAGTTGGGGTGTGTGTGTGTGTATGTGTGTGACATGTACAGAGACAGCTTCAGAACTGGCAGGGACCTCAGAGGTCACCCAGTCAACCCTTCCCCCTGCCCCCTCCCCCCTCCCCCCTCCATTTCGCAGAAGAGAAAACTGACACCCAGAAAGGTTGTACAATAGGTTTAGCTTTGAAGGGACCTTAGAGGTCATCAGATCTAACCCCCTTAACTACACATAGGAAAAAACAGACTAAGAAAAATTAAGTGACTTGCCTTGGGTCCCTCAGGTAGGGAGTGTCTGAGGTAGGATCTGAACCTAGGATGTCTGCACTCCAAGGCTAGCAGTATTCACTATCCCACACTTCTCAGGGTCAGCAGAGCTCCTTCATCAACAAAGGAGAAAGCAAGGGTGGGGGGGGTAAAGGAGAGATCTAGACAGAGGCTCCAGCAAAGCCAAGGAAGGGAAGATCATTTTGTGCTGGGGAGATCAGGGAAGGCTTCCTGGAGGAGGTGGTGCCTAAGCTAGACCTTAAGAGGAAGGCTTTCAGCCCAGAGTTGTTTCCCTGCTGTACTCAATCCTCCCATCCCTCCTCCTTTCTTCCTCCTCTCCCTCTCTTCCCCTCCCCTCTCTCTTTCCTCTCCTTTCTCCCCCCTTCCCTCCTCCTTCTCCCCTTCCTTTTTTCCTCTTCCTCTCTTCCCCTTCTCTCCTCCTCTCCCTCCCTTCTCCTTCCTTTCCCCTCCCTCCCTTCCCCTCCCCCTTCCCCTCCCTCCTTTGCTCCCCTCCCTTCCCCTTCCCTCTCCCTCCCTCTCCTCCTCCCTCCTTTGTTCCCCCTCTCTTCCCCCTCCTTTTCCCAATAATATCAGTTGATATTCATGGGTCATTTTAAGATTCACAAAATGCTTCCCGCCCATGACACGCATGGAGACAGGGAAGCACCGTGGACAGGGAAACCCCGCATTTCAGAGTCAGGCAGCCCTCAGACGCCCACTTTGTGGCCCTGGGCACGTTCTTTCTGAGCCTCTGCTCTGTACAGATGAAGATGGTCCCAGCGCCCCCTCCCAGGGGGATCGTGAGGCTCGAATGAAGTGCTGACAGTTGAATGTTCCACAGCCCTTGCCCCACCGCTGTCTCCAGGTCAAACACGATTCCGGGCTGTCTCGTGAGCCTCGGTGCACCTCTGTGAGGGAAGGGCCGTGATAAGCCCCATTTCGCAGATAAGAACACTGAGGCTCAGAGAGCCTCGTGACTTGTCCAAAGTTACCCGGCCGGGCTCAGGCCTCCGCGCTTGCTGGCCGGCCAGCCTAGTCTGGAGCTCGCGGCTGACGTCCTGACCTGCACATCGCGCTCGTTCCGTCCCGATGTGCACCCCGACAGACAGCCTCTGCCGGCTGGTCTGGGGGCAGGTCCCCCGAGGAGGAGCTCCCATGGCCCTGGGTGCGTTTCCAGCCGTGGGGTGTGTGCGGCGCATGCTCTCACATCGGAGACGTCTTGTTCCAGCCTCGGCGGCCTCGCCTTGGCCGGCCTCTTTCATCTCCCCACTACACACGGCGTTATCTGCCCTTCCATCTTCCAGCCTCCAGGGTCCACGTGGGGCTGGGTGTGCCCTGGCGCGGATGGGCTGGGCTAGCCGGGGGCCCATTGCAAAGATGGGGAGGCTGAGGAATGATCATAGGGGACTCCAGGGTCTCCTGGTCCCTCGGGTCACAAGCTGGTTGCCCGAGAATGAAAAGCAGTTCTCCCTCTACCTCATCCAAGGGCAGCCCAAGTACCAAGCAGAGGCGAGAGGTGATCTGGAGGTGGGGGAAAGGCCCAGGGTGCGGGAAGAGCAGAGTATGTCTGAGGGTAACTGGTGCCCATCACGCCAGGGCCACAGATCGGGTGGGGATACTGGGGGTGTGGCAGTCTGTCCTGTGGCATTCTGGGGTCCTCATGTAGGGAGAGGGGCACATGTTACCCCTAACCAGGCCAGGGAAGAGATGAAGAGGCTGCCAGTAGAACCGAGGGGGCTCTAAGCCTGGCTTACCCAGGCAGCTCCTCCCTTCCTCCCTGGGATCCCCCCTTGCTCCCTAAAGGTCCTCACTCCCCAGGGCTGCCTCAGGCTCAGTGAATGGCAGGGCCCAGGAAGGGAAGGTTGACACACATGACAATGGCCTCCCCCAGACTGCCAAGGCCATGTTAATTCTGGGCCTTTGGCACATTCCAATCTCTAAGCAGGAGCTAGGACTCCTGACCTAGCCCAGTGGGTCCGCGGTTTTCCTGTCTGAGAGACAGCCTAGGATTAGAAGCTTCACAGATATTGTGAATTCCTGGGCTCCTGTCTGAGGTCTGAAGTCATTATCCCATTGGCTCTGGGTACCTTGATTTACCGGTCTGGGAAGTGGAGCTGCCTCCCTGGACATGGTTTGGCTGCATGGACTCTTTCTTTGGGCCAGTAACCAGGCCATGGGTCATCCACCATTCCCCTTCCAAAATGACAGGAAGCAGGGAGATATTGGTTTGGGGAGGGACCTGTTCTCTACCCAGAGATCTCAGAGGCCACAGTACCTTTGACTGATAGGTAGAGAGTAAAAAGAATCCAGGCCACCTAGGCCTAAACCTTCATATTTTAGAGCAGAAAACTGGGGCCCAGAAAAAGTAAATGTGCTGCCCCAAGGCACACAGGTGAGGTAAGACTCAAACCCAAGACCTACAACTCCAAAATCAGTGTTCCTTCCACTGTAGCCCACACTCCCTCCTTAAACCACTGCTTTCCCCCTATCTAGGATTACCGAAGGAATGTAGATTTTACTATAAAAGGTATCTTAGACACCACCCCATTTTTCAGATGTGGAAACTGAGTCCCACAAGGGAAGTGATTTGTCCAAGATCACAAAGATAGTAAATAGCAGAGTCAGGATTTGCACCCAGGGTCTCTGATTCCAGATCTGAGGTACTGTTTATGAGATATGGTCACATTCTGGCCAATCTCAGGGACCTCCCTCTTCAGTCA
This sequence comes from Pseudocheirus occidentalis, assembly GCA_028646575.1. Lineage (NCBI taxonomy): Eukaryota > Metazoa > Chordata > Mammalia > Diprotodontia > Pseudocheiridae > Pseudocheirus > Pseudocheirus occidentalis. The sequence goes on along the minus strand of CM053596.1, from coordinate 20,263,359 downwards.
GCATGTTATAACTGTCTTCTGCTTCTGGGCTTCCTTTCCTACATGGGAGACTGGAAAGAACTTGGGACTCCAGAGTCTAAGGGCCCAGGTTCAAATCCTGCTTCTGATACTTGCTGCTTGTATGACCTCAGACAAGTTACTTCCTCTCTGGGGATATTAGCTTCTTCATCTGTCAAAGGAGATGGTTTCTAAAGTCCCATGATTCTCTGTGGGCCTGAAGGGGGAAATGGGGGGGGTAAGAGGGAATATGAGGAAAACCAGCCCAAGTACCAAGCAGAGGAGAGCCGGTGCTGATTCTCCCCAAGAAGTGAGATTCCCCTGGTATTGGGGGGCTCAGACTCCAGGTTCTGCACCCCCATTTCTTTTGGCCTCCACCCTTGGGAGAGGACTGGATGGAGGAACTGTGCCCTGGGTCAGGGGCTTCTGTTCACAAGCTGCCTGGATCTCTCCAGCCCACAGAAGAATGGGGCCATTGACCTGGGCTCCTGGAGATTCCTTACCCGGACTCAAAGGGCTGGGGGGGAGCCTATTCTTGACAGCTCTCACTTTAACACTAATTACTTAATTAGGCCTGACTCGAGATGCTGGCTTCCTGCTGCCGGCTGGGCCGCTAAAGCTCAGTGCCCAAAGAGGGGAGGTTTTCTAAGGATTGAGGCTGGAGGCCCACAATGGGGTGGATGCTGGGTCAAGCAGTCCTCTCCCACTGAAGATGGAGACTGAGAGTCCCAAACCTTTGCTGCATGCATTTTAATGGTTTTCCCCCCAAACTTCCAGTAAGAAATGGGGGGGCAGTCAGGATCAGCAGAGGTCATGATAACTCACTTAAGAGGTGATTTATGAGATGCTGGGGGTGGAGGGCTGAAAGCAGGGAGGGGTGGGGGGCAGAGTCTACAGAGTGATGGGGGGGGGTAGAAGCCAAGGTCCCATGGGGTGTTGGGAGTCAGTGGGAGCTGGTGAGCAGTAATGAGGTGATGGACATGCCCAGTGTGGAGGAAATCATTCTACTCAACTGAGGTTTCATCAATGTGCCAGGCACGGTGTTAAGCTCTAAGGAAATGGTGCCTGCCTTCAAGGAGGGATCACTTGACTGGAGCTTTGGGGGTGATCAGGCAGGATGCGATGAAATGCACATAGCAGTGTGGTGTGGGAGATAGACATCAGGAAGAACTGAACTGGGGTGGGATTCTGCCGTGGAAATTTATTAGCTTCTTGGGTCTCAGTTTCCCCATCTGCAAAAATGAAAGGGTTGGACTTTATGACCTCAAAGACCCTTCTAGCTTGTAATTGAGGAGTGTAAGTAGATATAAAAAAAATAAAAAGCAAAAGAATTACATGCAAAAGAATTTTGACAGGTGGAGAGAGAGCACTGAGGCTATATTGGGAAGGACTTCTTGGAAGAGGCGGCCTTAGGCTGTCATGAAGGGAGCTTAGGGTTCCAAGAGGCAGAGGTCAGGAAGGATGGCATTCTAGGCATGGGGGACAGCCTAGACAAAGGCATAGAAGTGAGAGATGATGGGGATGGAGTATAGAAGGGGAAGATGGGGATAATGAAGGTCAGGTGGAGAGGGTAGAACACAGTGAAGGTAATGAGTGAGGGTGATGGGACAGTGGGCAGGGCTGGAAGTGAGGGATCCCAGTGGGGGGGGTGTTTGAGAGGGAAGATGTGCTTCTCTTCCCCTCCCACCAGCTTCTGACTTAGATTCCCATGGACTCAGGGGCTGGGAGCCAGGAGCTGGAAGTCAGGAGCCGGGAGCCAGGGTTGGCGGGAATTGGGATCCCTTCTTCAGTGGTTCTGAGGTCCCCGCCAGCGTCTGTTAAGCTCATGGCCCTGTTTTATGGGTTTCCTGTTCCAGGCAGAAGGACTGAATTCCTCATCCACACCCGTCACCTTCCCCGGAGAGATTGGGTGGGAGTGGGGGATGGGGAGGGTGGGGTGGGGCTAGGCTGGGGGTGGGGTGGGGGAATGACAGCCCGAATTGCTCATAAGTGATACATTCTTCCCTGGCCCCCTCCTGGCCCCAACACCTCATTCTCTACTCTGGATGAAAAGTCTCAGGCTTTGATTGGATCAGATGGAAATTTGGCCACCATACTGTGGGTGGATTGAGACAGGGTGGGGGAGACGAAGGGCAAGGAGAAGGGGGAGCCCCAGACAACTGGGGCCCTAAACCTGCTCCTATCCCCCAGATCCTAGAGGGCCCCTGGGGACCTTGTTGCACATGGGGCCTGAGAGAGTCAGTCATCCCCATCCCCTTGCTCTCCACCTGTACCAGAGTGGGATTGTCCACCCTGGCCCAGCCTGGGGTGTTCTGGGCTTGGGAAGTGGCTGGGGCCCTCTCCCAGCAGGTAGCTAGAAAGAGGGCAGGACAGCTTGGTGATGTAGAAGGATCCTTGGATTTGAAATCAGTGGATCTGGGTTCTAATTCAGACACTGCTACATGAAGGGAGGGGCATGGATTGGATGACCTTAGAGGTCCCTTCTAGCCCTCCATCGTGAACCTTGAGCCAGCCTTGGCTGCCTGGGAGAAGCCTCCTGGCCCAGCCTGGGTGTGAGGCTGGGAGCCTGCCAGCCCCCTCAGTCATCACAGAGGGAGTAAGGCGTCAGCAACACCCGGCACAGGGCCAAGTGGGAACCATTTGCCTGCCTTTGAAACCTCTGGCCCCTCCGGCATCCCCTCTGCCCACATACCCCCTCCCCCAGCCCATGCCAGGCCTGCCTCTGTCTTGGCCCTCACAGAGGTCCAGAACTGATTGTGAAACAGCCCCCTCTTTCCTGCTTCCTATTCTGACTCCCCTTCCTATCCCACCCCTCCCCTGACTCCATCTCTGGCTTAAGGAAATCTCGGCAAAACACCTGGAAAAAAAGACCTTTCTGGATGTGGCCTGCCTGCCCTCCTCCCCTCTCCTGGCTCCTGGCCAAAGCTGGGCCCCAAACGCTAGCCCATGCCTGCTCCTTTGACCAGTTTCCCTCTGATGAGGAGGCTAGATGGCCCGGAGGTGTGTGTGTGGTATGGAGTCTGCTCGTGGGGGCAAACTTGGGGGTGGAGGGAGGACCTCTGCCCTCCTACCTGTCCTGCCTAGGTGACCCTGGGCAAGTCACTTTGCTCTCTAAGTGACAGAGGGTCTGTGTCTGGGCCTGGAGTTCTTCCTGTTCGTGGAATCACAGGTACAGATCAAAAGGGGAAAAGCCCATACAAACATGTGTGTGTCTTTGTGTTCCATAGGCAGCAGAACCCATTTTTCTGTACCTAATCCATCTCATAGTAGGTATATATTGTATTTTTTTTACTTTAACTTTTAATTAATTTTTAATTTATCATTTAGTTGTTTATATCCATTTTTAAACTTTTATTTTAAAATAATTTTTTAACTTTAATTTTTATTTTTTTATATTTTTAAGAAAAAGATTTTAACTTGTAAATTCTCTCCTTCTCCCCCATCCCCTCCCTGACCCATTGAGAAGGCAAGCAGTGTGACAATGGGTGTATGTTTAGCCTGGAGGAACTCGGCAGCATGTTGTCTTGTGACTGGCATGGTCACAGGTTCACCAGTGATGTAGGCTAGGGCCTGGATTTGGAGTCAAAAAGACCCGAGTTCAAGCCTGCTTCAAATATATAACTGCGTGACCCTGGTCAAGTCATTGCACCTCTCCTTTCTGTAAAATGGGGATAATGTTAGCACTGACCTCCTAGGCTTGTTTTGTACAGTGCTTTGAAAATCTTAAAATGGGATGAACATTATGTTAGCCAGGGTCTTTGGAGTCCACCTACTCCAACACCCTCATTTAATAGGTGAGGAAGATGGACTCAGGGTTTCCCCGAATACTTCTTACTGTATGTGGACAATGAAGAATTGTCCCTGCCCTCAGGAGCCTCACATTTTACCAGGCGCTCCCTGGGATCTGAAGCCTGAGATTGCTACTTGCTTGCCTCATCCCTTCCCTAGAAAGCCAGACTCCCTGAAGGAGACCATGGGGAGTAATTTGGGACCTCCTTTTGCCTGGACCATTCCTGTATTCGGCTGACCTCCTCATCCTCTGGGAGCCCGAAAATTCTAACACTCCAGCAACTCTACCCAGCTGACCACAGTCCTTGATCTGGCTTTAGCCTTGGCCAACTGGGAGCCGGGACTTCTGGGTTTCCTGGGGAGTTATTAGACTGTAATAAATGATAGAGGTGGGGGGGATTTGGGTCCCCCAGAGAGGGGAGACACTGCTCCCACCTCTTCCATTCCCAGCTGGTCAACTCTTTGCTGGGATGTTCTTATGTGTGTCTGCCCCAAGCCTGGCATGCTGTGGATTTCTTGCCATTGTTAATACTGAGTTCTCTTGGGTCCATCGTTTCTGTTTGTGGTCTAGTAGTTAAGTTCTGAGACCAACCTTTCTGTCCCTATGGGAGGACTGGAGGCCAATGGGGGAAGTCAAGGGGAACAGTCTCACTTTCCCCCAGGTGGAGGCTGAGGCCACGTGTTTCTGTGGTTGGCTCCTCAGCCTCCTGATGCTCCAGGTCCTGAGCTCACGGATGCCCACAAAACCTGGCTGAACTTTGTCCGGAGGCCAGATGATGTGACCCCCAGGAAGAAATGCAAAGGGAAAGATAAGAGATTAGTAAGTCCAGATGAAGGCTAAACTGGGTGTGTGGTGGGAAACCCTAGACCTGGGGAAAGAGCCAGCAGGGAGAAGCCAGGGGCCGGCTTCTGCCTAGACTTGGATTCTCACCGTCTCCTTTGTCTGTTTTAAGCGTGGCCTTGTGGGCCCCCCGGGTCCCCCAGGGCCTGCTGGACCCCCAGGCCCCCCGGGGGCTGAAGTTACCCAGGAAGCCCTATTACAGGAGTTCAAGGATATGCTGAAAGGTGAGAAAGGGCCCAGCCCTGAGCTGTCCCCTGAGCTCCTGACTCTGGTCCCAGATTTCCCCCTGACTTTGGCCTTGGAACAGACCCCAGCCACAGTCTAAGCCTGACGAAAATCTTAGAACTGACTGACCTTGGATTCCAGTCCCAGCCTGACTCTGACCTTGACCTTGATCAGCCTTGGAACCCATCTCTTGTCCCCCCAACCATTCAATTCCAGAGGCCTTTATTAAACACTTACTGCAAGTGACATAGATATCTAAGAATATTTTACAGGTGAAGAATATCTTAATATAAATATATAAAAGACATAAATGCATATAGAATTCACATAAAGTAAATACAGAGGGACTTGGGGGCCGGGGAAGAGCATTAACATTTGGGGGGATCCGGAGGGCCTTCATGTAGGAGGGGAGCCCTGAACTGGGCCTCCAAAGATGCCAGTAAGTGAATGGAAGAGGACCTGACCTTGGCCTTGGGAAGGGAGCTGGGCCATGTTTGGAATGGGAGGCCTCTGGGGACTCAGGGAGGAGAACCCGGGTGAATCTGGGCTCTCTCTGACCAGTGTTCCCCACAGAAGCCACGGAGCGCCGGGCAGCCATGGCGGCCTTGGCCCAGCCTAGCCAGCGGCCCCTGGACTCCCTGGTGATCCCCTATCGGCGGGTGGAAGAAGCTTTCCATTGCAAGCTGAAAGCCCATCTGGTCATTGACAAGAAGACCCTGATGGAGCTACACAACTTCCAGGCGGTGAGCCCAGGGGCCCTTCCAGCCCTCTCCCTTTCCCTCCCTATCTCTGAGCAAGAACACCAAGGCCTGGGATACCCTCTTTATGGTTTAGTGGAGAGAGCTGGAGTTAAGACCTCCGTTTGAATCCAACCTTGCCCTTTTCTAGCTGTGTGAACCTGGGTAAGTCACTTAAAAAAAAGAAACCGCTCCCTGTCTGTAAAATGGTTTCATAATACCCCTCAGGACTGTTGTGGGGCTCAGTTGAGATGATCTATGTGAAGTGCTTTTTGAGGCCCCAAGGTGCCTGATAAATGTTAGTGGTTATAGAATTGAGAGGAAGCAGGACATAGCCCAGTGAGCACTGACCCTGGAGTCAGGAGGTCTGGGTTAAGATCCCACCTTTAGCACTAACTTTGAGGCCTCAGACAATTTGCTTAATCTCTCATTGTCCCCAGAGAGCTCTCTGAAGATGATTTGGGGTCACCCAGTCCTCCTCCTCCTCCTGCTCCAAGTCCCTCAAATGATCAGCCATAGCCGGAGGCATAGACACACACATGCTGGCTCTCTCTCTCTCTCTCTCTCTCTCTCTCTCTCTCTCTCTCTCTCTCTCACACACACACACACACACACACACACACACACACACACACACACACACACACACAAAACCCCAAACCCCAAAGACAGGAAGCCAGTGCCTGGGGCATGAAGAGACAGGCTTGCTTTATCTGGGATCATTTTCTGGTGCCTGAACTTCCCCTCCTCTCCTCTCCAGCCAGTGGTTTGGAATTAAGTTGCTGCTTCCATTAATGTAATTGCTTTAATGGTGGGGGGAGTCCTTTTCTGTTGGGCTCAAAGGCAGTAGAGATTCCGGAGGAGGCAGAGGGATGTTGCTGGGGGTGGGAGGAAGATTGATTGGGTGAGTCCTTCCTCCCCTGTGCTCCCCTACCCTCCCCCAAGGGAATGTGGAATTAAGGGATCTGTAGATGAATCCTGGCTTTACCATTCCCTACTTTCTCATCTGTAAAATGGACTAGATGCCCTTGAAGGCTCTCTTCCAGATATAAGCATGTGATTGTAAATCGAAGGGCAGAGCCAGTCCCGGGGAGAGTGGGATCAGGAGGGGAGCCTGGGGGCCAAATGGGAGCCAAGGCTTCCTGAGAGTACAAATGGTAGGAATCGCAGGGGAGATAGCAGAGAAGGGTGGTCGCCTGTGGGGATTTTGTTGCTCAGTCTCTTCAGTTGTGTCCAAATCTTCCTGACCCCATTTGGGGTTTTCTTGGCAGAGATACTGAAGTGATTTGCCTTTTCCTTCTCCAGTTCATTTTACAGATGAGGAAACTGAGGCAAAGAGGGGGAAGGGACTTGCCCAGGGTCACACAGCTAGTAAGTGTCTGAGGCTGGATTTGAATTCATGAAGATGAGTCTTCTGGCCTCAAGGCCCAGCCACTCTGTCCATTCTCTCTAGGGAGGAATTGGCTATTTCTTTTCTCTCTGACTGGCTTCCCCTCCTCCTCTCACTCTGGAAATATGGAGGAGCAGGGATGGACAGACTCAGCCATGATAGGAGATGGCCACAACTCTCCAGAGATCCCAGGGATCTCATGGAGGAGGCAGGGTGGGAAACACAGGGGTTGTTATAGACCACCAACCATAGAACCCTAAATTTGAAGCCAAAATGAACATTCCAGGTCATCTAGACCACCCCCCTGATTTTACAGATAGGGAAACTGAGGCTGGAGAACTTGCCAGGGTTTCACAATAAATGACAGGTCAGACTTTTCCAAATGGTCTGTGCTTCAATTTCCCTCAATGTTCCCTGGACTTGGGGAGGAGGCAGAAGCTTGCAGTGGTATTCTAGGACTTTCTACAGCACTAACTCAGGGTTCCTTGATCATAGCCCCTGGCCAAGGGGGCCTTCCTGAGGGGATCAGGCCTGAACCTTTCTACAGGCCGTTTCACCGCCCCTGTATCCGGCATCTATCAGTTCTCAGCCAACGTGCACATTGGTGAGTGTGAATCTGGGGGAAGGGCAAAGGCAGAGCTGGTTGGGGGGCCCCCTGTGTATGTGGGTGGGAGGGAGACACCAGGGCAGTTCCCTGTGCTTCTGGAGTCTAAAGAACCATAGATGTATACTGAGGAAGACTCATGCTGTATACCTAAAGGTGAAGAAAAGTGAGCTTAGGAATCATCCGAGGTTGGGAATTTTTTTGATGGGGGTTGGGGAGGATGGAGAGAGATACGTGCTTGTGTGTGCATTTACAAAGACCCTAATATGCTCCAGACAAGAGGCAGAGCAATGACCGTGGGGGCCTTGGAAGCAAGAAAACCTGGGTTCGAGTCTTGCCTTGGATATACACTGACTGCCACACCCTGGCTGAATCTTAATCTCTCAGGGTCCCAGGCAATTCTTTAAGACCATATTTTAGAATGAAGGGGTTGGTCTAGACACCTTCTGAGGCCCCTTCTAACTCTGGATCTTGGATCCTATATCCACAAAGAAGTAAATGCAAAGGAGTTTTGGTGTGGGGCAGGGCATTGACAATAGGGTGAAGTGAAGGAGAAATCAGATAGATTTCCTATAGGAGGGAAGACTTGAGGAAGCCAGGAATTCTACAAGGCAGAGGTGGTTTACTCCTGTGTGAGGAACTCCTAATGCAGAAATTTCCTCCATGGATACAGGTTGGCAGTTTCTCTTGGGGGCTCTGATGGAACTTGCCCAGCATGACTGACAGTATGTGTCAGAGGCAGGATTTGAACCCAGACCTTTCTGACACCAAGGCCGGTTCTCTATGCTCCATGCTTCTTCTCTTAAAGAGATTATCCACTGTTTCTGAGGGGTTATTTGTCTTGTGGCTCTAAATCCCTGCCTGTGGATAATGGAGTTGGTGGCATTTTCAAGTCCCACCAGCGGGGATGAAGGAGTCAGCAGGGCTGGGTTTGAGTAGGCTTTCTGTTCACCCCTGATGCTTTTCTTGAAGATCACAGTGAACTGAAGAGCCGAGCCCAGCTGAGGGCCCGAGACAACGTCCGTGTGCTGATCTGTATTGAATCCTTGTGTCACCAACACACGTAAGGAACTATGCTTTCATTCCTCAGGTTGGTCCTGGACTCCTCTGGCCTCCTACTTCCTTGTCTCTGCAGACTCTGAGGTGTCTCAGCAGAGTCAGGAATGGGACCATCAGCACCTGGGAAGGAAGAAGTCTGGGGATGCCATGTTCAGGAAAACCTAGTCTATGGCATGATATGGTCCCCAAAGGGAACTCGATTGGGTTGTTTTGGGGGAGAAGTAGAAAGGAAAGGGGAATCTCAGCAGCTCCTCTCCCACTACCTCCTGGCTGGGATTGAGCAATGACAGTGAATGTGATTTATAGGGATTTCCCATCCTGGCCTGATGCAATGCAATAGTTATAAATGTAAAGACTGTTTATAGGCTCAAACAATCATTGCACAAGTATGAGATGAAGGAAGTGTTCTAGGCAACAAGTGGTCTGAAAAAGATGTTGGGGTTTTAGTGCCAGCTCAGCATAGGTCAAAAGTGTGATGGGATAGTCCAAAATAATGTCACCTTGGGTACAAGGAGAGGCATAGCTTCTAGGATCAAGGTGGAAGTCCTCCTGTACCCTTCCCTTGGTCAGATAGCATTGAGAATAACCCGTTCAATTCTGGCTACCACCTGTTAGGAAAGACATTGATAAACAGGAGAATATTGAAAAGGTCACCTAGATAGGAAAGGCCCTTGAGCCTGGGCGGTATGAGTATCAGCTGAAGGAATGAGGGATGCTTAGTTAAGTAGATGAGGAACATGATTGGACCTGAATCTTCAAGAAGATTGTTTGGGCAGCCATGTGGAAGGTGGAGAAGGTAAGAGAAAATGGAGGCAGGGAAGCCAATTAGAAGTGGTTTCAATATTCAAAAATGATGACAAGACTTGGGGACCTGAGGGGCTGACAGGCTTCTGGTATCTGAAGGGCATTGAGGTGAGCTTTGCTCAGCCAGGCCCCAGAGGATGGAACCAGGATCAGCGGGGTGTGTCACAAAGGCCACATTTAGGTCTAAAGGCTGCAGGTACAATTTCCCAACCAGGAGCTCCCTCCCCAAGTAGAATGGGCTGCCTCAGGAGGTAGTGAGCTCCCCGCTGCACTCCTGCATCCCCCAGATCTTCAAATGGAGTTAGGCTCTAGAGAAGATTTTTCTTTAGGTCCAGTTGTAGAGATCACTTGATCCTGTCCCCACCTCCTCAGTCCCACTCTTAAGGGGGAGACTGGCAGTAACTTTTGGGGAAGCAAAAAAAATGCCCCCATTTGTCCCCCAAGGGAGAGTGGCAGTGCCACAATGGAGTCTCATCTCCCTCCTTCTCAGCACCCAACTTTGCCCTGCTCCCACTGATCATCCAGAGTGCAGGAAAGACATCTTCCTGGGGAAGCACTGATGTGGGAAGCTTCAGGAGAGCAGGGGGAGTGTTAGGGAGAGAGGGAAGGAGGGAGAATCCAGGGATCCATGGTAGGAGAAGGCCCAGGCAGCTGTAGCAGCCCCAGCTGATTTGAAGGGCTCATATTGAGGTGCCCTCAGTATGAGGATTGAGATGAACTCTAGAGATGTGAGTTCCTTGATGGCCAAGAGAACTCAGAATTCCATCGGTCTAAGGAGGGGACATGGCTGTGCCCTCTGGAGGCCTCGGTTCTAGAGGAAGAGGAACAGGACCCAGACCAAGCAATAACTTAAAGTAAGATCCTGAGCAAAGATACCCACAGGCCAGTGCTGCCCAGCGCTGAGGGCTCTGCTGGTTCTGATGCCCCTAACCTTCTATGGGCTTTGTCTTTAGGTCCCTAGAGGTGATCACGGGCCTGGAGAGCAACAGCAAGGTCTTCACAGTGCACATCCAGGGCCTTCTGCAGCTTCAGGTAAGGATCGAGACAGGGAAGGGGTCAAGGGCATCCAGAGAGAATCCCCAGTCCCCATGACCTCCATTGCTTCTGGGCCAGGTTTCCTGGCACGCCCATCCTCTCTGGGAGGGAAAGATACTCACAGAGAGGAGGCTGGTTATCTGGTGTTTTGGATCATCAGTGTCTCCTGATTTATTTCCCCTGCCCCTGGGGTGGGTGAGAGGTAGCTTCCTACTCTCAGCAGGCCCCAGCCCCTCTCATGCCTGGCCATCTGTGGCTCTCCTGGGCTGTTTCTTTCTTCCTTAGGCTGGTCAGTACACCTCCATCTTTGTGGACAACAGTGCTGGGGCCGCCCTCACCATCCAGAATGGCTCGGACTTCATGGGGTTGCTCGTGGGACTGTGATCTGGAGGGGAGGCCAAGCAGCTCACAGCCAGGGCTGGGAGCACCAGCTCAAGGGAGGAGGGCACTGGGCAGGGGAGAAAGGCTTCTCCTTTGGCCTCTTCTTTTCTCCAGGGCCTGGGAGCCCAGCCAGCGTCCTCCTTCCCTCCCTTCCCTCCATGTTCCCCTGAACACACACACACACACACACACACACACACACACACCACATACATGCACACATACACAGCCATACACACACATACCACACACACACCATAGACACACACACACACCACATACATACACACACACCATAAACACACACACATACACCACACAAATCCATACACACACCATAGATACACACACACCACACAAATCCATACACACACACCATAAACACACACACATACACCACACAAATCCATACACACACCATAGATACATACACACCACAAATCCATATACACACACCATAGACACACATACCACACACATACATACACACATACACGCAACCACACACATACCACACCCACCCACCCCACACAGATCCATACACACACACACCTTAGACATCCACCCACTACACAAATATACACACATACACACACCATAGACACACCCCATATACACATACCACGTACATACATACACACATACACACAGCCACACACACATACACCACACACATACCATACATATACACACACCACACAAATCCATACACACACACCAGACACACATACTATACACATATATACACACATACACACACAGCCACACACACACACATACACACACCATAGACACACACACACCACACAAATCCATACACACACTCACACACACACACCTTACGGGTCAGAGGCGGCTGCTTGTTCTTTTGTCCCTGTCTATTCTTATTATACACTTTACTGATAATAATTATTATGAAAATGATGATAATAAAGAATAAAGGGCGGGAGTGTGTGCTGCTGGGTCTCTAGCCACGAGTGGCTGACAGTCTGCGGTCCCATTGCTTGGGGGAGGGGCCCAGCCCTGGGAGCCTGGGGGCTGGAGACGTGTAGCAGGAGCCCTGGGATCTTTGGATCATAGATGGGGAGCTGAGAGGGGCCTCAAAGACCTCTTAGTCCAACCCCCTAATTTTACTGATGGGAAATGTTTCCCAGAGATGTTAAATGACTGACTTCCTAAGGTTAGACGGGTAGCAAATAGGGCTTTGGATCTGAATGCAGGGCCCCTGACTCCAGAGCTGTGGCTCTCTCCAATGTACCTAGGACGTTAGGGCAGGGAGGGGAGCTTGTGGCCCTGGCCTGCTGTGTGTGTGTGTGGGCTGTTGGTGCCATGAATGGATGGTTCTGGCTCTGTCCTTAGCCTCTGAGACTCACCTCCACCACCCCCAGGGCCCTCTCTGATTCTGGGCTCTTCCTCTCTCTTTTTTTCTTTTTGGATGAAACCAGAGACATATTGCTCTTGGACTTTTCCACTGTGTTCTGTGACTGTGAATCCCTTGGGTTGGGGCGGGGCAGCAGAGTATGGGAATCTGGGCTCCATGTGGGCACCAGCCCAGCTCTGATTGCTGGAACTTTGAAGCCCCACATTCATTAGGGACGAGAGCCCATCTGGAAGGCCCTGGAGAATTTTCTCCTAAATTCCAAGAAGATGAAGAAGGGGACCCCCCTCCCCGACCCCCACATTGGGTGAAAGTTTCTCCCTGCCTCATGCCAATGGAATCTTGCCTGTGAAAGCCTGCTTCCCTCTCTCCTTTCCCCACCCTGTCCCCCAAGCCGTTTTGCACCCACACATGGCACACACAGGTACATGGGCAAGTCATACCGACACCCACATATTCCCCCCCGGCACATATGCACACTCACACACTTGAAAATCGGCATGCAAAGCTACCTCCAAGGAAACCTCTGGCCTGTGGGGGCCTCTGGGTGCAGAGACATGGAGGATGTAAAAAAGGGGCCCTGGGAGGGAGGAGTGGGCAGAACTAAGAGGGGAGTGGTGTGGTGGGGTTCAGTACCAGCCTTGGTTTCCTCTTCTGTTGGATGGAATGCCCTCGAATTCTAAGGATACAGAGATGAAATAAGAATGAATTTCTGCCCTCTGGAGGGGATATGTGTGTGTATTACAAAGTGATTTGGGGGGCAGTAACAACTAGCGGCGTAGATCAGGAAAGACCTCTTGTCTTTCTTAAATGGTGCTTAAATACAGACTTGAGTCAACAAGGGAGAGAATTTCAGATATGGGGCACAGCCTAGGCAAAGGTGTGGAGGCTGGGAAACAAGAAGAAGGTTGGTTTGGGTGCAGTATAGAGTTGGGGATGCAGAATATGGACCAGTTAACTGGGCAAGATAAAGTAGGACTAGACTCTGAAGGGTTTTAAGTGCCTAACAGAGGAGCTGAGTGACTTGGTTGGACCTGGGCTGATTCCTGCGACAGCTGGGTAGAGGACCATGGTAGGGAGTGGCTAGGAAGGAGATCTGTCAGCATGTGTGTGAGAGAAGTTGGGGTCCAAATAATGAAAGTGGAAGTTTGACTTTCTCCTGTTTTCCCCTGATTCCCAGTGAGTATTGTGCCCAGGTCTGCCTTGAAAGTTTGGGGGGGACCCAACCTAGCCTGTCCTATATAAACCCACTGAGAAGCAGTGGTTGATAGGGGGGGTCTTTTAAAAGAAAACTAGAAAAAGGGGGAAATAGGTATAATCTGATTCATGGTCAAGATCAGCCCTCAGAAGCTCAGCATTCCTCCCAAGGCCATTCGGTCCTCAGAGATCTCCTTGGATGGGGAGCTCACCACCTCTGGAGATAGGCATGGCCCCATGCCACTTTGGGGAGTTTTCCCTGTCAAATTTGCCTCTGCACCCACCTCCTATGGTCCTCAGCTCTACCCTCTGAGGCCAAGCTGTCTGAATCTCTCCTCTTCCATATAATGGCTTTTCGATTACTTGAAGGCAGGCTTCACATCCCTCCAACTCAGGGTCTTCTCCAGGCTGAAAGTCAACACTTTCCTTAACAGATCCTCATATGGCGTCATGTTACTGGGTCAAACCATGTCAGCCTCCCCCGTTTGTAAAGGGGGTGCCTACTATGAGCGAGGGCTCTGCCCACACTGGGAGTGCCAAACACTGATGGAATCACAGATGCAGACCATCTTCCTACCTCCAAAAAAAGCCTGTGCCAGGCAATGGGCTCAAAAGCTAGAGATGAAAACAGCTCCTACCCTCACTGGGTGTGGGGTATGAGCATCACCTACCTCACCTTCTTCCTAAACAAGCAGAGAAACCATCCTGGAGACTGACTTTGGTCCAGGAAACCACAGCTCAAACTATGGAAAAGGCTTTCCCTTCTGGCCAGTTAAGAGGCAAGGATAGCAGTGTCTGCCTGAATAGACTCTCTGGGCTGAGGAAAGAAGGAAACTAGCATTTATGAAGCACCTAATGTATGTAGGACACCATGCTTAACCCTTCATAAACCCTTCTCATTTGGTCCTACAGCAATCCTGGGAAGTGGGTACTACTATTAATCCCATTTTACAGGTGAGGCCAACAGGGTTAAGTGACTAGCCCAGGGTCACACAGCTAGGAAGTATCTGAGGCTGGATTTGAACTCAGGTCTTCCTGATTCCAGGCCCATTGCAGTACCTAACTATAGGGAGGGAGAGGTATTCCCAATGCAGTCAGGCCTGAGGTTGGGACCAGGTGGTATGAGGGGGAGGGAACATCGCTGGGATAGGGAGCTCTCTGCCCCAATGAACAGGGCCCCTTTTTTCTCTCCGTCTGACCCTGTCCTCCCATGTGAAGCCACAACTGCTAGAGTTCTAGGCAGCTGGGGGAGGCTGTGCTGGGCTGACGCTGGGACTAGGATCAGGGGGAAGACCAGAGAACCCCCATGTCCGAGACCTAGAGCTGGAAGAAAATTGAGAGGCCAAAACTCCCATTTTACAGATGACCACACTGAGACCCAAGGAGGAAAGCAACTTCATAGTTCTTAGAATAGTTTTGTTGTAGGCGTATGATTGGTTGTCCAAGGTCTTCCTAGGTAGTAGGCATCAGAGACAGGATTCAAGTCCATAGCCTTTGACTCCAGAGACAGTGACCTTTTTCCTGTATTGGCTGGTAAAGGAAGGCCTGGGCTGAGGCTGAGAGAAGATGATGGAACTGGGTGAGGATTCTGGAGCAGAGCAGAGTTAAGGAAGGGTTAGATCAGGGTTGGGGGATAGAGAAAGGAGCTTGGGCACAGGGAGGAAAGGCTGGGCTCAGGAAAGGCTGAGACTTAGGGGAGCAAGAGAAAGGTTGGAGCTTAGGATGGAGAAGGGACTGGGGCTGGGGCCAGGAGGGGAGGGCAGGGGAGAGAGAGAGACAGAGACAGAGATAGGAAGAAGGAGACAGAGAGAGACACAGAGAGAGAGAGACAGAGAGAGACAGACAGACAGAGACAGAGACAGACAGAGAGACAGAGAGACAGAGAAAGACACAGACAAACAGAGACAGACAGACAGAGACGCAAAGAGACAGAGAAAGACACAGAGACAGAGACAGAGAGAATGGGGGAGGGAGGAAGACAGAGAGAGAGAGACAGAGAGACAGAGAGAGACGGAGAGAGACAGAGACAGAGAGGGAGTGTGTGTGTGTGTGTGTGTGTGTGTGTTTTACATTTGGAGTCTAATAAAAAATACTTTATAGCAACAGATTTTTCTAAAGGAATCTAAGCTGGGCAGACAGTAGCCATGAAAAGCTGTTGGCCAATAATGGAAAACCCAGGCTTGGGAGTTGGAGGAGGGCGCCCGTCTGTAACGAGGCGGGCTCTTAAAAGCATTTAAGAGCTCTGGGTCAAAGAGGGAATGTGGAGATGAGCCAGACCCAGAAGGGCCTGACTCACCCCGCCCTAGGAAAGGTCAGGGAAGTGAGCCCTCCCCTAGGGCACAAAGGCGATCTCTCTTTCTACCTATCTCTCTGTCTTTTGGTCTCTCGTGCCTGTCTCTCTGTCTCTGTCTTGGTTCATTCTGCTGTGGTCTCCTGCCTGTGTCTGTGTCTGTCTCTCCTAATTAGTTTCTGTCTCCTTCTCTGTCTTCCTCCCCATCTCGCTCTGTCTCTTTTCTCTCTCTGCCATTCTATCCCCCTCTGTCCATCTCTCTTTGGTGCTATGATTCCTAGAGAATGAGGGAGCTTCTCCATGCCTTCCCTCTTCAGTTTAGCAGGGCTATCTCCCTCCCTTGGGCTCCTGCTGCTCCTTCCCTATGAAGGAGTTGAGTTCAGGCACTGTCTCCTAAGAAGCTCAGAGTCACCCAGAGAGAACACTGATTTGGCTTGTTCTGGCCGCGAATTCCTCACTTCAGCCCCTTTCCCCCAGGCCAATCCCAACCTGCACTCCCAAAAAGCTTCTGGGGGAAGAAGCTCAGAACTCAATGAAAGTTGAGGCTGGACCTTTTAAATATTTTTTATTATTGTTTTAAAAAAAAGTTTTTGAGCTCTGAATTCTCTTTCTCCAGTCTCTTTTCCGTCCATCTAAACGACAAGCAATATGATATCAACTATACATTTAAAATCATGCAAAACATTTCCATATTAGCTATATTGCCCCCCCCCCCCAAAGGCAAGAAAACTAAATTGATCAAAATTACACTTCACTCTGCATTTGGTATTCGTCAGTTCTCTCTCTGGAGGTGGGAAGCACTTTTCATCACGAATTCTTCGGATTTGTCCTGGATCACTGAATCAAGCCGAGTAGCTAAGTCTTTCACATTTGATCATTGTTACAATGTTGCTGTTACTGTGTACAATGATCTCCTGGTTCTGCTCACTTCACTTTGCATCTATACATAAAAGTTTTCATAGGTAGAAGGAATATGGAATTATTATGAATAATTGAAGGGTCTGGTGACCTGTGGACTGAGTCTATTTGTGCTAAAGCCCTTACTCTATTGTACAAAGGCAAAAACTGAGGCCCAATGAGGTTCACAACTTGCTGGACATCATGTCACAAGCCAGGGGGCAGACCTAGGAGGGGAAACCCCTGAGTCTTGAAACCCAGCTCTGCTTCTGTAGTTATTGTCACTGAGTAAGGGAAAAGGGGAAGGAAGATTGACAGAAGCTGAAAGAACCCTGGCCTGGGCTGGGGCCAGGGTCAGAGTCAGAAGGGGCAGGTACAGACAGAGTCCTGGTAGAGATAGGCCAGCAGGGAGAGAAAGAGGTGGGGAATTCCTGGATTATGACAGACAGTATTTTGTCTATGGGTCCTGGGATTTGGTGCTGGCTTCAGGCAAGGGCAGGCAGAGGAGCCCATGGAGATGGCGCCACTGGTCAGCTTTAATGAGCAAGAGACACAGCCTCAAAGCCAGGCAGCTCCCTCGGCCCCTGTTTACTCCTCTCTCCCCTTTTGCCCCTCTTAACTTTCCCTGGACTATAAACCTGATTCTAAGATGTTCTCCCCACCATTCCCAATTCTGGTCATTCCCTCATTCACTTATCCATCTTTCTACCCATGGATTCACTCACCTTCCTACCCATCCATGCATCCACTTATCATCTCATTCACCCATCCATTCATCTACCTACCCATTCATTCCCACATCCATTCATCCACTAATCCATCTACCCACCCAATCACATATCTACCCACCTGTTCACATTTATTCCTTTTGATCTACCAATCCCCTCATAAGTCCATCTGCCCATCAGTCCTTCTATGAACTTTTCATTCAGATTCTGTCCTAAAGTTAGAGACATTGAATTTCAGACAGACCATTGCTACTTCTCCACAATACCTCCGCTTATCTCTGCTTTACTGAGCCTTACTTAATTGAGGCTACATCTTTTTTGTACACATTTCTTTGCATATTGTCTCTCCCATTAGACTATGATCTCCTTGAGGACATCTGCAATGCAGAGCATCCTTCTCATAGTAGGTGAGTGCCTGGCACATAGTAGGTGCTTAATAAATGCTTGACTTGACTTGTTGGAGAACTCAGACTTTCTTCTCTTCTCTCAGTATCCCAAATTCATTCTGCCGCCTCACTCTCTGCAGTGTTACAATATAGTTGAGGGGTACAGTACAGATCGCCCCCTGCATGCTCATCTCTGCTCCTGCTTCACTGAGATTGACATCAATGAACTGCCTTCAGTTCCCTTTCCTTTATATCAAATTTTTATATCAAATTCTATCTATCTATCTATCTATCTATCTATCTATCTATCTATCTATCTATCTGTCTGTCTGTCTGTCTGTCTGTCTATTGTCTATCATCTATCTATCTGTCTATCTGTCTGTCCGTCCGTCTGTCCATCCATCCATTTATCTACCCATCCACCTGTCATCTATCATCTATCCACACTTAGGTTTATCTATCTATTCATGTTTCTATCCATCATCATCATCATCATCATCACCACCATCATCATCATCTCTCTCTCTCATTTCTTCTCTCTCTAATATTTCTCTATCTTTATCCTCTCTCATTTCCTTCCCTTCTGTTTCAAAGGAAGAAGTCTACTCATCCCTCTTGCCAATGCTGATTCCCCATGACACCCACTTTGATCACCCATTTCCCCTTCATCTTCACTCTTTCCCTCCCCCGTAGGCCAGGCCTCCTCTCTCTACTCCTCCCATTCACTTTAATCTATGATTGCTGATCTTCTCTCCCTTTCAGCACCAGACTTGTGGGAGTGTTTACACTTGACCCTCCTTTTCTTCCGGGGCCTACTCTCACCTTCTTGCTTCCCGTACTCCCTGCAATTTGTGTCACTGCAATGAAACTGTTTTCTTTGAGGTCACCCAGGACCTTGTGGGATCCGTTGACTTTTTCTCATTCTTCATCTTTCCCAAACTCTC
>CM053596.1:20209510-20244177 GCA_028646575.1 Pseudocheirus occidentalis | reverse complement strand
CCACTCCTCCCTCCTCCCTCCTGCCTTCTCTTCTCCCTTTCCCCCTTCCCCCTTTCCCTCCACTCCTCCCCCTTCTCCTCCTCTCTCCCTTCCCCCCTCCCTTCACTTCCATTCTTCTTTAACTAAAGCACATTGATTCCTAATAAGAACAACCCAAATATTTCTCTTCTCTGGTAATCTCCTGCCAGCCTTCCTGGTTCAGCTTTGGGTGAAGGCATGAGGAAGCCTGGGAGGGCTAGAGACACTGACAGAAGGCTCCAGGGATTGAGGAGCTCCAGGCCAGGAGAATGTGGGCCTCAGGACCAGATATTGGGATTGGGCAAGTTACTTCTTTCTGGGCTTCAGTTTCCTCATCTGTAAAGTGAGGGACTTGGACAAGTGACCCTTGAAGCCATCACATCAAACTCCTTCATCCTTCTCAGTTTATAGATGGAGATTCTGAAACCCCAAGAAGCTGAGACGCCTACCCAGGATCACACAGGGAGTAGTCATCAGAGGCAGAATTTGAACCCTGCTGGGTGGTGCAGTGGGTAGCAACAGGCCCAGAGTCAGGATGACCTAAGTTCAAATCTGGCTTCAGATGTTTACTAGCTGTGTGACCCTGGGCAAGTCACTTCACCCTGCCTCAGTTTCCTCATCTGTCAAATGAACTGGAGAAGGAAATGACAAACCCCTCCAGTATCTCTGCCAAGAAAACTCCAGATGGGGTCATGAAGAGTCAGACATGACTGAGAACCGACAGCAACAGCTTCTTACTGCAGGTGCCTTCCAGCTCTAAATGTATTATCTCTATGGCACTTTTATCCTTGGGGAGTGGGGGCTTGCAAGGCTTCCACAGAGATTTTTCTGGTGGGTTCTCTCAATGCCAGTTGCCTTGGTCCCTCTGTTCCTCCCAACTACTGGGAAAGCAGACCTCCCAGCCGGAGACAGGAATTCCTCTAGAGCACCAGCATTTTATACCCTGAATCTTTGAATCCCCCGCATCAGAGGGCCATGACATAGTCCTCTGTTTCCAGTCTCCAAGTCTTTGCACAGGCTGTTTCCTACACCTGGAGCACTCTCTCTCCTCACCTCCAATTTCCTTGAAGGTTCTGTGGAAGCCCTGCCTAATAGATGAAGTCTTTCCTGGGCCCCCCTTTAGCTGGCATTCCCCTCCCCTCTTCCTGCCTCACTTTTTGTCTCTCTTATATAAACTCTTTGGGGACAGGCACGATCTTTGCTTTTGTTTTCTCGTTAACTGGTGCACACAGTAGGTGCTTTAAAATGCTTGTTGATTGATCGTGCCAGCAGGATCCCAGAATCTCAGAGCTGCTAGGAGTCTTCAAATGCTAGGGGTCATGTAACCTAACCTATGGCCAAGAGGAATCCCCACTAGAATAGATCTGGCTGGTGGTCATCGGGACTTTGTACGAAGACCTCCAAGGACAGGGAGCTCACTACCTCCTGATGCATCCCAAATACAAATATAACGAGACAGTGAAATTATTGTGGGGGTGAGGAGTAGGGGTAGAGGGGAAGGGAAGAAGCAGTCGTAGAGTCCCTTCTGTTTGCCAGACACTGTGCTAAATGCTGTTTACAATTATTTTCTTATTTAATCCTCAGGGGCCGATAGGTACTATTGTTACCCTATTTTACAGGTGAAGAAACTGAGGCCGAAGGAAATTCAATGGTTTACCCAGAGCTTTACAACTAGAAAACATCTGAGCTGCAATTTATTTGAACTCAGGTCTCAGCCCTTCGTCCACTGTCATCATCTACCTCTAAATAGTACCCGAAGACTGAGAAAGCTGGAGGAGACACAGAAAAAGAAACAGGAGAGAGAGGAAAAAAGACAGAGGCAGAAACAGGGACAGAGAGACAGAGATGGGAACAGAGACAGAGAGACGGAGACAGGAACAGAGACAGAGAGACAGAGACAGGAACAGAGACATGCTGAGGCCGAGGGGTCCAGTTAGGGGCTGCAGCCTCTGAATGTTGCTGACAAGCAGGGAGGCGCAGAGTCTGCCAGAGTTAGTGTGTCTCCCATCTGTCCCTCTGCTGACTAGCATCTCAGGCTGCTAATCAGAGGTGATCAGCCTTCTTTCTCACCATCATTCCCCAGGAATTTCCCGTCTCAGGCTCCAGGCCCTGTCAGACCCAGGTCCCAGATCAGAAGCTGAGATCAGGCATTTGATGGCCAGCAAGGCTGGGCTGGGGTTGTCACTCCTTCAGGTGAGTATTGAGGGGCTGGAGGGGGGATGGGGGAGTTGGGCTGGGCAGAGCCTGAGTTATGGAAGAGAAGGATGGAGGCTCTGGGAGGCGGGGGGGGGGGGCTGAGTATATTCCTCTCACATCGGGAGCTCCTCTGGTCCTAAGAGCAGAGAACGTGGGTTTCCTTCTCTTCTGACTTGGGGTTCTCTTTCAGGCCAGGCCTTCCTGAGGGCAGAGCCATGGGTCTCACTCCTCAGACCCGAGGGTCCAGCCCAAAGCCATATATACTAGACACATATACACATACACGTATGGAACTGTGTGTGTGTGTGTGTGTGTGTGTGTGTGTGTGTGTATGGGAGCAGCCAGGAAGCTCAATGGATAGAGTGCTGGGCCTGGAGTCAGGAAGACTCATCTTCCTGAATTCAAATCCAGCCTTAGACACTTCCTAGCTTTGTGACCCTGGGCAAGTCACTTCTCCCTGTTTGCCTCAGTTTCCTCTTCTGTAAAATGAACTACAGAAGGAAATGGCAAACCAATCCAGGATCTCTGCCCAGAAAACCCCAGCCGGGGTCACAATGAGTTGGACATGACTGAAATATGATCGAACCACAACAGATACCCACAGGTATGATGGAAGATAGCCGTTGGGTGGGGGAGGGGGATCTGTAGGAGCAGACCGGGCAGGGGAGGGGGTGTCTCTGGGGCAGAACAGGCCATGCCATTCTAGGCTCTGTCCAAGGCTGGAAAGGGCCACAGAGGAGGCTTCTGGTCCAATCCCCATTTCATAGCAGGTCCAGGCCCAGCAGATGGTGAAAGATGCTGCCCATGTCCCCGGACCAGCAGCTGGCCAGGTCCTGTGGGGCTGGGGCCTAGCATGCCCCAGGCCTAAGGATACCAGACGCCCTGGACAAGAGGGCTGAGGGCCCACAGAGGTCAGTGCTCACTCCTCCCACAGCACTCTGGATTCGCCCCGGGGCAGAGAGGGTTTGGAGCCCGAATATCACAGAGAGAAGACATGTGGTTTGATTCCAACAAGGGGCTGACTTCGCAGCCAGGAGGGAAAAACAACGATTTCCCAGCACCAGCGTGTGTGCACGTGTGCTCACACAGACGCCCTCTTGCACTCCTAAGCCCACACTTCTAGCAGCAACTGTGGCAGCAGCCAGAGGCCCAGGCAGCCCATGCCCAGCACCAGCACAGAGCAGTGAGGCACGCGGGAGGGGGCAGCTCCGGGCTGGGCGGATCTCTGAGCTCTCTCTATCTGTGACCGAAGGCATCAGAGAGGAGGACATGTGAGGGCCTCTTTAGCTGCAGATCTGTGACCTCCTGGCACAAATACGGAAGGGGGTCTAACAAGAGAACATCTAAAAAGCATAGTAGGTGCTGTATGATTGGGAGTGGCTATGATTAGTCATCAATTTTGGACCTGCAAGGGCAGAAAGTAGGCACCCCAGTCACAGACAGATCCATGGCTATGGAGTCACCTTGGCACAGTGGCTCGAACCCTGGCCTTGTAGACAAGAAGATCTGGGTTTGAATACTGTTTCTGACATTTATTAGTTGTATTATTTAGTATTCCTTGACTTCATTTTCTTTTTCTGTAAAATGGGACAGTAACAACACCTGCCTCAGAGGGTTGTCGTGAGGATCGGCTGAGATCAGGCTCATCGGCTCATAGCCAGTAGCGACCTTGGGGACCAGCTGGTCCTGGAGGGTTCCACAAGCAGGAATGGTAGAGGTGGCTTCAAACCCCGGACTCTTTGCACCTACTACAAGACCCAGAACATGCTTTGCAAACTTTGAAATTATAGATATTACAGTGATGTATATGCAGATATATCCTTCCTTTCTTTCTTTCTTTCTTTGCTTCCTTCCTTCCTTCCTTCCTTCCTTCCTTTCTTCCTTCCTTCCTCCCTCCCTTCCTTCCTCATATACTGCACCCAACTGTACACCAGTGCCAGAGATGCAAAATTGAAATATGTCCCTACCTTCTAAGAACTCAGCTTGTAGAGGGAGTAGATGCAGGGGTATGCTGGTAAATATTTGACAATTGACTTTCCAAAAGCCCAGGACCCCTTTTAAGTATAATCTTCATTGCTCATTGTAATAATTTTCATTATTAACATTTCTTCCATCACTTTCTTAACAAACCAATACATCAAAGCTTGGTTCGCAGCCCTTGCTGATTTCTGAGGCATGAATGCTCATGCTGACTCTTGTGAGTGGGTTAGAGCTGCCTCCAGCAAGTCCCTGGTAGAAGTCACAGAAGCAGATAATGATCTTGGGATCTGGGGATTAAAACGGGGAGGGGCCTCACAGGTCATCTAATTCCTCATTTTATGCACAGAAAGACGCCTAGACCAGTGAGAATGATTTGCCTAAGGTCACACTGGTAGGACAGAAAAGAACCCATCTTCAAATCTTAGCTTTGCTACTTATCTGAATAAGGGCAGCTAGGGAGGTACCATAGTGCATAGAGCCCTCCTCTTGGAGTCAGGAAGACTCATGCCCCTGAGTTCAAATCTGACCTCAGCCGCTTAGTAACTGTGTGATCCTGGGCAAGTCACTTTACCCTGTTGGTCTCAGTTTCCTCCTCTGTAAAATAAGCTGGAGAAGGGAATGGCAAACCCCCACACATCCAGTCAGCTACTGAAACTTGTCATTTCCACCTCCACAGCATCTTTCATAGCTGACTAATTCAGGGCCACATTGTCTCTCAAACTGACCTACTGGTCTTCTGGTCTCCGGTCCCTGCCGTCTCTAAGCCATCCTCCACAACGGCTCCCCAAATGTTATTCCTGAAGCTCAGGCCTGACCACATTATTCCTCACTCAACGAACTCCAGGAGTTCATTATGAATAATAAGAGCTAGTGTTTATATGGGCAGCACTTACAGGTTGGCACAGCGCCTCACAAACACTATCTTGTTTGACTCACAACAGTCCTGGGAAGTGGGTTTTCTTATTATCTCTGTTTTACAGAGGGGGATACCAAGGCACAGAGAAATGAAGTGACTTGTTCAGAGTCTCACAACTAGAAAGTGTCTGAGGCATGACTTGAACTCAGATCTTTCTTGACTCCAAAGCTAGCCCTCTTTGCCTTGTACTGCTTAAATGTGAGCCCACCATCCCCAGGGACCCAGAGGGTAGATCAGACAGTGCACCCCAGTTTGGATGGGGGAGGCACCTGTACTTCTGCTCTTGCTGTATCTTCTCAGTAAATATCTCTGTAAATGCTGATTGATGTTCATTGGTTAATTGATATTGAGGAGAAATCAATTAAATGGATGGTATTGTTGAGTCACTGTTTCTTCATGATTGCATCTGAGGATTTTTTGGTAAAGGTGCTGGAATGGTTTGCCATTTCCTTCTCCAGCTCATTTTACATATGAGGAAACTGAGGAAAACAGGATTAAGTGATTTGCCTAAGACAGCTAGTAAGTGTCTTAGGCTGGATTTGAATTCACATTCTGCTCACTCTAGACCTGCACTCTACCTCCTGCACCACCCAATCGCTGGTGTTGATGACATTCAGGAGATATTAACCAGCACCAGTAAGTACTGTTGAAATTGGTGCACTGGAATGGGGGCTTGAGTCCAGTGTTAGAAGGTGTGCTTCACTGAAAATCTGAGGGGGGGGAGATGTAGCTCTGTGACTACAAAACATGGATTGGGGGGAGGAAATCCACGGTCTCTGATCTCTGCGTCTTATATGCTCTTCTATTTTCCTGTTGTCTCCACAGGTAGAATGTAAACTCCTTGAAGGCAGGCTTGGAATTGTCAGACTCCTGTGTTCCAACCCTCATCACCCACTCACATACCGGCGCATTGTTTTGCTTGTTGACTGATTAAATGCTTGTGCATTGATTGATTATATCAGCCTGTTTCCTGGAAGTAGAGGCCATCTTATATCAGCACCAGCCCTCTGAAATTCTGATCTACCTTCATGCCTGCTTTTCCATTCCTTCCCTCCCCTCTTTCCCGTCCTCCTCCTGCCTCACACACCAGGGCCTGGTGACTGCACTTTCTCCTTGAAAAATCTGCCGGCCCCCTTTTGTCATTCCCTCGATAAATTTAAGTCAGAATATCCTAACACAAAACCATGGAAATGAAAAAATGCAAAGAATAACCCCAATAAATTTAGAGCAAATGTTGCAAAATTATAAGCAAATTGTTATTTTGGCATCAAAGGAGAGATATGAGAGGCTCCCCATCCCTCGCTCCTTTGCAGAAGTGGGACCATTGCAAAGAATGTCAGACTTTTTTTTAACATACTGATTGTTTTTGCTGAATTTTAGGGGTTTACTCTCTTGTAAAAGATGATTCTATGGGACTCATTTGGTCAACAAAAATTTAAGGGCTTACTGTATGTTGGGCATTGTGCTAAGGGCTGGAGATCCAAAGAAAGGCAAAAGACAGTTCCTTCCCTCAAGGAGCTCCCAGTCTCATGGGGAGTCAATACACAAGCAAGCAGGTATAAACAAGCTAGAGACGGCAGAAACTGGAGAAAGTCAGCAGAGAGAAGGCGCTGGAATGATGGGGGATCAGCCCAGGCTTTTTGGAAGAGGAAGGACAGAAGGAAGGAAATTCAGGTGATGTAAGAACAATGATGTCAACTGACTTTATTTAATTAAAAAAAAGAAATACTTGTTTCATGAAGTCCAAGTGGGCAAGGCCTAATGGAGTCGCTGGACTCGTTTCTGGAGAGGAGCTGGTGCTCCAGAGTGAATGGCTGCTGGTAGCTGACCTTTACACAGGCTGTGTGGTTTGCTTTCGGCCTCACAACAGTCCTTCGAGGGAGCTGCTGTGATGAGCCATATTTTCAGGGAAGGCGATGGTGCTTCAGAGAGGGAGCTTGACCGGCCGGGGTCACACAGCTAGCAGGACTCTGGGTCAGGATTCTAAGGCACACCCAAGGTCTGGTTGTCCTGGGGTGTGCCCTAACCCTTCCCTTCCTCACCCACCAACACTAGGATGGTCCGGGCTGGCAGGGCTCAACACTGGTGACCCAGCTGCTCCCCTGTTCTGTGGCCCTGGAGAGAAGCCGTGGAGGGCAGGGAGTTAAGGAGGACTGACTGACCTCTCCAAGGCCTCCTGACCCCCCTCCTCCCCTCACTAACCCCTCCTTCCTTCAGAACAGCAGGAGGCCTTGGTGCTGAAAGAGAAATGGATGCTCCCAGGCTGACCCCAGGCCCTCAGGCTGCAGCTCTGGAGTGAAGGTTGATTTACGGGCTCTCTTCAGAGCCCAGGTCCGGCGCCTGCTCCCCACAGGCCCTGGCCCTGAGCCCCAACCCCTCCCCCCTCCTTCCAAGCTTCCCCTTCTCACCTGCAGCCTTCCTTTGCGTGAAGAGCTCAGGGGAGATGGGGGAAAAGGAGGTCGGGCACAAGAGGCCCTGTACCAGGGGCTGGTGCTGAAATGGGTCCTCCCTGCTGGGTCCTGAGACCCCCAGACAACCCTGGAGAGGAACCCAAGGGCAGACTCACTGAGAGAAGCATTAAGGGAGGGGGAGGAGGGGGAGGAGGAGGAGGAGGAAGCGGAGGAGTGGGAGGGAGATGTTAACAAAAGGAAAGAAAGAAAAGTTAAGGGTGAGGAGAGCTGGGGCTTTCCCCCTCCAACTGGGGCTTCCTGAGCACAGGGCCACATCTCCCCTTTACCCCAGATGCTCCCCAAAGAAAGGCTCCATCCTCCCATCAGACTGGGGCCCGGGACAGGCTGCTCCTCCTCCCTTGTCCGGGGCTCCCGTCAGGTCAGGGCCATGTCTCAGACCTCAGAGATGTGAGGAAAGTAGCTTATCTCCTCCCTCCCTCCCTCCTTCCTCAGGCTCCCATAGGGCAGGGCCACATTTCCCCTTCCCACAAAGGGCTTGCCTAGGACAGGACCAGGTCTCCCCCTTTTCCCTAAGGCCAGGACCAAAATTTCCTCCTTAGATAGGGAAGTTCCAAAGGGTAGAATGAGAGTTGTGCTGGGTCAGGGGCAATTGCCTTGGGAGGGACGGTTCCCTGGTCTGGGTGAGTAAGGGCTCTCAGACCCTGACCATCAGCCCTAGGGCAGGGCTCCTGGTCAGGAAGGTACCTCCCACAGCCAGGTTCACTGGTCGATCTGAGGAAGTTCATTCTGAGGATTATGGACTGAGTTCAAATTGAAGAATGTGAATGTCCGGCTCCAGTCTGACTGGAAGCTTCCCTCTTGAGGCGACCCCAGTAAAGGCCCTATTTGTGCTGGCCATAGGGTGAGCAGAGGGGGCACCAGGCCAGAGCTGAGCAGATTGGCTCCCTCCCTGACTTGAGGCTTGGGGGCCCAACTTGGACAGAGGGAAGCTGGGGAGGGGGACATCTAAACACTTCCTCTCCATCTTATAGGTTGTTCTGGGGTCTGGGAGAAGGCCAAACTATGACCACCTACCCCCTCAGATGTCCTGCCCCAGTCCCTGCCTCAGTGTCCCCCTTTCCTCTTTCCTGAGTCCCCAGGTTTCTCACCAGGGCTAAGCCCTGACCCTTTCTAGCCTCAGTTTGGCTTGATGGGCCTGGAAGATGGGGCAGAAGTGTAGGGAGGCTCCTGGATGCTCAGGGGCCTTCAGATTGACTGGGGCTACAGTCTGACTTGGTGGGCTATGGCAGGCTGCAGCTTTGAGGAGATGGTCCTGTGGGGTGCTGCTGCTGGGAACCAAGAATCCAATCGCAGATCTGAGCACAGGGATGGCTACCAGGCCACGGCCCAGCCTGTGAGATAGGAGGGAAATGGACAATCAGAGGGACAGATGAACACGGTGCAGAACAGAGTTGTGTGTGTGTGGGGGCAGGACATCAGCCTCAGAGGGGTAGCGGTGGACAGGCAGATAGAACGGACAGAGAGATGCTATGGACGGGCAGACAAAGGGTGAGAGAGCTGACCAGAGGATCAAACAGACGCTGGGAACATAACAAGACTGGAATAATGAGAACATTTAGAGGAATGTGCCCTCCCTGTCCCGGGAGGGAGGCAGCAGGTGAGAAGGTGAGGGATAAGGATCTCCCGAAGTCTGCACACAGCTGGGCCTGCCTCCAGCAGTGACCAGGTCTAGTCCCCAGAGCCCAGGAAAGGGAAGGGCATCCTGGGAACAGACTGGGGGGGAGTGGGGGGAGGCTAGGAGGAAAGATGAGGACTGAGGAAGGAGGAGGGGAGCTGGGGGAAGCAGGGGCAGTGGAAGAGAAGAGGGCTCCTCCTCTTCCCTCACCTCTCTTCTCTCTCCTCAGAACTCTAGAAAATGGCCGGGCTGGTACCTGGCCTAGAAAGGGTTCCCCTCTTTCCCAGACCCCAGGAAGGGCATCATCACTTCTTGTCTCAGTGACTGGGCAGTCCTGGCCCTTGTCTGCCCTGTAGCCCATATAGAAAGCATGGGCTGGTTTGTAGGGAGATGTGGAGCTTTCAGGAAAAGTGTTGATATCCTTGTGTCTGTGTATGTAAAACTGCCCAGGGCAGGGCTCAGAGTCAGTGAGGAGGATCTGGGTTTTAATCCTGCCCCGGCTTCTCACTGGCTGTGTGACCCTGGGTAAGTGGCTCACATTCTCAGTCTGTAAAATGAGGGGAGGGCCTTCTAAAGTTTCCCTTGAGCTCTAGAGATGAGACTGTTGGTGACTGCGTCTTCATTCGTATATAAGGGCCAGCTGACTGCACTGGAGGCTTGGACAGGAGGTGGGGTGCAGGCAGGGAGGGGTGCATGTTGGGGACCATTAGCCTGCCCTGGAGTAGTCATGTGATCCTCCCTCCTGTGCTCAGCTTGGGTCCCCTGAGTGTAGGGACAGTCCCCAGACTGACCAGGCCAATAGAGAACCTTCAAGAGCGCTATTCTGGGGCCCCCTTGTGTGTGGGTCTGTGTGAGGCTGGGCACATGACTGTCTGGGCTTAGCCCATTATCCATCTCGATATCTCTGCATGTAGAATTGTATGTGTAGGTATTGTGAGGGTGTGTGTGTGTGTGTGTGTGTGAAGGCCTGAACTCTTGTGAAAGCCTGAGGCTGTGCCTGCATTCATTCATGTGGGTCAGGGACACGTGTGTGTGTATGTGATGTGAGTGTCTCCTGCACGTGTTTGTATGTACGTGGGCCTGGGTCTGCTTGTGTGCCATGTGTGCGACTGTATTGGGAAGCTGGTTGTGTTCCTTGCTGTGGCTT
Source organism: Pseudocheirus occidentalis (assembly GCA_028646575.1). NCBI lineage: Eukaryota > Metazoa > Chordata > Mammalia > Diprotodontia > Pseudocheiridae > Pseudocheirus > Pseudocheirus occidentalis. The sequence goes on along the minus strand of CM053596.1, from coordinate 20,233,834 downwards.
GGTGCTTTGTCCCTGATTCCCTATGGCTGTCCACATGTGGCATGTGGTATGGCTATGTGTGGGTCTCTGCGGGCTGGACTGAACTCAGGGCCTCAGGACTCTGTGCACCCTGGAGCCTCCTCCCTGGCAGTAACATCAGCGTGAGAAAGACATCTTCATAGTAACAGCACTGTGGTGATGAGGTCACTCTGGCGACATGAACCATAGCTATGATGTCATGGTGATGACCTTACAGCATCGATGATGTCACCATTGGTGACAATGCTGTGGCATAGTAAGTCCCTTGCTGTCTTCACGACTGCTCCTTAAGTAGCAAACGCCCCAGCCCTGTCTTGGACCGTGGCCCCACAGTTTCTTGATGTCTAGGCCTTCATGGTGGGGGCAGCCAATTTGGGAGTCTCAATGTGGGGCATGGAATTACTTACCAGCAGGGCCACCCCTGAACCCAGCCTGGTCAGCTGGCTGGCCTCTGGAAGGACCCCATTGTGTGTGGGGAGGGGGAGTATGTACAGCGGGCCCCCAGCCTGTATCCCTTTCTTTTTCCCATCAGCCTCTGGGCTTCTCATCTTCCTCCAGAGCAGAGGAGATGCCTGGTTTCCCTGTCCCAGAGCAGAATACTTCTGTAATTAATTGCAAAGACCCAATTACATTCCCCTCCTGACCCTAACTGTTCTTTTTGGAAAAATAATTTTGGTGGGAGCTTTGAAAGTTGGTGCTGAGGCCCTGGAGTGGGTATTTATACAGGGGGGACTGTGCTAATATTGACTTAAGATGGGATTCTGTTTGTTGGGAGGGGAGGCAGGAGGTTCAGCTCTCCTAACCCCTCCTTTCTGTACTTCAGAGAGATGGTCCCCAAGACAGGACCTGAGGCTTCGAACAGCCCAACCCCTCATGTCTGTTCCACATTAAATAGGAAGACGGACCAGAATGACCCTGGCAGGTTCAACAAAAAGTCCTAGTGATGCTGGGGGAAGGGGAAACATCAGGTGGGAGGGACCTGAGAGGCCAGGCCCCTGCCTCTGTGGCCCCCTCAACTCCATTTGCCCTTCTGCTCAGATTCTTATGGCATCATGGGAGCTGGAAGGGTCCTTACCACTCACTAAGGGACCTGAACCTAGCTTCTTCATGTTATTGATGGGGAAAGTCAGGCACAGAGAATTTGGTTGACTTTCCCAGGGTGACACAGCTAAGGTGTGAGATAAGATCTGAACATGGGTCTTCCTGATTCCAAGTCCATTAAAGCACCTACTAGGTGGTGTAATTTGTTGATGATATTGCTGGTTGAGTAAAGTCAGGGTTTCTGGGAATGCCTTTTCCACAGTCTCTTTTGGTTCAGACTTCTTTGGGCTCAGGACACAGTCAGAGCATGGTGAAGGGCACCTTCCTCCACCTTCCTCCTGGATTCCTCCCAAGCCCCTCGTACTGCCTAGGAGACTCTTCCCTCCTAAGAGCCGAGCTTGCTGGAGGGGTCTGTCCTCGCAATTAGAGACAGCTGCTAGTGCCTAGCCTGGATTCAGGAAGACCTGAGTTCAAATCCAGTTTCAGACACTTACTAGCTGGGGGGCCCTGGGCAAATAAGTGCACCTCAGTTTCCTCATCTCTAGAATGGAAATAACAACAGCATGTACCTCCCAGGGTTGTTGTGAGGGTCAGATAGGATCATTTTTCTTAAGTGTTTATTATAGTACCCAGTACACAGTAGGTATTTAATAAATGCTTATCCCCTTCTTCCCCTTTCCTGGGTTCTGCCCTTACAAAAACTCCTTTGTCCCAGAGATTCCATCATCCCCTAGACTCTGTCCTGATATGCTCCTCCTCCTGACCTCTGCCTCCTGGAATCCCCTGCTCTCCTTCAAAACTCAGGTACCAACCTGCCCCCATCCCTAGCTGTTGGTATACTCCCTCCCAAACCACGTTGAATTCATTTTTCTTATCTAGTCTGTACGTACTGATGTGCCTATGTTTCCATCTGTCATTAGAAGACAAACTTCCTGAGGGCAGCGAATGTTTCACTTTTGTCTTTGTCTTCCCAGCACAGTGCCTGGCATGCAGAAGGGACTTAATAAATGCTTGCTGATTGAAAATAGGTTTAGCCCTTGCTTGATTTTCTATCCTGCCAGGCCTCATAGGGCTTCTGAAATTCTAGTCAGTCAATCAAGTCCTTGCTATGTGGTAGGCACTGAGCTAAGCACCGAGGATACAAAGAAAGACCAAAAAAAAGAATCCCAGTCCTTACCCTCAGGGAGCTTACTTTCTAGTGGGAGAGGACATGCAAACACTGATGTATGGACAAGAAATATACAGGATAAAGTGGAGATAAACAATAGAAGAAAGGCAGTAGTCTTATGGGGGGACTGGGAAAAGTATCTTACAGAAGGTGGAATTTTGGCTGAGACTTACGTTTTTTAAAATAATATTTTATTTTTCCTCAGTTACATGTAAAGACAATTTTTGACATTCATTTGAAAAAATTTTTGAGTTCCAATTTTTCTCTCTCCCTCCCTTACCTCCTCCTTTCCTGAGACAGTAAGCAATTTGATACTGGTTATACATGTTCAATCATGCAAAACATATGACCATATTAGTCATGTTGTGAAAGAAGCCACAGATCCAAAGGAAAAAAAACCCACAAAAAATACAGAAAATGAAAAATAGTCTGTTTTGATCTGCATTCAGGCTCCATAAATGTTTTTCTCTGGAGGTGAATAGCATTTTTCATCATGAGTTCTTTGGAATTGTCTTGGGCCATTGCACTGCTGGGAACAGCAAAGTCGTTCATAGTCGATCATTGTACAATGTTGCTGTTACTGTGTACAATGTTCTCCTGGTTCTGCTCATTTTACTCAGCATCAGTTCATGCAAGTCTTTCCAGGTTTTTCTGAAATACATATTCTCATAATTTCTTATAGCACAGTAGTATTCCATTCCATTCCATTTGTATACTACAGGTTTTCTACTCATTCCCCCATTGATGGGCATTCCCTTAATCTCCAATTGTTTGACACCCCAGAAAGAGCTGGTATAAATATTTTTGTACAAATAGGTCCTCCCCCCCACATTTAAAAAAAATCTCTTTGGGATACAGACGTAGTAATGGATGTAGTAGACAGCCGGGAGGCTGGCCCAGAGTCCATTCTCCTATGAGCTCTATCCACACAAGAGAGGGAAATAATAATAGCTCAGCCATTCTGTCACTCCCAGTGTGAACCTGAGCACATCACATAAACTCACTGTTTCCTCATCTCTAAGATGATGGGCTTGAGGGAAATGCCCCCTAAGGTTCCCTCCATCTTTACCTCACATATGTGGCTTTGAACAAGGTCCAGGGTCTCAGTTATGTTATGATATAACATAATATAGTATAATAATATAGCATAATATAGCATAATATAATATAATGTAATGTAATATAATATAATACAGTACAATACAATACATAATACGATAGAATATGATATGTTATGTTACGTTATGTTATGTTATGTTATGGCACAACATGTCATGACATAACATGTCATAACATAATATAAATTTGCAAAATGCTCACTTTACTTGGTCTCATTCTAGTCTCTCAAGAACTCTGTATGGTATGTCCTATTACTATCTCCTTTTTACAGATGAGGAGACTTACCCTTAAATATAAAACCTTTTGTTAACAAAAAGAAGATAAAACTAGACACTTATGGTTAGGAACTTTCTCGGAAAATCCTTATCAAAGAAGCAGAGATGCTGACGGCATGGTAATGCGCTTTCTCTGAGGTGCTTTCCCAACTTGCACTGGCACTTGAGGACCGGGTCTCTGGAGGGTGGCCACTCTCATAGGTTTCAAAGGTATAGTCTGTGGAGTCTGTACTCCTAAAACTCTAGTTCATGAGCCCCCGACAGTAAGCTTACCTTTAATAGTCAGCCGGTTGACCTTTTTGCTCAAAGACATTGACTAAAATAACACAGTAACAAAAGTAGCTAAAAACATTTCTCCCTCCCATAAATCTGAGGCTATGTACAAATAAATTCCATGACAAGAATGGGCACAAATTCAGAGTACTCTGGTAGTAAGATCCCAGTGTCACTTTTCTTCTCGTGTTGCTCCTACCTGGACTGTTGGAGTGAACTACTTATCTGCTCCTCTCCACAGGTCAGCTCTCAACTGTCAAGGCTGGTTCTTTCATCTCTGCTTCCAGTGGCTTCATCACTTGAAGCTTCCTGCTTGGCATGTGGCTCCTCTCTGTATTCATGTCTCCATAGAGAGTGTATCCTCTGCTCTATGCTAGATAGAGCATGGAGCTCTAGCTCCATGGTGCTGTTTGCTGGGTAAGTATTGTATTATTAAAAACTGTGGTTGATGAGACACTAGGAGGGTCAAAAGAAATCCATCCCTGACTTCATTCCTCTGGTGGATGCACATGTCCCACTCCCCTAAACTGCAGCCTGTCTGAATTGCCCACTCCTACCTGGACTAGCTACCTACCTACTTCAAAGGACCATTAAGGGTGTCAACAATCTTTTTTTTTTTGCTTTTTTTTTTTGGAGGGCAATTGGGGTTAAGTGACTTGCCCAAGGTCACACAGCTAGTTTTTGTGTTAAGTGTGTCTGAGGCTGGATTTGAACTCAGGTCCTCCTGACTCCAGGGCTGGTGCTCTATTCACTGCGCCACCTGGCCGCCCCTGGGTGTCAACAATCTTAACTAGCCAAGGACAGCTCTCCCTTCCAAAGAAATCAAGGAATTCATTCACATTTTGTAAATGCATGAAGGGTAATATATATATATATATATATATATATATATTAATGTGTGTGTATATTATATATACACACACATTAATTCCTAGTTTCTTCCTTTTATCTTCTGTAATTATTTCTTGACCTGGAAGGCTGGTCAGGGAGCAACACCACTCATACTTCCCATAGTAATAACTGACATTTATCCAATGCTTTAAGATTTGCAAAGCACTTAAGTTATGACTTCATTCTGTCCTAATGACAATTCTGCAAGGTAGCTGCTAACATTATCCACATTTTAGAGATGAGGAAACTGAGGTCAAGGTGACTTGCTTAAGATCACACACACGCTTGGTACTCAGCAGGACCTGGATTCAAATGCTGGCCCCTCGTGTCCAAATTTGGCGCTCCTTCCCTTGTTATTGATGTCCTAGGTACACATGAGATCTGGACTTGCGCGAAATCTACTCTTTAAGTACCCCCTCACAGCCAGAGTGGGTCTTACTCCCCTTCCTTGTCTGACCATCCAGACCCCTTATTGATGGGTCAGGGAAACAAAATATTCCTTTGTATTTCCCTGTTTTACAAGTTTTTCTTCCACAGAGGGAGAGCCAAAGGCACCCTCCCTGCCCTTGCAAGGAAGAAGACCCTTCTCTGGGGAAGTCTAATTTGTTGCCCATGGGGTTTGGTCCCAGCTCCATCCTACAGAAGGGACAAGCTCAGCCATCCCTTGGTCTTTGGGCTGGCCTGGGCATTCCTTTTCTTATCTGTACAATACGGATGTTGGAATAATAGATGGTTGCTGAGGTCAGTTCCACATCTAGGTCTGTGAGCCTGTGGTCTCTTCTCTCATTCTCCTCTACCTCTTCTCCTCTCTTTTCTTCTCTTCTTGTTCTGCCCCCTTGCAATTCTGACCCATGACAACTCTTCTCCGTGCAGAGACCAATAGAGGTGATCCAACTCCCCCCCCCCACTCCCTTCCCATTGCCAAATACTCCTGTTCTTTTGTTTTTCCTCATGGGACAAGCCTCCCTCTTTCATTTTCTCCTCAGATATGGTCTAAGGAGGTGTCACAGAACCTCACAATCAGAGCTGGAAGGCACCTCAGCAGAGATAGTCACTCCCCACAACACCCCCCATCAGGGATCACTTGCTTGAAGTCCTCTCCAGCCATGGAGAGCCACCCCCTTCCCCTGTGGTGGCCCATCCCATGTAGGGGCAGCTCCTCATTCTGGGAAGTTTGTCCTTATATAGAGCTAGGATTGGCATCTCTGCAGCGCCCCCCTCCCTGCTCCTGAATGCTTTTTCTGCACAGCAGCCCTTTAAATATGGGAAGCCAGTACTCATGGCCCTCCTGGAGAGTTTTTTCTTCAACCTGAATCTCACTAGTTCTTCTACTGAGCCTCGGATGATGAGATATGCAGAGGCCCTTCCCCATCCCAAATGGAGTCAGGAAGAGTCAGACATGACTAAAAAGGATTGAACAAGAACAAAACATGGCCACCTCTGTGCCAAGTGCTGGAAGCAACAAAGCAGTCCCTCACCCATATGGAGCTTCCGTGGGGGTTGTGGAGGAAAGGATGGGGGAGGGGTTGGGAGACCAACAGGTCCACAGATAAATACACTCATATAAATAAACATGCTCTATCTGTGATTCTATTGAGAGAGGGAGCTTCCAGGGCAGGAAATTCTCTTCACCAAATACAGGTTTGCACATTCTCTACAACTTTTAGTCACAGAGAGAGGTCCAAATGACTGAGAGGTGAGGTGACTTGTCCAGGGTCACCCAGCCAGGATGTGTCAGAGGATGTACCCTGGGCTCCTAGGCCAGCTCGCTAGCCACATGGCATGCTGCCTCTCCAATCTAAGCTGGTCCTAAGTCATTACAGAGCAGGAGGATGTAGTTCATGAAGATCAAGAAGGGCTTCCTAGAGGGGGAAGCTGGAGATTCTGGGGCTGAGGTGAGAAAGGTAGGAGGGAGTAACTGGGAAAAGGCCTGGAGGTGGGAGTTTTATATACAGGGAACAGCTACAAGGCAAGGCTGGTTGGGATGTAGGAGGACACGAAGGGGAGTTCATGTATATAATAAGTGAGGAAGGGGGAGCAGGAGCCAGTCAGTGAAGGGTTTAACTGTGAAACAAATGGTTTTGTTTGAGATTCTGGAAGCTAAAGGGCACTGCCAGAGCTTCCTGAGCAGGGAGGGAGCACAGTCAGACCCATGGTCTGGGGACACCAATGTGAAGAAATCTCTGAAATTGATGTCCTCAGGCTGTGTGCCCAGCCCTAACTGCACGAGACTCCTTTCTGACACCAACCTTTCAGACTGTCCTAACATGGGTGCATCATGGGAGGCCTAGGGTAAGGAGAGGACCCTGGGTTCTGGGGGGCCTGGATCTATGGGACATGGATGAATGGATGAAGAGAAGGACAGAGATAGATAGATAGACAGACAGATAGATATAGTGATAGGTATATGGATAAAAGAGGTAGATAAATGGATAGGTAGGAAGATAGGTAGAAATATGGGTAGATAGGTAGGTAGGTAGGGATAGGGATAGATAGATGGATGTTAGAGATAGGTCAAGAATGAATAGATTATGGCAGGGAGAGATGAATGACAGAGATAGGTGGTTGTATGGGTAGATAAATAGATATAGGGATAGTTATATAGATATAGGTGAATGACAGAGATAGGTGGTTGTATGGGTAGATAAATAGATATAGGGATAGTTATATAGATATAGGTAGATGGATAGATAGATAGATAGATAGATAGATAGATAGATAGATAGATGGATAGATAGATACCTAAAGGGTTCATCTTGGTGCCTCTGAATGAGGCTCTCTAGAATACTGGAAAAAGGGGATCTCAGAATCAAGAGGCCTTACGTTCTGGACTTATTCAAGCTGGGACTCCTCCAAATCAAGAGCCTGAGCTGGAGGCTCTTCTGGGGGGAGAGCATCCCTTGTGCCACTGCCATCCCCAGTTCTATAATGAATTCAGATGGAAAATGTTTAGAGTGGAATCTTTCCTTCTTTCCTTCCCCCCACCAAATTGAATAATGGAAACCCTATGCAGGGAGGCTTGAGGGATTTAGCCTCCCTTAGGAAGTTCTTCCCCATGGGGGATGACTACAGTAGAAATGAGGGGTGACAGGACTGACAATGATGGGGATGGTGGTGATGATGATGGCGCCGTGAAGATGGGTCTGGTGGTGGTGGGGCCCCTGAAGATGACGACAAAGACATGGATGTGGGCAGGGCTGAGAGCAGTCATCATGGTGGTAGGAAGGTGACAACAGTGGTGAGGATGGCCGTGATGGTGTGATTATGGCAGTGACGGCAATGGTAATGCTAATGGTGATGGCCAAGAAAGTGACGATGGCTGTGTTGACAACAGCACAGGGGAAGACGGTAGAGACAGCGGTATAGGGGTAGTCTGGCAGCATGGCCATGAGATTGACAATTATACTATTCAATTAGAATAGACTTGGGGGAGGCAGAAAAGTCATGTTTCTTGAGAGCCCGGTTAGGAAAGGTATGGGCACTGTTGTTTGGCCAAAAGAGGCTGTCTCTGGATGGGATGTGCCTCCTCTCAGCCCTCGTGACAGCCCTGGACAGTCTATTCTGGGCTTGCCTCCATGCAGCTGTGCCTAAGAGTGTGCCCTCGTTTGGGATGAGGTGAAGAGGAGAGGCTCAGCTCCCCTCGCCCCAGAAAGGGGGCCCCAGGCCTTCTGATGCTGGCAGCGGCAAAGGCAGGGAAGCTGGCATTCCATCTCCTCCTCCATCCAACATTGGGAGGAGGCGGCCAGTTCCTGTATTCACACCTGCTCAATATCTGGGAACAGCATCTCAGCTACCCTTCCAACTTGGACAGCTGTGCTTTTAGGCTACTTCATCAAACTCAAAACAGACATTCAGAAGATGCCAAGGGCATTCCAGGGGTGGGGGGAGGCAGAGGACAAATACCATAGCCCCATTGCCCACATGTGACAATGACTCTGCAGTGTCCGCCACCTAATGCATGTCCCACATCCTCCCGGGTGGAGCCAGCCCAGAGAGCTGCACTTGGATCGGGGCCATAGGGTAGACGTGTGCCAGGGGTTCCTGAGAGACCTGACCATCCATGGCCCGAACCCTAGGTACTGGGCCCTGGGGTCTAAGGCAGGTCACAGCACAAACAGGTGCTGTGACCTTACCTCCAGAGCATTTCCTGGTAACTGTGGTATGAACATCTTGGCCAAATCTTCCTGCTTCCTGGCTCTGCCTTTTCCCATTGGTGAGCTTCCCTCCCCCTAGCCCCAGAATTATTCCTTTCCTGGTTCCAGCATTACTAGCATCTGGTACAATCAGCCATGCCAGAGAAATCTGGGCCCCATAGTTCCCTACCTCTTTCTCCATCCAGGTCAAGGGAAGCTGTTTGGGTTCAGAGCTCCCATTTCTTTGCCAAAGATTGGCCAGTCAATTTCCTCTCACAATCATCAGCCAACTAAAAACGGCCCATCCCTCCCTTTGCTAAATCCCCGCTACACCAAGGTCAGGCTGAGGGCCTCAGTTTCCGTTTCTGTATAATGAAAGGATTGGTCTTGTTGGCTTCTAATACTCCATCCAACTCTGTCTATGATTCTATGATCCCAAAGATGCTGAGGTCATTGGCCCCTTAGACACTTAACCTGGAATTGAGAAAGCACCAGATTTGGAGTCAGAATCAATGAATCATTCAGCAGTTATTAAGCACCTTCTCTGGTCAGGCACTGTGCTAAGTACTGGGGATGCAAAGAAAGGCAAAATCAGCCCCTGCCCTCAAGGAGCTTATAGTCTCATTGATATGAGCACACATAAATGACAATATCCATTATCTGGGGCTCTGGTCCTCTCCCAATAAGGAATTCATCTCTAAGCTCATGAATAAACAAATTCATTTCTGGGGGAACCTGAACTTTAAAGAGTGGGGTCTGACTCTTTCCCCGCCCTAATTCTCTTGCTCTGTCATCCCAGAGCTCAAAGGGAAATCACCGAAAGCTTAGGTTTGCCTCATGTCTGGGGGCTCCCTGAAAGAGAAGAAAACGTCTGTGTATCAGGTAGATTAAGTGTTGGACAGCTCTTTCTTGCCACTGTTATAAAAGAAATGCTTAAGACACATAAGAATGTATTGCCAAAGACTTGAAACAAGATGTAGTAATTTATGACTGCCGTTATACTCTCCTGGGGGTTTAATACCTAAAATATGGAGCACTTGGTGAGGCCATGGATTAAATATAATCATCTTCAATTGAGTATACACTGCCCAACCAGCTCCTTCAAAGTCCATGTCCTCTGACAAGCCAGGGCAGGGCTTGGGCTCATCCTTGCTAGTGATTGGTTTCCCTTCCAAGGAGCATTATAGTAGCTACAGGGCACATAGCAGGGACTCACCGAAGAACCTAGGAACTCCTAAACTCCAGAAACAGCCACTCTCAAAAAGTCTTTAATTCCCATGATTGCTGTTTGATCACCTGTGCTCAGGGAAAGAAACCCAAAGCAGAAGAGGTGGCCAGAGACCTGAGGCCAGGGCACAGGCTCCAGATGCCATGCATGAGCAGGTGCTGGGTGTCTGTATGTGGGGGTGAGGGAAGGCTACCTTCCTCCCTCCTCTGGAAGACTCGGAGAGAAGATTCCATAATACACATTCCAAGGACAGAAAGAAAGTAAGAGAATAGGAACTGCCTCTCCTTTTAAATTCTCAGTGGGCAGCTCTTCTAGTGGTCCATCCTCTGTGTGCTATCCCCATTCTCCTGCTACCACTAAGGGTATTAGTGGTAGCACTAAAGGACTAAGGGATTGCTGTATTGTTGTTAAATCTTTCAGTGCTGAGTTTGTTAGAGCTGGCCCAAGGGAGCTCCACCCATGCTCCAATGCAGTATCCTCTTAAGTGGGATGGGGGACGGTGGTGGAGGAAGACTTGTTGCCCTGATTACATACAATACATGCAGAAGAAGTAGGAGGTGACTCTGGGGGTAGGAGGGGAGCACCAGCAGCTAGTGAGGTAAGATCTGATGTAGCAGGTGGGACTGGACCTAAGCTTTGGAGCAGAAGCTGAGTTCTGAGGGGTGGCACTGAGGTGGGAGGAAGAGTTAAAAGGGAAGGGAAAGGCACAAGAGAAAGGAATGGGTGAGCATTCAGAGTGAGATCTGCCACTTTGGAAATAGCATTGAGGGGAAGACAACCAGCATGGTGACTGACATTCATGCAAGATGAATATGAGTTGAAGGAAATGGGGAAGAGAAGACAGTGGGATGTGATAGCTGTCTTCCAATGTTGGAAAGGCTGTCATATGGAAAAAGGATTAACTTTTTTTTGCTTGCTCCCAGAAGACAGAATTGGGTGGAAGCTGTGAAGAGGGAGATTTAGGCTTAAGGTAAGGAAACATTTTCTAATGATGAAAGCAATTCGAAAATGAAATAAGCTGCCTTGGAAAATCATAGCGGCACAGTACAGAGTGCTGGGCCTGGAGTTTGGAACATCTGAGTTCAAATCCTGCCTTAGTCACTCAGACACAGCTATATGACCTTGGGCTAGTCACTTCACCTCTGTCTGCCACAGTTTCCTCTTCTGTAAAATGGGGGTAATAATAACATCTCTCTCACAGGGTTTTTGTGCGGATCAAATAAGGTAATATTTGTAAAGCACTCACCACAATGTCTAGCACATAGTTTTCTTTTTAATTCCCTTTAATTGGGTCCTAGATTTAGAACTGAAAGGAAATAAAGAGATCATTAAGTACAACCCTCTCATTTTACAGATGAAGAAACCGAGTTTCAGAGAAGTGAAATAATTTACCTAAAGTCAAATGAGTAGCAATTGGAAGAACTAAGGTTTGAACCTGTCTGCTCTGATACTGAATTCTTTTAATTTTTCACCATTGTACTTTGCTTTTTCCTAGTGAGTTTTATATCATGAGATGGATTTGTATCTATCTCCACTCCCAACTTAACACTCACAGATTGCAGGTTGGATCCCTAAGACAGATAGATGGTTACTCCAGAATTCAAGATATTCTGAGGGTCTGCACTCTTAAAAAAAATAACACTTCACAAGCCCCCACCAGTGAGTTTGTCTGTAATAGTCAGCCAGTAGATATAATTAGCTAAAAAGGTATTTACTGAGAAGGCATCATATGGGCACTATAAACCCCACAAAACTAGAACATATTTTGCTACAATTGTATATAACATCAATGGGAAGAGTGGAAGAGGGGCACATAGAGTATGCTAGTAGAGAGAAGGGGACATATATGTAGGCGACATATATGGCCCAAGAAATTCACACCTCTGGTAATTCAGGACTCCAATGATCTTTTTCTTCTTATGGCATCCCCGTGTTCCTTCCCCCCAGGTGTGGCATCTGTTGGGCAGATTGCACAGATGAACTCCCTTGTCTTGTTCCTCTCCACAGCTTGATTCCTAATGAACATGGCTATTTTTCTTTCAATTTACAGAACCCGTCCTGTCTTATACATGATTGAGTGAGTGTCTCTTCTCCTTATTGGGTGCAGTGTCTTCTACTGGGTAAATAACACCACTGAAGATACCACAGCCACTTGAGGGAGTGGGGGGAAAGGAAAGAGCACATTTCCTTAGGAGCAGATTTCCTTAAGGGTGAGGTTCCTTTTCTGTAGATAGCTCTTTTCTTTGCTGCCAGAGATCATATACCAGAGCTATCTCCTGCTCATTTCCTAAAGAGTGAATGTTTGGGTTTTTAAGGAACTACAAGGAGCATGGCTCCTACTCTCTAATTCCATCAAGCTTGCCTGAAGAATTTCCTCACACTTCATACATTTGTTTGGGACCAGAATACTTCGTGGTCTCTATTACTTGCTCCTTATTTTCTGTAATTTCATCATCCAGGCTGGGTAGAAATGAATTGATCAAGAGTCTCCTGATCCATTACCTCTACTAATACATTCAAGAGAAAGTTGGATAACCTATTGGTATGATGTAGAGGGTGTTCTTATTCAGGAGAAGATTGGACCAGATGACCACTGAGGTCCCTTCCTACACTGAGTTGATGTGATTTGTCTCCTCCTTCTGGCCCAGTTCAGCTTCATGGGTTTGTTTCCAGACACTGAGCCTGCAAGGTGGGAGGTGAAATCCATTAATCCATCAGCAGGTAATTTAATAAACCTACAAGGAAGGGCCCAAGGCCCAAGGTCTCCTCAAAGAACAAACCTTTCCCCTCTTTTCTTTCCCCAAGGACTAAGCAGGAATTCTACTCCATTGTAAATCATTGCCTCAGTAGACCTCAAGACCACAATATGCCCCACACCTGAGGGCTTCCTCAATGGGCATCAGTACATTACACACTCAGTCTGCCATCTAGAGGTCAAAGTCAATCTCAGGTACAAGTTGGATTCTCATAAATGAATTACAGGCACCCAGCTTACTGGTTGATGCTGCCTGGCATTGCTTAAAGGAAGTTTGTTAGGTGGTGCAGTGTTTAGAATGGACCTAGAGTCAAGAAGATCTGAGTTCAAATCTAGCCTCATTCCCTTACTGACTGTGTCACCCTGGGCAAAACACCATCTGTTTTCCTCAGTTTTTTCAACTGTAAAGTGGGGATAATAATAGCACCAATTTCCCAGGGTTGTCGTGATGACAAAATGAGATAATATGTGTAAAGTTCTTTGCATGCCTTAAAATGCTATATAAAAATTATTCTTGTTCTTGTTATATTGGTCCAACTTCCTCCCTCTGCCTTTTAAAACTTCAGCCAATTTCACCTCCACTCCAGCTGTCTCTCCCTTAGTCCAGGTCCTGATTCTTTCTGTCTGGGTCCTCAGCATAATACATGGAACTGAGTCTGAGCTTTCTTTCTAGCTACCTAAACCTCCAGCTGGTAGTTTAGACCTTTGTATTCTACAAAGAGAACATATGGGACTCCTTTTGCTTGTTCCTTTGAATGACAGCTGGTCATTCAATCTCTATTTGAATACTATCAGTGATGGGAAGCCCACTACCTTCTATTTTGGGGATGTTCTGGTTGGTAGAAAGTTTGTTTTTATTTAATTTTAATTTCAAGGATCTATGATATGCTGCCCTAGTCCTTATTCTGAAGGCCTTCAGTCTGAATCCAGATTTGAACTCAGCTCTTCCTAACTGCTCTATATAAGTCCTAGGCATTATTAGTTATTTAGTGACTACTAGGTGCCATATGCCCCTGGGGATATGTAATGGTAAGGGAATTTGAAGATCTTCCCTGCACTTTAATGGGCCTCACTTGGAGCCCGACAAGAGAAGCTTGCTGGGAGGAGGAGTTGTTTTTTCAAGAAGGCACCTTTTGTTACTTTGTAATTAGGCAGTGGGTCATGAAGGTTGTGATGTTCTCTGACTCTGGAGAAGGCTATATCTCTATCTCTATCTCTATCTCTATCTCTATCTCTATCTCTATCTCTATCTCTGTCTCTGTCTCTGTCTCTGTCTCTATCCCTATCTCTATCTCTATCTCTATCTCTGTCTCTATCTCTATATCTATCCGTCTGTCTCTCCATCCGTCCGTCCGTCCAATCATCTATCCATCCATCTATCTATCTATCTATCTATCTATCTATCTATCTGTAGGTGAGATTTTGCTTTGGGGCTTATTCATGGGAAGAGTTGTGTGATTTGGCCAGATGAGACTCTGAGTAGCCATTGAGCCCCCTGGCTTTGGAAACCCAGATGTTGATGCTTCTCTCTTTCTCTCTCCGATAAGTAAGTAAGTAAGTATGTATGTATGTATGTATGTATGTATGTATGAAATGGTCAGACAGCTAGAAGACCTGTCTGTTGATCTGTTGAATTGTGTTATTTTCTCTGCTTGTATTTTTTTGTCTATTTGTAATTTCTGTTTGTATTTTCTGAAGTTCAGGGTGCTGACTTCTCCCCAAACTAAGTGAATGATCTATATGTTTGATTAAAGTAATATTGTTAGCTCCTTTTGAGTTACTTTCCTTTAGAAAAGCAGAACAAAGAACCCATGCTAGCAGCCATCCTGGGTATACTAGGCTATTTGCTGTTACAGGATACAAAGCATAAGAAAAAAATAAAAAAGATGGTTCCTCCCCTCAAGGAGTTTACAGTTTATCAGGAAGATGACATGTACATAAATAAAGGATAACATTTCAGTGAAAAATGGAATAGATGCTTCTGCAGATGCACATTATAGCCCTTTTACATCCTAGGAGATAATCTTCAAGAGATGCTGGGATGGAAAAATGCATCATCTTTGATGCCAACTCAGTGATGAGCTGCAGCAAACTTAGGCAGGCAGGTCATTGGCCAACAGACCTCTGGTTCATCTCCAGGTGCCTTACCTGAAGCCTTTGCTACTTGGTACCACTGCCAGTGATCACACCTGCTGACCCAGCCTTTGGTAACCTAGGGTAGCTTCCCATGGCATGATGAGGCATTGGAGGAGGACCCTCTGTCAAGGTGTTCTTTACATGAAGGAAAGACTGTATGCGGATAGAATATAAGTTCCTTGAGGGCAGAATCTGTCTGATTTTTGTCTTTGTATCCCTACTATGTAACACAGTAACTGGAACATATTAGGTGTTAGTAAATGTGTGAGAGAGTTATCTCCTCACCACCTTCTTAGAATCCCTGGTTTAATTAAAACCTCTGCTCAAGTGTCTTTTATATAAAGATTTTCTTGATTGCCACCCACCCTGATTCATTCCTTCATTTCAATTTCTCCCCCAAATTTTATCTTTTATTTATGTATGTCATCTTCCTAATAGATTGTAAGCTTCTTGAGGTCAGGAATCATTTCTTTTTTATTCTTTTCTTCTGTTTTTGTATCCCCAGGGGCACCAGGCACATAGTAGTCACTAAATAGCTAATAATGTCTAGGACTTATATAGGGCAGTTAGGAAGAGCTGAGTTCAAATCTGGATTCAGATGCTTACTAGCTGTGTGACCCTGGGTAAATCACTTGATCTACTGAAGAAGGAAATGGCAAACCACTCTAGTATCTTTACCAAGCAAACCTCATGGATGATGTGGTCCATGGAGTCACAAAGAGACAGATATGACTGAATGACTGAACAACAAAAGGATTTATATAAAGCATTAATGTTTCAAAGCTTTGTACATGGCTTATCTTGTTTGATACAGCTTTGTGAGCTGGTTATTATCCTTAGTTTAGAGATGAAGAAAGTGAGGCTTAGATAGGTCAAGTGACTTGTCCAAGAGCACACTGTTTGTAAGTGTATAAAGCATGATTCGAACTCAGGTCTTTTTAGCTCCAGGCTTAGTGCTCTATTCATTGCATCACCTAGCTGTCCATGCTTGTTGATTGAACATTGAACATTGATGAAGCTCAAATCTGCCCCTTCATCAATTTTTGTCCACCACTCCTCATTGATGATCATCTAGGCCCAGCCAGAGCAGATCTGATCCCTTATTCTTCTCAGTTACCTCATGGGAAGCTGTGTGACTCTAGAGTTCTGGGTTGGGGTCAGACAGGCCTGGATCCAGCCTTGCATTGGACACATACTAGTTCTGTGACCCAAGCAGATGTATCACTTAGCCTCCAAGCCTCAGATAACTTCTAAGACTTGCTTACTAAATTTTCGGCAAGTCAACCTCTCATTAAAACCTCATGACAACCCTTTGTGGTGGGGAAGAGGGCAATTTTGTGATCCCCTTGTTACGGGTCATAAGATTTCTAGCTGGAAGGAACCTTAGAAAAATGGTTTCTATTTCCCTACCCAGGTCAGTGGTAAGTGATAATAAGCTCCATTTGCATTTCTTGGACTCATTTGGGTCCTTCCCTCTGGACTCCACTGGGACTTAGCTTACTGAGACTTCATTAAGGTCGGCACAGAGCCCAAGATCAGGACGGTGATGGTCCTGCTGCGCTCTCCTCTGGTCAGACCACAGCTGGATGGTTGTATACAATTTGGGGAGGAAAAGGGACAGAGTTTGGGGAGGTCATTGAGAAATTAGAGCTCCTACAGAGGAGGGGAGACCAGGACAATAAGAGAACTAGAGAAGACTGAGCATATGAAGACATATTGAAAACAGAGGGGATGGTTAGCATGGATGAGACTTAGGAAGAAGGAAAAACTATCTTCAAGCTCCCTTTTGTTAGTATTCATCTATCCATCCATCTATCCAGCAATTCATAAATCTATCCATTCATTCATCCATCCTTCCACTCATCTATCCCTTCACCTATCCCTCATTCTACTCATCCTTCCATCCATCCATCCACTCCTCCATCCATCCATCCACTCATCTATCCATCCATCCATCCATCCATCCATCTTCTTATCCATCTATCCATCCATCCACTCATCTATCCATCCACCCATCCATCCATCCATCCATCCATCTTCTTATCCATCCATCCACTCATCCACCAATCCATTTGTTCATTTTGGAAAGGGAAGCCTGTTGACTCTGGATGAGGGCTCAAATCCCAGCTCTACCATTCACTGCTGTTCCAGAGAGGTCCTCAAACAGACACTGGATGACTACTTGTCATGATTGTTGGGATGGGTATTCCTTTCATAGATGAGTTGGACCAGATGGCTGCTGAGGTCTCTTACAGCTCTCAGATTCTGTGTCCTTGACAGTCATTTCTTCCTGAGTCTCCTTTTACTCATCTATAGATTGAAAGGATTGGTCTGGGTGATCTCTGAGGTCTCCTGTAGCTCTCCAACTTTGGTCCTAGATACTAATGGGGATTTCTGTGGTTTTTATAAAAGCGCTTCACATACAGTGACTCATTTCAGTCTCTCAACAACCCTCTGAAGTATCAATCGAACAATATTTAGTAAGCACCTACTATGTGCCAGGCATTGGCATAGCTCTAGAGATACAAATAGGGGGAAAAGATAGTTCTTGTTCTCAAAAAGCTTATAATCTAATGGATAATTATCCCTATTTTGCAGACAAGGAAACTGAGTCTGGGAGAGGTGAAAGGACTTGTCTAGGGCCGTACAACTAGTAAGTGTCAGAGCTGGGATATGAACCTAAGTCTTTCCTAAATCTAAGTTCTGTACTCTTCAGTCACCATATTGTCCCTGATGTACAAGGCACAGCACTAAGACCTTGGGGCATACAAAAAAATGACAGTCCCTGACTCTGAGTCATTCTACTTGGAGGGTCCTGGGAGGAGAAAATACTATACCTGTTCATTCAATGGGCCTTTAATAAATACCTACCATGTCTCAGATATAGGGCTAAGTTCCAGAATGAAGAAAAATTAACGCCAGCCCTCAGAGAACATACATTTTACTGAAACAATCTGTACAGAATAAATGCAAAGTAATATGAGGGACCAAACAATCATGGGAGAAGGTCAGGAAAAATCTTTAAAGGGAGTTAGTGATTCCAAAAGGTTCTAAGTGAGGAAACAGTGTACCAAAGAGATAGTCTGGGCAAAGATTTGGAGGTGGGAGATGGAATTTCACATCAGAGATAGTAAGTAGATCACTTTCACTGGCACTTAGTGTATGTGATGGGAAACAATAAATAGTTCTGACTGGAGATTGTAAAGGTTTTTAAATGCCAAACAGATGAGCTAGGTTGGCATTAGGGAGTTGTTGTAACATCTTGAGCAGAAGAGTTACATAGTAAGATCCAGGTACTATAATATAAACTAGAGAGTGATGGAAACCGAAGAGCGCTCTAGACAAAGCATGGGTGGAAAATTTGAGAAGAGAGAACATATCCTGAGTCCCTAGGTACTCCAGCCCCCAGGTTGTTATTGGGAAAGAGGCCCAGCCAGCCCTAAGGGAAGGGGCATGGAAACTATTCTTAAGTCTAAAGTGTGCTCTATGTGCCAAGCTCATTGGGCATCTGACTTTAGAAGGACATACAGTAATAAGAGAAGTCCCTAGATGCCCTAGATGCATGACCTTGGGCTATTCATTTCTCCTTCTTAGCCCTCAGTCTCCTTGCCTTACTGATGAGAAGACTAGTCCCTTTTAGTGCTATTTCTATAAGCTGATGATCCCTGGGAGTGCTGCTTGAAGGCTGGGTACCTGTCTTAGCTCTTCACT
This sequence comes from Pseudocheirus occidentalis, assembly GCA_028646575.1. Classification (NCBI taxonomy): domain Eukaryota; kingdom Metazoa; phylum Chordata; class Mammalia; order Diprotodontia; family Pseudocheiridae; genus Pseudocheirus; species Pseudocheirus occidentalis. Next base: position 20,215,086 of record CM053596.1, on the reverse strand, counting down.
ATAAATAACAGTTCAGGGGATGCAGAATGTCAGAGGACTCCTAGGCTCATGGCCCTTTCCCAGCCTCTACTTGCAGCCTCTACTCACCAACATCCCCACCTGGTGCTTTCCCCAATTTCCCTGCATCTGAGGTCTGGAAGAGCTTGGAGGTGGGGCTGGGGTGGGGAGAGGAGAAGCTGGTGGCTTGGCAAATGCAAATGTTTGTCTATTTGGACCTTCCTTCGCCATGGATGCAGGGCATGCCTGTGGGCACTGTGAGGTGCCTGTTGGCCCATCTTTGGCTGGCATTGCTGCACACAGGTGAGCAGACCCAGGCTTGGGAGAGGCTCAGTAGTGACAATAGGCCTTTGTTGCGGGTGATTTGGGGGAGAACCTGGTGCTCTGGGGCAATGAGTCACAGCCTCCCCTCCCAAGTTGGGGATGGGTTTCACTCCATTCCGAGGCAGAGGGAGAGATAACATCGGTTTTGCAATAGCAGACGTGTCTGTCTATCCCATGTGCCCTGAGGCTGTGGCTCTGGCTGCTTTTACTTCAACAAGCTGGGTTGGAGGGGGGAGGCACAAAGGCTGCTGTCCCAGGTAGTCCCACTTGCCTTCCATGTCAGCCCAGGACACAAAGTAGGCCTCCAGGGCTGTGCTCCCAGAAGCCTCCTCATGCAACACCCAGAAGCAAGACCTGGAGGGATGCTCAGGCAGGAGCCACTCTTGCTTTCTGGGAAAGCTATTGATGGCCAGGGTAGCACACAGGATGTGGGCCATAGGTGGCAAGGGTTAGCATTTGAACATGGCTGATGGGGAAAGGACAATAGGAGCTCCAAGCATCATGGGGACCGAGGATAAGAATAGCTTGTGTTCAGAATGGTTTTCAGAGGGTCTCTCAACAACCCTATGAGGCAGGTTCCATGGGGCTCAGGATTCCCACTTTACAGAAAAGAAAACAGTCCCCCCCAGCCACCTAGAATTATAGAGATCATTGAGTTCAACCCCATTATTTTTATGGGATGAAACATGCCCAATGGGGGCAAGTGACCCCATTTGAATCCATGCCTTTCTGGTTCCAAGTTCAGTGCTCTACCCACTATCCACATGGAAAGAATCAAAGGATGAAATTGTTTTGAGCTGAGGAAGGTTGCCTGGTTTGGAAAGTTGGATTTGGATTCTGTGAACCTGGACTTGAATCCCAGCTCTGTCTTGTTAGAGCTGTGTGACCTTGGCCAAGTCACTTCTCTGAAACTCATTTTCTTTATCTGTGAAATGGGGGGTTGGCTTAGATGGCTTCTCATGTCCCTTTCAACTTCAGATCTATAATCCTCTAAATTCCAAGGTCCTTTTCACCTCCCAGACTCCCCGATTCTATGACCCTGCATCTGTTTGACCCCAGGAAAGTCTCTTGCCTTCTCTGTGCTTCAGTCTCCATTTCTGTAAAATGAAGATAATTGAATTGGATGATCTCCATGGTTCTTTGCAGCTCTAGAGCTTTATGTGGCTGGAGGTTCTAGGGCTGGGGGCCAGCAGTGTTCTGAGGCTGAACTCTAGGGACTGAATGGCAGCAGCCCAGGACTGCCCAAGGCTGAGGAGGAGGATGGAGCAGGTGTGAGTCCTGTGGCTCTGGATTGGCCTTAAAGACCCAGCAGAAGGGGACAATGGTGAAGACAGAGAGCCCTTGGCTCTTGGTCCTTCCCTGGTGCTGGGCCCTGCATCTCCAGGAGAAGAGTGGCTGTTATTGACCCTGAAGTTTGAGCTGAGAGCTGATCATGTGCTGGCCTGACCTCTCCTCTGACCCCCAGCCTCTCACCTCCCACATCCAGTCTATTGCCAAGGTTGGTCAATTTTACCTTGTCAGCATCTATCCAATAGGCTTCTTTCTCTCTTCTGACACTACCAACCACTCTAGGACAGACCTCATCATCTCCTGGTTGTTGTTCAGCTCTGCCTGACTCTCTGTGACCCCATGTGAGGTTTTCTTGGCAAAGTTATTTCTCCTCCAGTTCATTTTACAGATGAGGAAATTGAGGCAAATAAGGTTAAGTGACTTGCCCAGGGTCATATAGCTAGTAAGTGTCTGAGGCCAAATTTGAACTCATGAAGGGGAGTCTTCCCAATTCCAAGTCCAGTGCTCTATCCATTACCTCCCCAAGCTGCCCATCACCACATCACCTCAGGCTGGGATTATTGCAATAGCTGCTCTGTGTGTGTGTGTGTGTGTGTGTGTAGGGGGGGAGCAGTGCATCTGCCTGCCTCAAATCTCTACACACTTCAATCCATCCTCTATTCAGTCACTAAAGTGATTTTTTTTAAAGTGCCAGTTCTGACCATGTTACCCTCCCTCCCCAATCAATAATCTCCAGTGGCTCCCTATTGCCCCAGGATGGAATATAAAATCTTCTGACATTCAAAGCCCTTTACCTTTCCAGTCATTTTATGCTTTATTATCCATTATGTCCTTTTTGATTCAATGACACTGGCTTCCTGGCTGTTCTACCAACAAGACACTCCATTTCTGTACTCCTAGCATCTTCTCTGACTGTCCCTTCTCCCCCTCCCCCATCACCACCTCCTGTCTTCCTGGCTTCTTCAAAGTCCAACTAAAATCTCATCTACTACAGGAAAGCTTCCTCACACCCTCTTAATTCTAGAGCCTTCCCTCTGTTCATTTTTTCCTGTTTATAGCTTATTTGTTCATACTCATCTGCTTGTTGTCTCTCCTAATAGATGGCCAGCTCCTTGAGGGGAGGTACTGTCTTCGGACTCTTCCTGTGTTCCCAGGGCTTAGCACAGTGCAGGGCATGTAGGGTGCTTAATAATTGCTCATTACTGGTTTCTGAAAATAGCCCAGAAACAAGTCATTTAGCTATTCGGATAATGCCAACTGAACTAACTCTCTCTCTCTCTCTCTCTCTCTCTCTCTCTCTCTCTCTCTCTCTCTCTCTCTCTCTCTTAGTCTCTCTGTCTCTCTCTGTCCCTCTCCTCTCTCCTCTCCATCTTCTGAGTATAGAATCATAAATTTGAACCTGGAAGGGCCTAAAAGATTGTCTACTTCAACTTCATTATTGCATAGATAAGCCCCAGAGAGATTAAGTAATTTGCCTAAGGTAATGATATCAAATCTGGCATTTGAACTCACTTCCCCTGACTTTAAATCCAATGGGTTTTTTTCTCTTCTTCCCAATAGGGACTCCCAGTGCCATAACTAGTGATGACAGCCCAGCAGTCACCACAAACCTTGAAAATACCAGACACCAGGCAAGTGACCCAACTGTGGGAGGGGGGAAGAGGGCTGGATGGGGGAAATGCCCACCCAAGTCTGTCATTTGGTAGCTCTTAAAGTAATTATTATAGCTAAGTAGGTGCTACACTCTGTGGTTTATACTTATAGAAGGACTACAAAGATTATCATCACCCTCTAAATTCAGTTCCCCTGGGGCAAAGCCCCAGTTCCCTGCCCCAATTCTGCATCTGTGCTTCCCTCCCCTACCTGTTTTCCTCTCCCAAATGCACTCAAACACAGCTTTGTATCTCTGTGTATACCAAGGTGGTCAGTGTTTAGGGAAAGGTATTAAGAGCAAGGGCATAGATTTAATTCCATGTTGACTATTTCCATGCTCACAAATGGACCCATGCTGAGCCCTGCCACTTACCCTGGTTCGTTTTGGAGCCCTGACCCAAACTGTAGGCTGAGCATTGACCCTGGTCCCAGTCAGAGAGCTGTGACCTTGTCTGCTGACCCAACTCTAGAGGGAGGGAACCCTAGCTCTGGCTCTAGACTGAGCCCCAATTCTGGCTACAACCTGAGGCTTGAGTCTGGCTCCTGACTCCAGCCCCAGACTGAACCTCCGGTGGCCGCTTTGGGTGAGCTCAGCCAAGGGCCATGGAGCCCAGGCACAGGGCCACGTGGCTTGTCAGGTTCAAGGGTGAAGCAAAGGCTCTCCCTGCTGGGAAGCTGCTGGAGGAGTCGCTGGCTGGAATGCTTTCTGAGTGGCAGCAGCTTAGCCTGGGGCCTTAGTCCAGGGAGGGGGAAGTCAGGGCAGAGGAATAAACAGGAAAGTGGACGTCAGAGGATAAAATAAAAATCTATTTCTGAAATGAATTGTCTCCAAATGGTGCCGCACAAATCCCTCTGTTTGTAACCAAAATATTTCCTGCAACCCCACACCCGGACAGATTCTGCATTCTAGCCGAAGCTCAGCCTAGGGGCTCCAGCCCTTCTCCCCTCTGGAAGGACCTGAGCATGACAGGTTTCCCAGCATTAAGAGGGAACACACTGAAGAATTGCCCAGAAACAAAGGCTTCTAAACCCTGGGATGGCTAACTGGAGAGCTTGTGAACTCTTTATTTGGAGGTCTCTTAGGATCATGGGTCTGGAGTGGGTTAGATAAGTCTGCTAGGAGGCAGGGGGATGGACCTAGTAGCACCCACTGGGCCAGCAAGCCTGAGACTGATGCTCTTAAGCTCTCAGATGGGAGCTGGAAATGGCCTCAGAGTCATCCAGAGCCATCTCTTCATTTTAGAGGAATATGAAGGGACTTACTTAAGAGTAGTTACAAATGCCTTAATTCCTGGAAATTATTTGACTGTCTACCTTGTAACTATTTCGTATTTACTTTTCAGTGGAAATGTGTTTCCCGCCCAATAACAGAAAGAATGTACTAAGGTAACAAATTATAAGAAAAAAGAGCCAGTGTTTTTGTAACTTAATAACAGCTAACAATGGGATCTGGAAGCCAGAAAAGGGTAAGCCTCTTGAGGGCAGGAACAGTGACAGTTTAGGCTTTGATTCCCAGTGCCCAGCACAGTGCCTGCCAGCCACACAGTAGGGGTCAAAAATGCTTATTGAATGAACGAACAAATCAATCTGTTGACAAATATTTAGTAAACCCCTACTATGTGCCCTGGAACTGTGTTAGCTGCTGGAGATACAAAGACACAGAATGAAACAAGGAGTTGCCATTCGAATAGAGGAGAAAAATATCTTTATTAATATAGCTAATAATAACAATAAAAGAGGCTTAACATTTCTATGTTTTTTTAAAGTTTGCAAAATATTCTATTTTATCACAATTCTCACAATCTTATAAAGTGTTATTAGTTCCATTTTGTAGATGAGGAAACTGACGGTCACAAAGCTAGTAAACGTCTGAGGCAGCATTTGAACTTGGGTTTTCCTGACTCCATGTCCAGTTCTCTCTCTACTCTGCCACTTACAGAATAAATGTGAAGAGAATAAATACAAGTGAATAGAGAGGAGTTAGTACTTTCTCTCTGGTCAGGTCTGGTTATCCTATGTAACTCTTATTTGTATATAGTTATTTATGTGCCTTAAGGACAGGTCTTTCTCTTTGTATACCCACCCTGCTTAGCAAAGTACCTGGCATATTTTAGGCACTTAATAAATGCTTGTTAACTTGTCTTGGAAGGAACATTGGCTTTGGAATTAGAAGCTCTGGGTTCAAATCCCACCTCCGATGTTGACCACCTGCGTGACTTTGGACAAGGCACTTTCAGGTTAGACCATTGATTTAAGTAATTGGGATTCAAGCCCAGATTTTGTGACTCCAAAATCCAGGCCCTTAGTGGGGA
>CM053596.1:20202010-20204510 GCA_028646575.1 Pseudocheirus occidentalis | reverse complement strand
CTCCTTCATTCTGTATTGGCTTGTGTAAAGCCAAACATAAGCAGCTTTCCAGATGATGGCTGCTGTGAACAGCTTTCAAGTTCTGATTACATAGTATAGTGAACACTCTACTTATTCAATTTATTCAATAACAAATCACAGAAAATCAAATTCAGAATGTTACAACTCATCACAGAAAACCAAAATACAGCATTCACCATGTCACAACTCAACCGCTTATCACTAAAATGGCCACATAGTTTTCACCAAAGTGGTCAAATAATTTTGAAAAAAGTATAATCATTTAGTCAGTCAATCATTTAGTAATTCAATCAATCATAAAGTACAAAAGTTCAAAGTTCTCCACCCATGGGGCACACTAAGTTACAAATCAGTCACTATTCAGTCATCAGTCACTATTCAATCATCAGTCACTATTCAATCATCAGTCACTACTCAGTACCCTCTTAAGGGGTAGTAGAAAATACACAGGCCATCCACCCCTTGGTTACAATTCAGTTTCATCAGTTACTACTTAGTACCCACAGAGAGCTTTTTTCATTTTGACTCAGGGCAGGCTTTCAGCTTCCATGATTCCTCTTCCATAGTCTCAGCTCCTGTCTGAATCTAGCCAACTTCCACCTGAGTTCAAAGTCTTTGTCCAACTCTCCATGTAGTTCCTGCTCCATATTGAAGCTCACAGTATCCAGTCCACCTCAAGTCCTTTACAGCTTCTATTCCTGGGAAGAGAAAACTTAACAGAGCCACAGACAAAGTACTAACACCACAGTCATACTTCCTCTGGCAGCTCCAGCTGGCCCTCAGAAGTCTATAGCAGCTTCGTTCTCAAAATCAAAATCACTTTCTCAAAAGAAGTTCCAGTGCAGCAACAGTCCAGACTTCAGGTGCTCGTCCCAAGAAGTTCTGACTGTCCAGCTTGTGCTCTTCCTTAAATATGGTATAGCTCCTCCATGTTCAGCCCTTTCCTGTTATGTTAGCAACAGGGATTCCCTGTTTAGCCCCGTTCTGTTATGTAAGCAATAGGGGGTTCATACCTTCTGTTTCTTTAACAGAAGACTAATTTGATACTAGGTGCTAAGTACCTCTTTACTTTCCAATACAAAGGGATCTTCAAATTTCATTACCATTACAGCTGATATGTATATGCTCTTATGTATACTTTCTCAAATTTCTGTTTTGCTATCAACTTGGATAAATGGGTTTCTTTGCTACTTGCAAAGGTGTTCGTTGTGGAACTTGTATTTGATGGGAAAGATATATAATTTGGATACATAACTTCAGGCCCTCCTTCCTATTAAGGAATAGCGATCAAGAAATATAGCTTGAATTTAAAATATGATTTTCCCTAGACCAAGAATATTTAAGGGAGCAGACTGATAAAATCCTAGCCCAGCATCCCCTTTCTTTGAGGAGAATAGAGTGGTCAGATTCTGGTCCCAGTCTCTTGCTTCCTCTGCTGGAAAAAATAAGCAGATTGCTTGGAGAAGAGTGAGGGGAAGAGAGGCTAGAGATATCTTTTCTTGCCTCCCTGTGAGCTACACATGTCACTCTCTGCTATATTTGTATTCATTTCCCCAGTATGAAGTTCAATGTCAAATAGATAGGAAGTGCTTAAAAATGCTTTCCCTATCTAGAGTGAATCTGAATGACCTGCTCCCTCTTAAGTCCCCTTTGTGAAAGCAAAGAAAATGGAGGGGATGGAAAAAGTCAAGAGCTCTGGCTGAGCTTGGAAGAAGAAAGGCTTGGCCTGGAGGGCCCTTCTCCAGGTCTGTGAGCATTCTGTGGGGATCAGTGCAAGGCCTTCCATCTGCTGACTGTGCCTTGCTCTTCGACCATGACTGGCCTGCTTCCTTTTCCAATTTCCTATCATTCACTCTACTCTAAGGAACCTGTGATGCTTGATAATCCAAAATGACAGTTAATCCAGTCATTGCTCTGGGCCTTGGGATTCATCACACATGCACACACACACATACGCATGCATATATTTTCTTTTTGTTTGAAATTTTTCTTCCTTATTAGGAATTATTATAGTTTCCATGAGCTGAAATTAGGAGTTTATCTTTCCTGAGCTCATAGTGCTGAAGAGTCAGGAAAAGGGGTCCAGAATTAAGAATGTGCCACAGATAATCCCCAAAGCAGATAATTATATAAGTGCTTAATAAATGCTCTAGATGTTCATCTCTCTTTCTCCCCTCTCTCTTTCTTTCTTCCTCTCTCTCTCTCTCTCTCTCCTTTTCTCTCCCTCTCCTTTCTCTGTCTCTCTGTCTCTCTCTCTGTCTCTGTTTTCTCCCCCCTTCTTCCCGCCCCCCTCTCCTTCTCTCTCTCTCTGTCTCTCTGTCTCTGTCTCTGTCTCTGTCTCTCTCCCCTCTCTCTCTCTCTTTCTCTCTCTCCTTCTCTCTCCCTCTCCTTTCTCTGTCTCTCTGTCTCTGTCTTCTCCCCCCTTCTTCCTCCCTCTCTCCCCGTCTCTCTCTCTCTCTCTCTCTCTCTCTCTCTCTCT
>CM053596.1:20185232-20201510 GCA_028646575.1 Pseudocheirus occidentalis | reverse complement strand
TTCCTCCCCCCCTCTCTTTCCCCACCCTAACGCCATCGTATCAAGACCCTGGACCATTCATTCAACAAGCATTTCTTAAACCCCTACTGTGTGCCACACATTGTGCTAGACGCTGTAGATACAAAGAAAAAAATTAGCCACTCCTTGCCTTCAAGAAATTTCTATTCTATTGGAGGGAAGCAACATATTTGCTGATAAGTAAATATAAAGTACATGCAATGTAAATACAAATTGATTGGGGGTCCATACAGAAGGGTACTGACAGCTTGCTGGGGGAGAGGGGATCAGGAAAGGCCTGGTGTAGGAGACAGCATGGTTTGAGCCATGAATGAGGGAAGCCCCTCAGGGATCAGGCCTGGGGGGTGCTGGTCTGTGTCCAGGACAGACATTCAGGCCTTGCTTTCTGCTGCAGGATCTCCAAGGGCTCCAGGAGGCTCTGACTTTCTATCCTTTTTGGCTTTGGATCTGGTGAGAAACAAGCCTATGTGAGGCTTGGTCTGGTCAGGCAAGATGAACAGCAGCTCTGGTGGGCCCAGAAAGCCTCCCTCCACCCCCGCCTCATCCTCTGGAGCAGGCGGATGTTACCAATTTTCATGTTTATATGTGTTTGTTCTGCCTCATTTCTCTGACAAAAGGCAAAGCAGGTTTGATGGTGTTTGATGGGTCAGGAGTTGCACATAGAGGCAGGCGCCTGCGCCTGCCGCCAGCCCCTGATTAGCAGGGGTGTGGCCTTGCATGCTCTGGGCAGAGGACAATGAATCATGGGTTTGGGCTGGGCAGTGTCGGAGAGCCAGGCCTGAATGGACTCCCTTGGGAAAGGGTAGTTCTGGAAGATGAGGAAGGGGAACTTGCCCAGCTGAGCCTGGGGGGTTGGTGCTCTTTATGGCTCTTGTCAGTGGGTTTAGGGATGGAGGTGGAAAGGTGGGAGACCTGAACAGGTCTAGGCTTGGACAAAATCCATTGCATGGGTGTGGCACTATACAATTGAAAAAGTCTCTGCCCTCAAGACACCTCCATTCTACTGGGGGTAGGATACAACCTGTATGCAGGTAAGTAAACACAAGACACATAAAGGCAGGGAAGTTTTGCACTCAATCTCCCAGAGTGAAGCCAGCTACAACTCAACCCTTCAGAGTTCTATAATATCCTTGAATGGTTTTGGCAACTTATTTTAATGCTATCAGTTTGAGCCTCCATTCCAGTGTGTTTTCCCCATGGATAGCCGTCAGTATAATAGCACTCCAGTTCCATTTAACCAATTCTCACCAGTTAGATTTTCCAAAATGATATTTACTGAGAAGTTACTGAAAAAAACAGAAGTACAGGCATGTTCATCCCTCTACCACATCTATTCCTAGGAAAAGTGGGCTCAATTTAAGGCAGTTTCTCCATCGTAATTGATCCAATGGATTTGCTTCCAAATGAGGCATTGTAGATGAGTTTATATCTCTGCTACTGTTACATTGGGTCAGGAAAGCTTACTGAGATTTTTCTCCTCACTGTCTTGACTTCCAGCAGATCTATACATGCACTCCAGCTTCCAGCCTCTTGGTGGTTTATTCTCACCTCTGGTGTCCTTCACATAAAACAGGATGCAGGGGTGGAGACCCTGTGGCCTGGAGGCCACACATGCCCTAGGGGCTGCAGGCTCCCCACCCTTGGATCAAGCAAACACACAAAGAGGAAAAAGCAGAGGTCCATATGTTGATCCACATTGAATGTTGGCTTGGGATTTAGAAGGGCCAAGGCTTCTCTTCATCCAGAGGCTTCTAGCATGAGGGAAAAAGAACAGCAGCAAGGCTCTCACTACTGTGTCTGGTTACTGCCTTGTGAATAGACCCCAGTTCTAGTGATGCAGCCAGTTAGCAGCCGCTCTCTGCCTATGCTCCAAATAGGGTAGTAGGAGCCTCCGTCAAACTCCATCATGTGTCTTTTATGTGGAGACTGCCCGGAGGGAAAAACACAACAGACTAATACAGAGTAGTTGGTTGGGGATATTGGAGGCAGTAGGGGAGGCTTCCTGTAGGAGGTGACCCTTGAATAGGGCCTTGAAGGAAGTCAAAGTTCCGTAAATCACAGGATGACAGATTCAGACCTGAAAGGGACCTTTGAGGTCATTGAGTTTCAGTTTATAGATAAGGGAACTGGGCCCCAGAGAGTTTAAATGTCTTGTCTGGATTCACCTAGCTGGTAAGTAGCTGGGGAAGGGTTTGAATTGGTTTTTATTCCCGGTTTCTATTTAATTAAACCACTATGCCTGTGCCTTTGAGAGGCAGAGGGGCAGAGTGGATGAGGCACAAGATTTGGAGTCAGGAAGACCTGGGTTTGAATCCTCCTCAGACACTAGATGTGCAACTCTGGGTAAGTCACTTACCTACTCTGTGCCCCAATTGCCTCATTTGTAATAAGGAGACCAGATTCTGGTAGTCTCCAGGGTCTCTTCCCGCTCCAGACCTGGAATCCCTGGAGAGACATTAGGGCAGACAGAGGAGCTGGCAGCACTCAGGCTCTGTTCTTCCCCTTCCTGACTTGGGTCTTTGGAGCTGCTATGTTAACCATGCTAAGACTGGAGCATTCCAGGCTCGTGGAAATCTCTCTACCCCTACCAGCAAAGTATCCTAGCCCCTGCTTCCTGACTAGACTCTAGCCATGAACCTTAGAAAAGTAGAAATGTTCCTTTTCCTTAAAAGCTTCTGAGTGATCTTTATAAAGGCAGAAAACAATGGTTGTGGAACGTGGCAGGGACAATCAGACTCAGTTGGTGGACTGGTTACATTTGATGAACTGCTTTTGTATCTCTTTCAAAATTTTTTATTACAAGGAAGACTAGGTAGGAACCAGGAAAGAAAGTTACTCAGAAATCAAGGAGCTGAAAAAGTAAATGTTAGGGCAGCTGGGTGGTTCAGTGGATAGAGCATCAGCCTTGGAGTTAGGAGGACCTGAGTTTACATCTGGGCTCTGTCACTTCCTAGCTGTGTGACCTTGGGCAAAGTCACTTCACCCTTGTTTACCTCAGTTTCCTCATCTGTAAAATGAGCTAGAGAAAGAAGTGGCAACCCACTTCAGTATCTCTGCCAAGAAAATCCCAAATGGGGTCACAAAGAATTGGACACAAGTAATCAATTAAACAACAGAAACAAAAGTTGTTGATAAAAAGTTGGGGGTTTTTTATTTGTTTTTTTTTAAAGAAAGCAACTCAAAAAGCATCTGAGCAAGATGATGTAACGTACCTCTCTCTACTCCTCTGCTTTAGCTCTCATTGCCCTTTGGACAAGACCCTGCCTCCAGTCTTACTCAGAGACCTTCTATTGTATGGAGCCTCAGACCTTTTCTTCCCTAGCCTTTCCCCTGTGAAGGTGGAGACCTTGCATCCCAGATGCTAGGACTGAGATCTAAGGGAGAAGACAAAGTTAGAGAGTCCCAGCATGGCCCCTTTCCTCCACCCCAGGTCCCCGAGGGCCAGGGCTCCCTGCCCTGCTCTGCCCTTTGCCTTCCCCTGTCCTTGCTCCAGGCAGGGCTCTGAACCCTTTCCAAGCCCTCATCTCAGCCTGGTGAAGTCTCTCCTAAAGGCCCAGGTCTTTCTTCCAGAAAACTCCTCTTGCCCAGCCTCTTGCCCACCCCCACGTGATAGCAATCCCTTCCTCCACAGGTTTTTGGATCCCGAATGGCTGCTTGACATACTTCACTTCCTTTGTCTCATGCATCTTTAGCCCTTCCTCTTTGCTCTCTTTGAGAGCAAGGCCTGTGTCTTCATAGTGTTATCCATTTAGCAATGAAAGGGACCTTAGAGGCTGTTGAAGACAAACTCTTCCCCTTTTACAGATGAGAATACCAAGGCCCTGAGAGGTTAGAACAACTGTCTGTATTTCTTAGCTTAGCACAATGAATGCCCTGTATAATGTAGGCCCTTAATTAATGTGTGTTTAGCTGATTTAATCCACCCTCCATCCTTGATTATGACGGCATCCCTGGGCTCCCATTGGACATCCCTCCCCTTCTCCCTCACTCCTCCCTTGGGTTCTGAATTCCCTGGAAGACAGGCTCTGATAGGGTCCAGCCTGGACTGGAAAGACAGTCAAAGCTAAAGCTGGAGCATGCAGGCAGTCAGGGACACAGAGGGTCTGACATAGACCGTGGGACCGGCCCTTCCCCGCCCACTCGCTCAGGCCACATCTGTTGGGCTTTGCCCTGGCCAGGAGGTGCTAGGGGTCAGGGATGGGGGTGGGGGCAGGGAGCTGGTCAGAGAGCCTGACTTTGATCTCCACTGGTCCCTCCCAAGGCTCTGGAACCAAAGGAGACAAAAATAAACAGCCTGTCAGGCCCTGCATGAGGCAGCAGGGCCCCTCACGCATGGAGGGCGGAGGCCAGAGGCCTCCTCCAGACCTTTGATGTGCAGGCATGAGTGTGCCTGGACATGTGTGTCCTGGACATGTCCATGATAGAGGAGCCCTGCTCCCTTCATTGCGATGAGGTCATATCGCAGCTGATACATGCTGACCCAGTCTATGTAGGTATGCTTTGTCATAACTGTAAGCTCCATGAGGACAGGGATCACTCCTTATTTAATCATCAATCAACCAATAATTGAGAAGCAGCCTTGGACTTAGAGTCTGGAGGGAAAACTAGGCTCCAATCCTGTCTTAGACATTTACGAGCTGAATGACCCTAAGTCAGACATTGATGGCTTTCTGCCTCAGTTTCCTCATTCATAAAACGATGGGGTTGGACTTGATGGTCTCCCTTCAAGTGCTAAGTCTAAGCAAGGATTCAGCCTCTGTTATGTGTCAGGCAAGTCGTGAGCTAAGCATCGGACACACAAAGACAGGATGGAAATAGTGCCTGTCTCCGAAGGGCTTTAATGCTTGCAAGGTAGACATTGTATTCATATATAAAGACATATAAGCTTGATTTGGTGTCGTTGAGTTATTTCAGTCATGTTTGACTCTTCATGGCCTCATTTGTGGTTTTCTTGGCAGAGATATTGGAATGGTTCGCCATTTCTTCCTCCATACCATTTTACAGATGAAGAAACTGAGGCAAACAAAGTTAAGTAACTTGCCTAGGGTCGCACAGCATTTGTTATTTGGTTGTTTCCATCATGATCGACTGTCCATGACCCCATCTGGTATTTTTTTTTCCAATTTTTAAAGACATTTTTATTTAAAGTTTAGAGTTCCAAATTCTATCCCTTCCTTCCCTCCCCCCTTCCTCAGATGGTAAGCAATCAGATATAGGTTATACATATGCAATTATGTAAAACCTTTCCACACTAGTTATTTTGTACAAGAAGACTCAAATAAAAAGGTAAAAATGAAAGAAAGTGAAAAATAACATTGTTGAGTTTGTATTCGGTTCTTTCTCCGGAGGCAGAGAGTGGACTTCATTAGTAGTCCTTTGAGGTTGTCTTGGATCATCGTATTACTGAGAATAGCTAAGTCTGTCACAGTTCTTCATCAGACAATGTTGCTATTCCTGTGTACAACATTCTCCTGGTTCTGCTCACTTCACTTTGTATCAGTTCATGTAAGTCTTCCCAGATTTTTCTGAAATCATCCTGTTTGTAGCACAATAATATTCCAGTACAATCACATACCACTGCTTGTTTAGCCATTCCTCAATTGATGGGAATCCCTTTGATTTCCAATTCTTAGCCACCACAAAAAGAGCTGCTATAAATATTTTTGGTAGGAATAAGTCCTCCTCCCCCCTTTTTTGGATGTCTTTGGGATATAGACCTAACAGTGGTATTGTTGGATCAAAAGTTATCCACAATTTTATAGCTCTTTGGGCATAGTTCTGAATTGCTCTCCAGAATGGTTGGATCAGTTCACAACTCCACCAACAATGCATTAGTGTCATTTAGGGTTTTCTTGGCAAAGATACTAGAGTGATTTTCCATTTCCTTCTCCAGTTCATTTTACAGATGAGGAAACTGAGGCAAACAGGGTGAAGTCATTTGCCCAGGGTTGCACAGTGTCTGAGGCTGGATTTGAACTCAGGTCTTCCTTCCCCCAGGCACTCTATGCACTGCAAAATGAATATGAGGCAGTTTTGGGAGGAATGGCACCAGCAACTGGAGGAACCAAGAAAGCCATCACATGAGTGATGCTTGAGCTGACTTTTTTCTAAGCTTTGTATCCTCCTAAGAGCTAAATGTGGATCTTGCCTTTGTTCTTTGTGACCTTGAGTGCTTATGCTCACTTCTCTGGGCCTCAGTTTCCTCACCTGCCAAATGAAGGAGCTGGGAGTAGATTATTTCCAAGGTCTCTTCCAACTCTCACTGGATGACTATGTTTTATCAATGAGTCAGATTGAATTCATTTAGAGCCTCACTGACTACATTCCTCCCATTGTTATGGGTCCATGACTAGCATCCCAACTTTAATTAGCCACTCACTTAACCCTGGGTAACTTTTATAAGGGGACATTTGTTTCAAAGTACAAACATTTCTCCCAGTATGTCTGGGGTGGACTCTCCCTTTTACCACCTCAGGCTCAGGGGAAATAAACTCAAAACTTAGCTCAGTTTCTCCATTGCAATGATCCTACCAAATTCATGTGCAGTCCAGATGTGACATGACTGCTGGATGGATTCTCCTTTCTGCTGGGGTCCTGAAGTTCATTCCCAAAGGTCAATGCTTGCTCCTTGGGGAATCAATTCTGTGTTTGCTTCAAAGCCCAAATTCCTGTGGTTCACTCTTCTATGCCTTTCATTTGGAATGTAAAAGAACAAATGAAAAGTCCCAAGAGGTCCCATTTCTTAGGAGCCACATGTCTTTTACTGGATGTCGAAAGAAAATCATTGAATTCTCCCAGGTGTCAATGGAGTAAAAAAAAAAAAAAAAGAAAGGATGAAAGTTGACGAGCTTTTTGAATACTCTGCCCCCCCCCCAAGCTACTCCTTTATTGAAGTTTCTTACGCGTTATTACCATTCCCCCATGAACAAATTTCCCATATTCTCCATGTGGAGAGATGTTGAGAATGGTATTGAGAAGCACAGAGTGCAGGGAGGGGTAACCAGAATAGTGAATGGCCTCATGAGGATCATTTGAGGACCCATGATGTAATTAGCTTAGAGAAGAGAAGACTAGGTGGGGGAAGTTGGCTGGTCAAGATCAATATCTTCAAGGATTTGACGAGCTGCCAAATGGAAGAGGATCTAATTTAACACCTGAGGACAGAACCAGGAGCAATGGGTAGAAGCATATATAAATACATATAAGATATATAAAGATTAGATAAATGTTAATCTTCAAGGAAAAGCACTAGTCAGCAAAGTTTGCATGCATAATCCTATTCAACAAGAATTTATTAAATTTTTACAGGTGTGGAGTTATGAAGATTTTTTTTTAAAAAATGAATCTTGCCCTCAGGAAATTGCCATACTACTGGAAGGGAGTAAGAATGGCTACTTGCATAGTCAACACTGGAGTGGCTGTATAAAGACAGACACACCAATAGATGGTCCAACCGTTCTGGAAAGTCATTTTAGAATTATGCTTTTAAAAAAAGTCACTGCAGAGATTCTATTGTCAAGCTTGTACTCTAAGAAAGTCAAAGAAAGAAAGGCCCCATATACCTGAAAATATTTATAGCAGCCCCTTTTTGTGGTAGCAGAGAAATGGAAATAAAGTAGATGCCCATCAATTGGAGAACACCCAAATGAGATGTGGCACATGAAAGTAATGGGATGTCATTATGCTGTAAGAAATAATGAATATGGAGAATTCAGAGAAGCCTGGGAAGACTTACATGAACTGATGCAGAGAAAAGTGAGCAGATCTAGGAGAACAGTAGACACAAAGACTGCAGTGATGTGAGTGGCATTTATTAATTTCTACTGTGTGACAGGCTCTGGACTAATTTGACTCATATTGTGTCTCATACTGACTTTGTGTTGTGAAACTAGGTCATCCAGTGGGAAGAGTGCTGGGACTGAATTCAAGAAGACCTGGGTTCAAATATGGCCTTGGATACTTCCTGTGTGACTCTGGGCAAGTCACGACTTCTATCTGCTTCAGTTTTCTCAGCTGTAAAATGGATATAATAGCACTTACCTTCCAAGGTGGGGGTTAAATGAGATCATATTTTTAAAGCACTTGCCACAGAGCTAGGCCCACAGTAGGTGCTTAATAAATGTGTGTCCCCCTCCCTTTTGGTCTATCAAAATTTAAGTTCTCTTGGTAGGGATGGGAAACTCTTTTCTCAGTACCATGACCAGTGATGACGTACACTGCAAGCTCATAACCTCTCCCTCTTTCTCCTCCTCCTCCTCCTCTTCTTTTTTCTCCCCCTCCTCTTCCTCCTCCTAACTAACATTTATACAGCCCTTACTTTACATGGCAGCCACCAAATGGAAGATTTTTAGACTGCATTAAGATAAGTTGAGTTTCCAGGACGAGGGAGGGAATAGTTCCTTTTTCCTCTGCCCCTGTCAACCCCTGTTCCCGTTATGGTCTGTTCAGGGGCAAGATGTTGAGAATGGTATTGAGAAGCACAGAGTGCAGGGAGGGGTAACCAGAATAGTGAATGGCCTCATGAAGATCATTTGAGGACCCATGATGTAATTAGCTTAGAGAAGAGAAGACTAGGTGGGGGAAGTTGGCTGGTCAAGATCAATATCTTCAAGGATTTGACGAGCTGCCAAATGGAAGAGGATCTAATTTAACACCTGAGGACAGAACCAGGAGCAATGGGTAGAAACTAGAGAGAAGTGAATTTTGCCAGGAAAAGTTCTGGCAAAAAAAAAGAGAGCTGTCCCAGGTTGGAACAGGAAGCCTCCCTCAAGGTAGCATGGGTCCTTTTTCATGACAAGACTTCAAACAGAGTATGGATGGCCACTGGTCAGGTGTGTTGTAGAGGGGAGTTCTGGTCAGCTATGGGTTGGAGAGGATGACCATTGAGGTCTCTTCCAACTTTGACATTCTGTGATTCTGCAATTAAACCAGTTCACTTGTCTTTGATATTTGAAAGATTATGGGAAACAGGAGAGGTGTTATAAGGCTGGAAAAGGGCAAAATGTGTCCTCATTTTTATAAAAGGAAAGACAATAGAGTCAGTGATGATAAGCCAGTGAGTTTGGCTTGGAATCTTGGGAAAATTTGCATTCAGATCATAGAAGAAATGATTGTTGAACAACTAGAAAAGGGAGCAGTGAGCACCAAGAACCAGCGGGGCTCCATCAAGAATAAGTCACACTAGACTAAATAAATGGCTTTTTTGACAGAATTGCTAAACTGGTAGATGAGGGTAATGCTGTAGATATAATTTATCTAGATTTTTGTAAATATTTCGATAAAGTATTTCATTCTATCCTCATGGAGAAGGAGAGATCTAGATTAGGCAAGAATACAACCAGATGGATTCCAGACTTCACAGAAGACCAGATTCAGAGAGTGATTGTTAATGGTTTAATGTCAACATGGAAAGAAGTCTCCAGTGGAGTGCCCCAGGAATCTGTGCTTGGTCTTGTTGTATTTAACATTGTTGGTATACGACGGTTGGGTACCTAAAGGGTGAAGAGGATAGAATGTGGAACCTGGAGTTGGAAACACCTGAGTCCAAATTTGGCTCCAGACACTTACCAGCTGTGTGATACTGGACAAGTCCCTTAACCCTGTTTGCCTCAGTTCGATAAAATGGGTTAGAAAAGGAAAGGGTTAATCATTCCCATATCTTTGCCAAGAAAACCCTAAATAAGGTCGCGAAGAGTCAGACATGACTGAAATAAATGCATTGATTTAATAAAGACATTGATAACCTGGAGAATGTCTGAAAGAGAATGACAAAGAATGCTGACCAGAATGGCAAAGGCTTTGAGTCAATGTCATGTGAAGATTGGTTGAAAAAGATGGCGATGATTGATCTGGAGAAGAGAATTCCATTGTTTACCGTTAGTTGTTTTGAAGAAGGGAATTCCTTTTGCCTATGGGTTGCACTAGATGTCTGCTGAGGTCCCTCCCATCTCTGCAATTCTGTGATTCAGTCTATTTGAAAGTTTTCTCTAAGTTATGTTTCTCTTTGCCAAGCCCTCTGGGCACTGGGGAGATAGAGCATCCTCCCTATCCATCCCATCAAGGTTGAAGAAGAGCAGAACCCCACCACCCCTCCTGATAGCCTGCTGCTTGCCAAGGTCCCTGCCTGGGTTGGGATCGTCACACATGACTGAAAAATCTCTGTCAGGCCTGCATAGGATTTCATGAGGAAAGAGTGGGAAACGCCCTTTGAGACTATACCCAGTTCTGGGAATAAAGCTATTTGGGTAACTTTCAGAGGAAAAAAAAACCAAATAGCAACCTGGTATGAGTCCTAGCATTATAGCTCCAGAGTCTGGAAGAAGCTGAGAGTGGAGGGTCTTCTGACTCCCGGTCAGGGCTCTCCCTACCATCCTACACTTCCCCAAATGAATCATTCATGTTCTCTTTCTCCTTACTTTTGGGTGATGGGAGTAGGGCAGTATTTGGGAACTAAACTGGCATTGAATGGGTGCTTTCTGCCAGGGGAGCAATGGGGCCCCTCAGGCTTACAGGAGATTAGGAATACTTGAATGAACCTTTTACTCTAAGATCCTTGGACCTAGGGATAAACTAGGGGTATTCTAGGCTGTGAAGGGCTCACTCAGCGAAGGGGCTGCCCCTTTCATCCCTCCCTGGCTCAGTTTCAGGCCTTGTCACTCTCAGGTCTTTGGGTAATTAGGGCAGTGTTGGCACAGACAAGATGTTTCCATTCCTTCTGCCATAAAAGATAGATGGGTGTTTAATTAAATCTGTAGTCTCCACCCCTCCCCCAAATGAGTCTCTCTCAAGGAAGCTTCAACTGAAGGAATATGCTGGGATTCAGGGCTCAATTACTGGACTGGACAAAGAATGTAACTTAAGCTGTTCAACTCTAGCAAGGGTGTGGCTTCCCTCACGTACCTCAGTGTGTCAGAAGGGGCCTTGTTGGATTGGATAGATGGGTGTGGTGGCTTTTGAAATTGGCACCAATGATCTTGGAGGGACTGGGCTTGGTGTTGCTACTTTCATGGCAATTCCTGTAGACTTTTAGAGCTTCTTGAGGGCAGGGATTGTCTTTTCCCTTTCTTTGTATCCCTAGGGCTTGGCACAATGCTGGGCATGGGCTAGGTACTTAGTAAATGTTTAATTTGTTGACTGACTGCCTAGTGATGGTGCCCATCTATCAAGGGGCTATTATAGAGAGGATTCCCAGCGTGTGTTCGCGTGGAGGGCAGTGTAATGCGGGGATTATCAGACTAGATCACCTTTACCTTTCTGCTATGGCAAGGAAGAGAAAGGTGAGAAGAAAGGTAGGAAACTGAGGAAGAAGTATCTGAAGAGGGGTGAGTACATGGATAACTTATACCAGATTGTTTGTCATCTGGGGAGGAGTGTAGGGAGGAACTGAGAAAAATTTGGAATGAAAAATCTTATAAAAAGTGAATGTTTAAAACTACCTTTATATGGAATTAGAAAAAATGAAATGTTTTTTTTTTTTACAAAAAAGGGGGGATGAGTAAATAAAGATAGTTGACCCACGTCCCTTCTTCACTAAAGATGGAACCAAGGCTTTTCAAAATGAAATTTGGCCCCAGGAAGAACTTCCTTTGGACCACTGGGGTTGTTCAGATTCCAATGGCATCCTGATGCTGTCTCTAAATGATGAGTGATAAAGGAGAAGATGACCCCCTTGGGCACCTCACTGCCTGGGAAGGATCAGGGAGGGAGAAACAGAGACATTCAGGAGAGAAATTCGAGTTGTGGGAAATGAAATTTTTACTATTTTGGGGTTTATTTTGGATATGTTGAATTTGAGATGGTAAACACCTTGAGGGCAGGAATGATTTCCCTCTTGTCTGCCTCTCCTATGTCTGACACGAGTACTTGGGGCTTGCTGAATGAGTGATTAGTGATTGATAATGGAAAGAAATCTGGACGTGGAGTCAATGAACCTAAGCTGAGATTGTTTACCAGCTGCATTATCTCGGACAAGTCACTTTAACCTCTGTTTGCCTCAGTTTCCCCAACTGTAAAATAAAGATGGTAACAATACCTACCTCCCAGGATTGTTGTGAGAATCACATGAGATAACATTGGTAAAGTACTTAGCATCATGCCTCGTATGTGGTCAGTGCCATATAAATGGTCATTAGCACTACTTTATGCCTATGAGGAGACGGTATTTTGATCTGCAAGGTATGGCAAGGGGAGCTCATTTGTCCAAGACCGTGAGCTGCCTCTTTCCTTTGCACTAATTTATTTTTGTTCTTAGGCCATCTCACATTCTGAGATGGTCTGTCCGGGTAGCTTGATGATGTCTGGAGGTTCTGAGGCCCCATCAGGGACCAGATGCAGCCGAGGAGCTTCCTGAGCAGTAATGGCTAAGGACAGAGGAACCCCAGAGAAGCATATGCTGAGACCCCATGGTGACGGCAATGGAGCTAGTGAAGCAGAACCCTGGTGGTAGACAGAAGGGCTGTCTGTCAGCTCCACAGAGGGGCTGACCCGCAGGACCCAGAAGGGATGCCCACCTGACAAAGAGCTGGCCTTAGGGGAACTTCATGATGTCTTCACCAAGGAAGAAAAGCGAATCTCCAGGGTCAAGAGTTTGCTGTTTTCTCTTTGCCACATGTGTTGTCTATACATGTAACAAGTTCAAACTCATTTTCCCCAGGGACCTTGTGTGTCTAAGGCCACCCCCAGTTTGGGGAGAAAGTTTTTTTTGCCAACTATTTTTTATTTCTTCATAAATCCCCTCTTCAATGTTTCTAATTGTCAGGAAGTTTTTCTTTACATTAAGCTGAAATCTGCCTCTCAGACTCCAAACTAAGGTAGTGAATTTCCTGTTACTGGAGGAATTCCAACAGAGCCTGAGTAGGGTGGGGTGGGGGCGGGGGGAGGTGGTACTTGCTGAGGATGTTACAGAGAAGATTCCTGGTCAAGCCTGGTTTGGACTAGGTGGCTTCTGATGCCAAGACCAGCTCTCAGAATCTAGAGCCCATTACAATGCCCCAAACCAACTCAAAATGGTTGAGTTTCAACAGGACCATTTTTTGCCCCCCAGCCCACCCGTACACTTCCTGGCATTAGGGTTGGTTGTTCGTGTGAACACCCGAGAATGAAGGCAAGTGTGAGCCTGGTTGTGGGCAATTAGGCATTATATTTTGAAGTAGCCTCTGTGATATATGGAATAAAGTTCCGGACCTGGAGTTGAGGGAGGCCTGGGTTTGAATCCAGCTTCGGACAGTTCCCAGTTATGTAGTTATAGCTCAGGCACATCTTTTCTGTTTTCATTCAGTCAAAGTGAGACCTATCCTGTACTCAATGTATTAATACCCTGAGCGCTCACATGAAAACTGGGGGCCTTTTATATCTTTGGTAGAGACCTTGACAAGAGACACATTCTTATTTTCTCAGGGGAATCCTTGGATGGGGGTCAGGGCGGGCTGCAAATATGGGCAAATTCTGACGTTTCTGGAAGAAATCCAAGCCAAAAGAGAGATTGTTTGTGAGGGGTCTCCAAGACTGAACCCAGTCTTTATAAATCCAGAACTTTAGTTTGGGGTCACCAGTTACAATTATTTGAATGGGAATGGGTGTGTGAGCCCAAGCCAAATCCTGAATGGTCTTGGGAGGAGAGCCAGCCAGGCATGGGGAAAGAAAAAGAAACTTCCCCTACCTCATCTTGTCATCAGAAGCAAGTAAAATACAAGCTTACATACCCCCAGGACACATTTTTTTTTTTTAGTGAAAAAAAATATCATGAACCAGAGCACAAATACTGAACAGTAAATTAGATTCACCCTGAAAATTCCATTCTCATTATCTTGCCATGAACAACACAAAGAAATGATGATTTTTATCTCTATACCACCCCCTTTAAATTTTTCCTCCAAAGAGCCTGGGCCTCTTTCTCGTCCTTCACGAATGTCCTGAAATACACTCTGGCTGTTGACAATTGGCCTAACCTGTTATGAATTATTCTCTTTTCTTCTGCTGTTGAATAGTTTACTATCTGTGTTCATTCTTCCTTTATTTCTCTTCCCCATCCCCCATTGAATTGAACGTATCATCTTCCTTGGGTCTGTCAGACACCCAACCCCAAATGCAGCTCAGTCGTGAGGAAACTTACATCGTTCAGGCCTGGCCAGGGCTGAAGCTGTCTATTTACCTTGGATCCCCTGACCCTAGAATCATTTCTCAGTAATTTAAACTCAATCATCCAATTCAAATGGGGGCAGTCTGCTGTTGAACACGACAGGCCGTCTCCTGAGGAGACAATAAATCCAGATGTGAGGCTGCCAGAGGAGAGAGTTAGTTTGTGAATAATTCATGGTGCCTTCCAGCAAACTTGACCAAAAGAAGGAGAAAAAAAAGAGAGGAAGGAAGAGAACCCACAGGCAAGCTGCTTCCTCCAGATTAGGAACATGGGCTGAGGGGCACAGGGTACTGGAAGGAATTCACCTCATCAGTTCCATCAGCCCCATCAGCCTGTACTTTGGCCCAAGCCCCTGCTTGAGTGGTCCTAATGGGATTTTTAGTGGGTGAGTGGGCAGTCTTTTATCACAGCCCATTTGATAGAGGTTGGGCCATGTCCTATGTAAAGCCATGGGAGAGGGTGTGATGGGTTGATGGTCCCCAGATGGGGCTGTCTCCCATACCAGGAAGCTCAGGTCTTCTCCAGGGGATTTTCCATATTGGTGAAATGGGATGGTTGTCTTCAAGGAAAGTCACACCTCCCTGTATATCTCTTCTCCTAGCTCTCAGAGCAGTGGACTAGCTTGTGCCCAGATCCATAACCAGGATTTTTCATACCTGAGGCAAGTTCACAAAATTCAACTGGAGTTAACATAGAGTATCTTCAGATAAGTTGTGTGATGGGAGACGGACAGTGGGACAAATGGAGGCTGGTTGCTCCTAGGTGGGGAGTGGTGGACAAGCTGGCTTGGGGTCTGACAGCCAGGCAGCTGAAGTGTGTGTAGCTGCTGTTGGCACCTTAGGGCAAAAAGCCTGGATCGCTGCATCCTGGTCATGACTCTGATAGAGCCCCTTTGCAACAGATGCCAGCCCGAGTACAGAGGGTTGCAAAGCCTTGAGTGGGACTTCTTTTGGGAAATGTGACTTCCTGGGACTAGCTAAGAGGGTCACAGAGGCCTAGGAAGCCTTGGGACATGGCGTCAGGCATAAGAACAGCCAAGGACTTTGTGGAGAATGACCGGAGCCTCCATGGACCACATCTGCTCTTGGAAAACAGGTCAGGAGAGCTGGGTAGAAGCTGGTTTACAAGCTCCTTTTAGCACCTGGGTCTAAGATGAGCTAGCTAAGGTCCCTTAGCAGATTTGACAACTGATTGATTCAGCTTAGCAAAGCTAATCATTTGTTTTTAGTAAAATATTGGTTCTTGTTAGATAATCAGTGGCCATGAGAACCAATGTGGTGGAGGAACCGAAATGCCTGGGTCCTGGTCCCTTCTCTGGAAGAAAAACCTCAGAATGTCAGAGTTGGAAGGGACCTCAGAAGTCATCAAATCCAACCTGGACTTGAGCAAGAATGTGCTCTTCAACACCCACAAAAACCTTTCATACAAGTTCTGCCAAAGACTGGCAAAAAGCGACTCACGGCTCCCTTCTCCACTTTGCTGAGTCATTTCAGTTTTGTCTGACTGTCTGTGACGCTGTTTGGGTATTTCTTGGCAGAGATACTGGACTGGCTCGCCATTTCCTTCTCCAGATAAGGAAACTGAGGTAGACAGGGTGAAGTGACTTACCCAGGGTCACACAGCTAGGAAGTATCTGAGGCTGGATTTGAACTCACAAAGATGAGTCTTCTTGGCTTCAGACCTGCCCATCCCTTTTCCACTTTGGAACAGTTTTGACTATTAGGAATTTCTCTTTTAATCAAACCTAATCTTTGTGGCAGCTAGGTGGCGCAGAAGACAGAGTGCTGGGGCTGGAGTAGGAAGACCTGAGTTCAAATTCAGCCTCAGACACTTACATGTGTGATGCTGGACAAGTCACTTCACCCTGTTTGCCTCAGTTTCCTCATCTGTAAAATGAGCTGGAGAAGGAAATGGAAAACCTCTCCAGTGTCTTTGTCAGGAAAATCCCAGAAGGGGTCATGAAGAGTCAGATACGACTGAAAAAGTAACAAAAAAAAAATCTTTGTAACTTCACCACTCCCTGATCCTGGCTCTGCCCTCTTGAGTGAAGCAGAACTAGACTAATTCCTGTTCTGCAGGACAGCCCTTCAGCCCTGTGAAGCCCACTCTCCCATTCCCCTAGA
>CM053596.1:20116827-20169873 GCA_028646575.1 Pseudocheirus occidentalis | reverse complement strand
CCCCCTCTCTCTCTCCCTCTCTCTCCCTCTCCCTCTCTCTCCCTCTCTCTCTCTCTCTCTCTTTCTCTCTCTCGTCTTCTCTAGGATCAAAGAGAAGACCCTCCATTTAGCTGTATAGCCCTTCCCAACCTGGCCTTCCCAGGCTTTTTACACTTTGCTTCCCTCCATGCACTCTCCATCTCCCAGAGCCTTTGCACTGGCTGAACCCCATGCCTGAAACGGTCCCCCCTCCCCCTGCCCTTTTCCCTCTGTTACCATCTCTGTCTCTTCTCTATCTCCCTTCCTCTTCTCCATCTCTCCATAGCTCCCCCTTGCCTCTCTCCCTCTCCACTTTGTTCTCCTCCTTCTTTCCCTTCCTCTTCCTCCTAATCTCCAGATGATGTCCTTCCCCCCCGCCCCAGCACAGTTTGTTGGTATAACTCAGGAAGGTTCCTGTTGAAACCTGGGCAGGTGGGAGATGGGGGCCCCTCCTCCAAACTTCCTCTATTTCTTTCGAGGGCACCTTCAACCTACCAGCCACCCAGGTTCACCACCTTGGGGTCATCCTTGATCCCCTCCATCACCCTGAATCTGATTGGCTGAGAAATCTCATTGATTCAACATCCTCAATATCTCTCCCATCTACCCCACTTCTCTCCACTCACATCACCAACACCCCAGTTCAGATCTTCATCATTTCCTACCTGAGCTATTGCTACAACCTCCTAAATGGTCTCCTCATATCCAAGTCTCTCCCTTTCTCTGAGTAAGTCATCCTTCACTCAATTGCTAAGACAATCTTTTTAAAGACCAGGTTACTCCTCTGCTCAAAGACCTTCAGTGATTCTCTCTTACCTCTAGGATAAAATACAAACTCATCAACCTGACATTTAAAATCTCCCCACAATCTGATTCGTCTACCTCTCCAGACTTGTATACTACTATTCCCTTTCATAGACTCTTAGGAGCCATCCAAACTGGCCTATTTGCCAGGCAGTTTAACTTGGAGACTAGCCCCCAAATCTGGAATGCCTTCCCTTCCCGCCTCATCCTCCTACAATTCCTAGCTTCCTTCAAAGCTCAGCTCACATGCAAACCTTACTTAATCCCCTTAAGCATAACTACATTTAAGTACTTAAATAAGCATTCTCTCCCTCCTCCTAAAAAATACATATTTTTTTACATGTCCTTGGCTTTCATGTAACCTCTCTGGGGGCCAATGAGCTATTTTTTTCACTCTGTATCTCCAGCTTCTAATATAGTACCTGACCCAGAGTACATATTTAATAAATGTTTGTTGGATTAGATTGGGGTGGAGGGAGGGCAGAGAAAGGGGATTGAAGGAATCTTTTGAATTTGTGGGGAAGGGGCTCTAGGTGGGGTCAACCAGTCAAGTCAACCCTAAAATAGTGTATTTGTCAATACCATTGGTCCATAAACCTGAAGGTGCCCTCCCTGTATCTGCCACTTAACACACACACACATACACACACAGTATAACAACAACAACAAATCCTCCAGCATGGTGGGGGAAGGTCTGTCAGAGAGACTTTTGCATTTGAGGAGGGGAGGGTAGCCAGCAGTGCTTGTTGGGGAAGCTTCATATGGGGGAAGCATCTGTAAGTGGGGGGAGGATCTGTGTTTATGGAAGAATCTACAGGACAGGTGTGGAACTTCTTCAATTAATCTGAATAATTAATTTCCAAGAGGCAACTTGGTATATTTATTAGAGAGCTGATCTTGAAGTCAGATAGATCATGGTTCAAACCCCACTTCTAACACATATTGACCATGTGACCCTGGACAAGTCACTTAACCCTCCATTGCATAGAAATTGTGGACCTGTTCTGGTAGAAGGAGTTTTCTCATCTGGAAGTTCAACGAAGTTGTAGATCTAGTCCTATCCTTTTGTGCTAGGAGCTGAGAAAAAAAAATCAAATAGTTCCTACCCTCTGGGAGCTTATAGTCTACCCAGGGAGAAAAAATATATACCTTTAGAAATATACACATGAAATGAATGCAAAATAACTAGAAGGTAATTGACAGGGAGGGGAAAGGGTAGGTGTGGTACTTGTCAAGGATCTGAGGCTTGAAGGATGCCTGTTGCTATTTCAGGGGCTGAGGGTGGAGTGTCTGTGGCTAAGAAGCCTGTCGGGGATTCCTAGGGCCATATTTGTTTTTCTTCCTTTCTCCTAGTTTATGCAAAAGAAAAGTCCTCTGTATGTGCTCCTGAAGGAAGAGACTGTGTGGAGCATGGACCGCCTCAACAAACACATCAATGAAAAGTTCCGCAGATCGAAAGGGCTCCCCAGAGACTGGGTGCTCACCACCTTCACTGTAAGACCCTTCTGCTTCCAGGATCTGAGGGAGTTCCCTTCTCTGGGGAATGATGGGGATTGAACTAGATGGCCTCTAAGCTCCCTTCCAACTCAAGATCAATGATCCTAAGTGACTTAACCTCCCTGGGACTCAGTTTCCTCATCTGTAAATTAAGGGGTGTTGGGCATGATAGCCATTAGGTCTCTGAGACAGTCTATGGCCTTAGTCCATGTGTGTATGTGGCCGTATGTCTGAAATTATGTGGCTCTGCCTGTCTGCTTTTCTATGAAAATGCCCGTGTCATGGGGCATGACCATACTCTGTGTGTGGGAGTGTGCCTAAGAATCGAACAGCAGGTGCATTCTGGAGAGATCTTTGCTAACTAGGGTCCAGATCACTGGGCATGTAGTCCTCTCACTGGAGGGATCCAAGGAGGGGAGGAGCCCAGTGCAAGATCTGACATGGCAAATGTGATCATTTGTAAGTCTACAGAGAGAAGGATTCCTCTTCAACCCACATCTCTCCATTTCTCTTGGAATTTTCCTAGTCCTGATGAGTTCTTAGAGAGAACCTGGTTTTTCCAGGTTTTTCCATCCAGAGTGGAATGGCAGCCTCTTGAGGAGAGGAAGGAAAAGAAGAGCATAATATGGATACTTGGAAGCATCTTGGCTCCTCTCTTTAGGAAGTCACCCTCTTGCCTTCTCCTAGAGCCCCTGGGGCAGAAAGAGAGGAAGAGAGGTAGGGGGTCTGCCTGGCACAGCAGCTACCCAGTTAGAAGAGTTGAGGAAGCCATATTGGATTGATGGCTAACTATCATCCTTGACTACTCATTGTCTCTACCATCTCATCCCCCATATCCAATCAATGGTCAAGTCCAGCACTTCTGCTTTAGAACATCTCTTGTTATAAGCCCCCTTCTCTCCTCTGATGCTACCCCCACCGGATGCAGACCTTATTACCTCACATCTGGACTACTGCAGCGGCTGCTGGGGATAGGGTCTTCCTGCCTCAAGTCTCTCTCCTCTCCAATCCATCCTCCATTCAGCCGTCGAATGGATCTCCCTAAAGCACCAATCTGACTTTCTCTCTCCTTTCCCAATAAACTCCAGTGTCTTCTCTTACCTTCCAGGATCAACTATAAAATCCATTGAGTTTTTAAAGCCCATCACAACCCAATCCCCTCCTACTTTTCAGTGTCCTTACGCCTTAATCCTCCATGCACTCCACAATCCAGTTGAATGGTATACCCAGGAGGCAGTTCCATGAACAAGGAAGGCACTCCACATCCTGAATGGCTATTGTCCCTGACTGTCCCACATGCCTGGAATGCTCTCACTCCCCATCTTTATTTACCTCCTGATATCTCTGACTTCCTCCAAGTCTTAGCTTTGGCCCTATCTTCTGGAAGAAGCTTTCCCCAATCCTCTCTAATATACCTTCAACTGATTATCTCTAATTTATCTCATGTATACCCTGTTTGGACTTTGTTGTCTGTGAGCTGTTTTTCCTCCATTAGATTGAGCTACTTGAGGGCAGGGTATTATTTTTGCTTTACTTGACATCCCAAGCACTTAGCAAACACAATTAATAAATGTTACTTGGCTAATTTATCCCTTAAGAGAGAGATATACCTATGCCCCCTCTGTCCCCACAGCACACAGGATAAGTAAAGGAGTGAGTGAGGAAAAGAAGGCAGATGAGTCCAGGACCTTGTGTCTCCAGAAGTATTCACGAAAGGAGAGGGAGGAAGAAGAGGAGAAAGAGTATCATAATCACAGGGGACACAAATTGAAAGGCAGAACTAGGATATTGGATGACAGTAAGTCATTTCTACAGGTTGGAACAAGGGAGCAAACCAGGTCAGATGGAACGTCATAGAGATAAATATAAAGTTTTCCTTGCTGGTTCAAAAAATCAATGTTCCAAGCACAGGATATGGATGTGTGATTGGAGAAATGATGATCAGAAAAAGGACTAGGGGGTTCAGTGGACTGAAAACTACACATTATTCAATAGTATAACATTTGACTTTTGGGGAAAAAAATTAAAGCAATCAATTAGGCTACCTCAGGAGAATATCTACAAAAAGGGAGTTAATCGTCCCGCTGTCTGCCCAGGTCAGACTACATGTGAAGCGCCGTGTTTCATTCCAAGCCCTACATTCTAAAAATACGCTGTAGGGTTAGCCAAAGAAAGGTGACCAGAGTCCGGAGTATTGAGGGGAGTGGAGAGAGTCCTCCCAAAGAGGATCAATTGAAAAAGTGGGACATTGATGGAGGGGAGAAAGAGCATTCATGAGGAGAGATGTTTTCGAGACTGAAGGAAGGATGGTTACATTGAAGAGGGATCAGTTTTGTTCTATTTTGCCCCAGAGGCCAGAATTCCGAATGATGGGGGTGAGGGGAAGTAGTCACTAAGGAGTTCTAGATTCTGTGTGAGGGCAGACTTCTTAGCTGAAAAAGCTGTTTCAAAGGTCCTCTCCTCTCTGACATTCTCTAAGCAAAGATTGGATAAGCTTCTAGCAGAGCTGCATAGTTTTTTAGCTGGAATCAACAGAGAATGAGGGCTTACTATATACCAGCCCTTGCATCAAGTGGTAAGGCTAGCATGGGCTACCCAGGATCACACAGTTCATTGACTGGTAGAGTCAGAATTTGAACCCGGGCCCTTGCCTCCAGACAAAAAGACAAAAGTGAAATCAGTCCCTGCCCTCAAGGGGTTTACATTCTCTTGGGAGAAACCAGAAGGGACCTTAGAGGTAATCTAACCTAAGGCCACTCCATCCCTTTCATTTTACAGATGAGGAAACTGAGGGCTGCTTGTCCAGTGCATCTAGAAGGTATAGGCTATATTGGACAGCCCCTGAGGTCCCTTCATCCAGGGATTCTGAGAGGTAGAGAAGAGAGTGGGCATGGGGACGAGAAGTAGTCAGGGAGGGGTTGGGGGTCTTGGGTCCTTGGCCCCGAGGGCAGAGGCAAGGCTGCCGGCTCTGGGGCCAGGACATCCTGACTCTGCCCCATGTCTTCATGCCCCCTTTTCTTGCCCAGAAACGAATGCAGCAGATTATGCTCCAGTGTTTCCTAGCTGTGAAGTCCAAGTTGGAGTGTAAACTAGGCTACTTCGACCTCATTGGCTGTGACTTCCTCATTGATGAGAACTTCAAGGTGGGTTCTCCCCTCAGGGACTCCCCGGTCTATGCCTCCCATAACTCCTTGGGGAGAGGGAGGAGAGAAAGGGGAGGAGATTCCTGGGACTGTGGGGATGTGAAGGAAGGAAGGAGGGAGGGAAGGAAAGAATGAAGGATGAGATGGATGGAGGAAAGAAGGGAAGATGGAAGGAAGGAAGGAGGGCAGGATGTATGGGAGGACCCAAGAGAAGTGTAAGGAAATCAGAAGATGGAAAATGGTAGTGGTTAGAGGCACCTTGGAACCCTGATCAATCATCTCAGGCTCCCCTCCATAGAAGCTAAACATGGAGCAGCCTGTTGCTTCCTGACTTTTTCAAAGACCACTTCTTTTTTTTTTTTTGGAGGGGGGGAGGCAGGACAATTGGGGTTAAGTGACTTGCCCAAAGTCACACAGTTAAGTGTTAAGTATCTGAGGCTGGATTTGAACTCAGGTCCTCCTGACTCCAGGTCTGGTGTTCTATTCACTGCACCACCTAACTGCCCCAAAGACCACTTCTAATATCATAGGATCATAGATATAAAGCAAGAAAGGGGGGAGCTTAGGAGTCACCCAATGTGGGGCCATCATCTTACATAGGCAGAAACAGCTTCGAAGGAGGGAAGTGACTAACCCTTGGTCACACAGTTCATTGACTGGTAGAGTCAGAATTTGAACCCCGGCCCTTGCCTCCAGATGCGATACTCTCTCCATTTCACTTTGTTTTCCTCCTTTTCTTCTCCCTCCCCTTCCTCCCCAGGGTCTCCTGGGCAGCAGGTGGGTGGGATTCTACAGCACTCCGGTAGTTTGTTAGCCTGGGAGAACACAATATTGCAGACACAGTCCCATCAAGACAGAGATCAGGCTGAACTTAGAGTCAGGAATATAGTCAAGAAGGACTTGGGTTCAAATTCATACACACACACACACACACACACTTATTAGGGGAATTATTTTGGGTAAATCACTTAACCTGCCTCCATTTTTTTTCTTTAAAATGGGAATAACACTAACAGCTCTCCCTCAGGGCTGTTGTGAGCCTTAAATCAGAGAGTATAGGCAGAGTTTTTGCCAAATCTTAAAAGTTCTAAGTAAATGGCAGACCTTTGTATAATTATTATTAATTATTATTTATCATTACAAAGGGAAAGGTCTTTCATTGAAAGTCAAGCCCAAGTGGGAGGCAGGAAGCAGAGAGGGTGACTCCCTCCCCAGAGCCAGGTCTTCTCCCTTCCTCAGACAGGATGCTCCCTGTGAGGAGCTTCAGAGGTGGGGGGAGGACAGCCAAGGGGCAGCAGCCATCCCAGGGCTAGCTGGAGAGAGACTTTGCTCTCACCCTGCCAGGCAGGGAGCCGGCTAGCACAATACCCTGCTTTGTGGAGATGGTGAGGGGCTGACCGAGCTCTGGTTTCCCAGTCCATTGTGTCTGGGGTGTGGGTCCACTGAGCCCCCTCTCCTCTCTCCTTGCTGCCCTCCTGGTGGGGGGAAAGGGGAAGATCCAGTGTCAGACATGGGGACTGGTCCAGGAGGGCTCATTAAAGGGTCTTAGAGAACCTAGCAGGGGCCCTGCACCATATGAGGGGTTGGCTTGGCTCAGCTTTCAGAACACGCTTTTCTTCTTGGCCTCATCTGGGCTTCTTGAGAAATTCTAATCCTCGGCTTACTGGCCTTAGGAAAGTGTAGGAGAAAGAGAAGCCTCCACTGGAAACCAGGAGCCTCAATGGCCATGCTCCTTGTTCCCCTGTGTGACCCTGGGCCAGTCAGTTTCCTGATCTGTGAAATGAAGGTGTGGATTCAGTGACCTCTAAGATCCCTTCTAAATCTAACCAGGATTCTGTGCCTGTTTCTACTCACCCCCTTGCCCACTCCTCCCACCCTGCCGATCCTGGGAGGGGGCAGGTAGTGAGACCAGAAGCTCATGGACACCGGAAGGCCCTTAGTAGTCCCGTCTAACCCTCTGGTTCTATAGAACCTAGGAATGTGGGTTTCCAGCTGGAAGTCGAACCCTCCCGTTTTACAGATGAGAAAACTGGGGCCTAGAGGGAAGTACTTTGTCCAGGGTCACCCACCAAAGAAGAGAATACGGGGCAGAAGGGAAGGGTAGATTTTTTCAGGCCTATTGTGCATCCAGCCTGGATGAGGCTGTGTAGGCAGGGTTTGTAAAAGTCTTTCAAAGGCTGGAACTCTTTCTCTCTCAAAAGGGGGAAGACCAAGGCATCTGAGAACCAGAAAATAGATTGGGAACTGATGCCTAGATGGCACCATGGTGCTCAGAGCGCTGGTTATGGGTCAGGAAGACCTGAGTTCAAATCTAAGTCAGCACTTAGTGTGTGACCCCAGGGCAAGCTGCACAGACTCCTTCAGTATGAAGTTGCTCTTCTCCAAAATCGGGTAGAGGGTGTCGTATAACAATCACACCTACCTGGCAGGATTGCTGTGAGGACCCAATGGGCTCATATTGATAAAGCTCTTGGCATGGTGCCTGGCACATAACAAGCGTCATACAAATGCTAGCTATCATTACTACGTATGTAAAATGCTTTGCAAAACCTCAAAGCACCATGAATGTCGGATAAGGCCAAGAGCAGGGGTGGAGGAGGCCAGCATGGAGGTCAAAGGCCAGAGGTTACAGGGGAACTCGAAGGTGGTTTTAGGACTTCCTCTTTGGGAACTCTGGGAAAATATGAGTCGAGGGGAGAATTAGCATCTGAGACCAAGGAGATGCCTGTAGGGAGAAAATAGAAAGACAATTGGTAGAGATTGGGAGAAGAGGACTGGATGGTAATGGATAGGAAAGTTATTCCCTTGAGAATCAGAAGATCTGATTCCAAATCCCACTTCAGAAATCATTCAGCTATGTGACCCTGGGAAAATCACATCTGCAAAAAGCAAAGGTTGGACTCCGTGAGATGTTTGGGGTCCCTTTTGGTCCTGAAACCTATGATCCTATTAATAATCTGGAGGACAAGTCAGCAGGAAGCAGAACTGATTAGGGATGGAGCCGAGCTGTGAGTACCCAGGGAGCGCACTTTATCATTGTATTTGCTGGGACCCCATCGCTGTCCAAGGACAGGGTGCTCTGAGAAACAGCCCCAGCACGCCAGATGACTCACTCCTGAGAGAGGAGGGGAGAGAGGGAGCAGAAGGCCTCTTGTCTGGAGGCTGTGATCCAAGAAGAAGCTTCCTTAAAACCAAGGAGGAAAGTGGAACAAGTGTTGGACACTGGGAAGATCTGAGGTCTAGTAGAAAGGCCACTGGCTTGGGAACTGGTTACTTTATATATATATATATATATATATATATATATATATATATATATATACACGACTTGGGTCAAGTTTCTTCTCTCTGGGCCTCAGTTTACTCATCTGTAAAATGATGAGGTTGGACTAGATTGACTCTAGGAATCAAATGAAATTGCATAGATAAAGCATTTTATAAACCTTAAGCCGCTGGATGAATGTCTGATGTAAACATCAAAGACCTTTCCACTTCTTTTACGGTAGGACCCTAAGACAAAGTGATAGATCTTCATATCTTTCTCTCTTCAGTGGTGATAAGTTCCCTGAACTGAAAGTCTGAAATAAGGGTCTCTGCCTAAGAGAACCCCTGCAGTGTCCCCACTGGGTCTGTTGAAGGGTCAGTAACTAGGAATGACTGTAGTGGGGAGATGCTCCTCCTGGGACCTCACAAGTGAGTCCAGTCAGAAATTATTACTCCCCCATATTCCAATTAACTGGTTACTATGATCTCCAGAAGACCAAGTCCCCAAAGACCCTGGCCAGGCTGGGCTGGGGATATATAAGTTCATTGATTCATTGATTCATTCATTCAATGAACAAGCATTTGGGTTTTTTAATGTTTATTTTTTGCTTTTTTTTTTGGAAGGTAATTGGGGTTAAGTGACTCACCCAAGGTCACGTGGCTAGTTTTTGTGTTAAGTGTCTGGGGCAGGATCTGAACTCAGGTCCTCCTGACTCCAGGGCTGGTGCTCTATTCTTTGTGCCACCTAGCCTCCCCACCAACAAGCATTTGTTTAAAATCTACAATGTGCCAGGAATCGTGCTAAGCACTGTGGCTATAAAAAAAAAACCAGAAAATAATCCCGGTCTGCAATGACCCTGTTTTAACTGGAGAAACGGAAGGGAACAAATACACCCAAATAAATCAATACGAAAGATAAAGTGTCATAGCTGCCGGCAAGCCAGGGGGAAATGTCTGTGGGGTTGGCACGCCCTCTGCTGGTGACTTTGTGGTAAGACCGGGGAGAAAGCAGATCGTGGTTCTCAGCTGCATTGCAGCCTTGGGCTGGGCTCAGGACCACTCCCCAGTTAGTGTTTGAATTTTCCTGCTGTCGTTCCTCCTTGGCATGGACAGGAGCCCTGCACTTGTAGAAAACATCCAGGTTCCCTGGTCAGTTCTGACATTGGCCACTAGCAATTCTCAGAATTGGTACAAATCACACTGGGTTAGAGAGAGCTCCAGAGCTAGGAGAAGGGAGAGAGGAATTCTAGCCTGCTCTGGCCACAGACTTGATGCCAGACTAGGGAGTCAGAGGACATGAATTCAGTGCCTGCTTTGGACACTTAACTACTGTGTGACTATGGACCTCAGTTTCCCTAACTGTAAAATGAGAGGTTTGGATTAGATAACTCCTCCAACATAGATCAAGGATCTTGTGATTCCCCTACGAGACCTTCAGCAAGTTATGCTCCTCTCCTGAAGTCTTGGAAGAGTCCCTTAGACTTCTCCTCACTCTGACAGACTGTGATTCATGTGGCATGGGCTTCAGATTTCTGAGAGCCTGATCCACCCCACTCTAACCCTCACTGGATCCTTGAGGTCAGAGCAGAGGGGGATATTCAGCTGGGCTTTCTTCATTTGTAAAGTGAACACCCTAAATTATCTCCAAAAATCCCATCCTTCAGAGTTAGGTATTTAGCTTGACTCACCCACCCCAGCCCTGAAAGGGAGAGATGCCAGATGCATTACTGGAAAATCAGTTTAAAAAAAAAAAAGCAAGGGGCGGGTAGGTGGTGCAGTGAATAGAGCACCAGCCCTGGAGTTAGGAGGATCTGAGTTCAAATCTGACCTCAGATACTTAGCACTTACTAGCTGTGTGACCTTGGGCAAGTCACTTAACCCCAACTGCCCTTCCAAAAAAAAAAAGAAAAGAAAAAGAAAAATCAGTAAATTTAGGGTCAGAGGACCTAAGTCCAAATGCTACCTCTATGACTCTGTTTCCTCATCTGTAAAATAAGAGTTGGATTTTAGAAAACCATTTGGAATCAGGCTAAGACAATGGCTACAATGTCCATACTCTCTGACCTAACGTATATACTCCAAAGAGGAAGATTCCATGAACAGATACCAAAATATTTCTAGCAGCACTTTTTGTGACCGCAAAGACCTGGAAATCTGGAAGATGGCTAAAAGGATGGCAGCGCATGAAGGTGATGGAGAATTACTGAGCCATAAGAAAGGAGGAATATGAAGAATCCGGAACCCTACGGAGAGACCATGAGAAACTGGCAGAGTAAAGCAAGCAGAACCAGAAGAAGAGCAGACACAATGATGACAGCCACGTAAGGGAAAATTCGATTGATAGGGAAGGAGATGAAAAATATTGATATCCAGGAGCAGCTAGGTGGCTCCACAGAGCGTCAAGCTTAGAAGGAGGAAGACTCAGTTTCCTAAGCTCACATCTGACCTCAAACACTTACTAGCTGTATGACCCTGGGCAAGTCATTTCATTCTGTTTGCCTCAGTTTCCTCATCTGTCAAATGAGCTGAAGAAGGAAATGGCAAACCGCTCCAATATCTCTTCCAAGAAAACCCCAAATAGGGTCAGGAAGAGTTGGACATAACTGAAAACAACTGAACGAGAACAAAGCCTGACCCCAAAGAAGAGTTACAAGAACGCCTACTCCCTCCCTTATTAGCAAGGGTGGGGGACTGTGGGTGTGGAATACTATATATGATATCAGGCTTGATTGATGCATTGGTTGGTTTTACTGAATTCTTGATGGTTTTAAACAATTATTATAAGCGATGTCTCTCTGGTAGGGAGAGAGAAGACAATTTCCTGTATATTGGAAAATGAAGATGATAGGAAAACAAAAGATCTGGAAAATATTTTTTAAAGAAAAGTAAATGGCTGGGGTGGACTAGATGACCTCAAAAGTCTCTTCTATTTCTAGTCTATGACTGTAAAGTTTGCACCGTGTTTTACACGTTATCTATTTTAACCCTCACAAGAAGCCTGTGAGGCAAGGGCTACATACACATGTGTATACGCATACACAACATATACATGCACATACACATTGCAAATGTGGGTGTATAGTGTGAGTAACATAGAATATGTAGCATGTTGTCAAATTGTTTTAGTCATGTCGAATTCTTCATGACACCATTTGGGGTTTTCTTGGCAGATACACTGGAGTGGTTTGCCATTTCCTTCTCTGGCTCATTTTACAGATGAGGAAACTGAGGCAAACAGGGTTAAGTGACTTGCTCAGGGTCACACAGCTACTGAGTGTTTGAGGCTGGATTTGAACTAAGGAAGGTGAGGCTTCCTGACTCCAGACCCAACATTCTATCCACTGTGACACTTAGCTGCCCATATGTATACATAAATACGTACATGTATATATGAATATCAAATGAGGTATACCCATTTTACAAATGTAAATGAGGAAAATGAAGTGATTTGCCCATGATTATTATATAGTTAGTAAATATTTGAGGCAGGATTTGAGCCCAGTCTTTCTAACTCTATGTCTATTTTTTTAATCCATTATGAAATACTGATAACCCAAAGGAGCCCTGGAGGAAGGTGATGGAATCTAGACTCCCAGTTTCAAACCCAAGGATTAGAGAGAGTAGAGTTGGAAGTGAGAGGGACCTTAGTGTCCTTGAACTTCCTGCTCCTACATAACCCAGGCTGTCCTTAAGCTATTTTCAGGAGCTATGCATGCAAAAATATTCTTTTTTTCTTCTTCCAGGTATGGCTGCTGGAAATGAACTCAAACCCTGCCCTACATACCAACTGTGAAGTCCTGAAGGATGTTGTACCCAGAGTGATCCATGAGACTTTGGGTAAGGGATGTCCCAGGCGAGAGACACTTAACCACTTTCAGACCTGACCATAAACTCTTCCAGCTATGTTAGTTCTGAGTGCCCTCTGCATACCTTAGCTCTGAGCTCCCTCCACATGCCTTAGCTCTGAGTCCCTTCTGCATACTTTAGCTCCTAGTCCTGAAATCCATCTGCCCACCATAGCTCCTACCTCACCTTGGCCCACCCTTCTCAGGTTTGGAGTACCTGCCTACTTTAAACCCAAGCAAGGTCTTGTCTCAACTCACCTTGGCTAGATCTGCCCACCCAATCCCCAGCCTTGAGTGCTACCTTTCCTGAACCTCTCCTGACCACCTTCACCTCCAGTTTTGATTCACTCTCCACCTTGATCTCAGAGCCTCTCTGCCTACCTGAGCCCTGAGTTGCCTCTGACACCCAAAAACCTGACTTCCCATCTGTTCACCTTAGTATTTAGTCTTGAACTGTTTCCCCCTCAGCCCCCAGCTCTGACCTCCTCTGCTTATATCTTAGCCCTTGGTGCCACTGTTCTCTGCCTTGTTCAGATCCCCACAGAGAACATTGTATTTAGTTCAGGACCCTCACGTCTCTAGCTCTGATCTCCTCTGGACTGTCTTAACTCTGAGCTCCCAATCTCTTCTTGCCCTTCTGAATCCTCAGTTCTAGGTATCCTCTAACTATTTTAGCTCCAGAAACTGAGTCCCTTAGCTCATCTTAGCCCCAGCCCTGAGCCTCAACTTACCTACCTTAGCTCTGAAGTCTGCTCTACTCTCCCCTCCTGAACCTCTCTGTCTACCTGAACCCCCTTAATCATCTTAGCTCTAGCCCTAAAGCAGTGTCCTCAAAGCCTTTTCCCCCACCTCCTTAGCCTTAAGCTGTTTTTCCCTACCCCACCCCCCAGCTCTGAGATCTTTTCTTCCACTGACCCCGTAATCCTGGTCAGATCCTGCTCTGCCTTGATCAGACCTTAGCTAGGATGCTAATGCTCAGTTTGAGAAGGGCACTGAGACTCTGGAGAGAGGGATTATGGGAAGACAATCAGGATGGTGAAGGGACTCTAGCCCATGCTATATGAGAACAGGCTAAGGAACTGGGCATGTGGAGAATAGAGAAGAGAAGGCTCTACCAAAGATCCAAAGGATGCCTTCAAGGGCTCACACTTGTTAGACCTAAGAAGAAAGAGGAGACTGTTGCAAGGAAGCAGATTTAGGTGTGAAGGCCAGAATGTCCAGAAATGGGAGGCAGGGCCTCAGGAGGTGGTGAGAGGGAGGCCAGAGGTTAGAGGCGATGGAGAGGCTGATTTTCAGTCAAAAAGTGGCTGCTGAATCCCTGGGATTCTGAGATTGCCTGCCTCCCTCCTAATCCTTGAGTCCCTCTGACCCTCTGGTCATCTTCATCCAAAACTCAGAGCTGCCCTGACCAATAAGCCTCTCCCCCAACTCTGCTCCACCTGGGCTCTCAGACCAGCCCCTCTGAGCCCAGCAGAACTCAGTAAGGGTCTCAGGTCTCCACCTCTGGGAAATCCCCCAAACAGAACAGGAGAATTCGCCACACACTCAGCTTTAGGTTCACTCACTTCCTGCTTGGAAGTTCCCAGGCTATGAGTGTTTGGGAACCCTAGGCCTGAGTGCAAAGGTTTGAAATTCTCTATCCCAAAGTCCAGAAATTCAGGCCTGTGGCTCTTCATCCCAGAAGTGAAGGCCTATGGCCTTCTATCCCGATTCCAAATCTGTAGGCATGCTGCCCTGTGTCCTAAGGGCCCCTCGGGGCTCAGTGTAAAAGCTGTCAGACCCCCATCTGAGGGGTCCAAGCTGCTCCATCTCCTGTTGCAGATCTCGCTCTGGAGACCTTCCACAAGAGCCTCCGGACAGAAAAAATGCTTCCTCTGCTGAGCCAGCGCAATTTTGTGCTTCTGTACAGCGGGGAGGATGACCTGTGGCCCCGGTCCATCTGCTTGAGAAGTGCAATACGGCCTCTGAAGCTGAGCTGTGAGTCGTCTTACCAGGCCATGAACCTGCTGTCATCCACCACAGGCTCCAGCTTTGCCAAGGCCTCGAACAGATCTTCCAAGAAGCGGGAGCACCCCAGGGCCACTCTGAAGCGAGCAGGCCTGCTGGGGCCCTCAGGGCCTGTCTACCCTAAGTCTGCTGTGCAGCTCCTTAGCCCAAGCTCCATAGGAAAGAGTCAGTCCCAGGCCTCAAGCCAGGAACCCCTCCAGGCCCAACCATCCCCCAACACCTTGTCTGAGGAACCTGAGGTGGCTCCTGACTCCTCAACTCACATGCTTACTCTCCTCCGGCCACTCGCCTCAAACTCCTCCAACTTTTGGTTTCAGGGAGCTCTGGACATGGAGTCCCCTCTATTGGCTAGCAATGACCTCTTCGTGCCTCTCTATCCATCCCGGATGCTGTCTCTGAGCTTCTCGTCAGAGCCCATTCCCCCCTTTGATAACCCTAGCCCTTCAGAGGTCCAGGACGCCACCCTTGATTCCTTCCTGGGCCTCCCTGAGTATGAGCGCAAGGATGTGGGCTTCCGGGGTTCATAGCCCCACCTGGGGGCATTGGCATGTACAGAGTGATTCCATAAAGGCCCATATACCCACATCTGTGACGTATGTATCTCACCCTTTTCTAGGCTGACCAATTTATAAAAATTACTTTGCTATAAGCCCACTAATCATTGACTCTCCTGGACTACCCCCCTGCCCATGGCACACCCCACCTCACCTTACCTCCCCTATGCCAGCTCCCCAGTCAGTGGTGACTCTGGGTCAGGCAGGACAACAGAGAAAGAGAGGGCCTTGGGGCAGTTTGGAGGACTGAGGTGCAGGGGGCACATAAAGGGATAAAAGTGGGGAGCATGACTGGGATTCAGCCAACAGGGTGTTCAGGGAAGTAGTCGAGGGATGGGCTCAGAACAAGAATGAAGACAGATGCGTTGAATGGTGGGGCTGGTGGAGTGAGAGAAGCAGGGGTATATCTCCCCCAGAAGATGGGCTTCAGGCTGGGGGTGCTGGTGACTTTGGAGCTCTGGGATCAGAGGTGGTGGGCTGAGGTCAGCAGTATCTGGACGTCTGGGGTGGGGACATATATTGAGATGGGGAACTAGTGGATGGGGAGCAGAGAGGAGGCGTCTGCTCCAGAAATCATCATGCAGCTGGCAGCATAGAGGTTTGGGATGGGGAGACAGGCTGTGCGCCCATGCCTTCTGATAATGGAGTCAGAGCTCTGCTTTAGATGTACTAGGATGGGAGGCTGAGGGTGTGCCAGAGGCCCAGGGGCTGGAATCACGGATAGGATGTGATAATCCCTGCTCAGGTGGAGAATTAGGGTCATGGCAAAGCCAGGGGGCTCCTGGGGAAGTTCATCATACCTGGGGCAAGGGAGTTCTAGGTTGGGTCCTTCACTGAGCAGCCATGGCTAGCTGTCCTTACTGATGGTTCATTTATACATTCAAAGCACACAGAGAACCTACTGGGTGCCAGGCTCAGCACTAGATGCTGGGGACAAAAACCATCTTTGCCCATGAGTCCACATTCTCTTAGGAGTAAGCAATTAGTCCATAAAAACAAAGTAGCTCCAGGAGAGGAAAAGGCTAAGCTCCAGTGACAAGCCAGGCCCTGTGCAAAGACAAACAGTTCCTGCCCTCAAGGGGCTTAAATCCTACTTAGGAAGCAAAGGGCATGGGCAAGGAAGGGCTGGCTTATTAGCGAAATAGGGAGGACTAGAATGGTGGTTTTATCAAATTAAGGGGAAAAAAGTTTTAAGCAACACAATTATTTGATTCTTGCAACCATGGAGGCCAGCTCTCTATCTGGCTGTTTTGCCAAAATATTTAGAGCAGATTCAAAGGCTTGGGTGGCGGAGAAGGCCTGGGCGATTGCGGGCAGAGTCCAGGGACAATCACCAATTTGCTTCCACGGTTCAGAGTTGGCAGATGGGGCAGGAGGATGCTTGGTGGCCTCTGAGCTAAGCGCCATGTGGGGGGCTCCAGGAGGGGAGAAGATGGGGAGGGCCTTTCTGTTCTGCTTGCTAGGTCAGAAATGGAAGAATGCTCAGAACTGGTTGGAATGTAGTGTGTGAGGAGGGACACTTGTATAATAACTCAGGAGAGGATCATGGTTTCTGTGCTGCTTGGCCCATAAAATACTCCTCAGCTCCCACCATGACTACTGGGCCAGATGCTTTTTCCCCTGCTGCTGGCTCCCACCACCCTGTCAGCCACCCATCGATGTTTTTCCAACCCACGTGGGTCCCACAGGAGGAGACAGGGGCGCCCTGTCCCATCTCATTCTAGGCTGAGCCAAAATACCAGGTGATTCTGGTCGAGAAAAGTGAGGGAGTTTGCCCCACTTCCCACAAAGGTGAGATGGCTGGGCCCACCCAAAGCCTACACCTGTCTGTGTAAGTCCCTCAGGCTTAGGGGACATCTAGTCCAACCCTCTCATTTTACAGATGGAGAAACTGAGGCCCAGGCTTGAAGGTCACACAGGTAATAAGATTAGAGGCGATATTCAACTCCGGTCCTTTGACCTCAAAAGCCATCCTTTTTCTCCCTTACTATGGGACATGAAGCCAAAAGACCTGGGATGTTCAATCTGGCCTTGAGAACATCAGAGAAGTGTGTGGCACCAATCACATCACTTCCCTCTCTGGAGCTCAGTTTTCTTACCTTTAAAATGGACATGAAAGATTACATGCCCAGGAAAGGAGACAAGATGATGATGTTCTAAGAAGGGGAGACAACGTGGAATATCGCAAGGCTTCAATGGGGGACTCTGCTTTGTTGGACCACACAAATCTATTACAAGGACTCTGTTTTTCTTTCTCAATGGTGGTGGTGGTAGTGGGGAATAACTACTTGCTAATTAGAAAAGAATGTTAAATAAAAGTTATAAACAATATAAATATTAAAGTTTAAAATATATTAATAGTAATAAAATATATTAAATTTTTTTTTGCTTTTTTTTTTTGGAGAACAATTGGAGTTAAGTGACTTGCCCAAAGTCATACGGCTAGTAAGTGTGTCAAGTATCTGAGGCCGGATTTGAACTCAGGTCCTCCTGATTCCAGGGCCGGTGCTCTATTCACTGCACCACTTAGCCACTGCTATTAAAATTTTTAATGTAAATTTTTATATTTAAAAATATAAAAAATAAAGCCAATCAAAGATAAGACAAGGCCTAATGACATGATAAATGAGTGAAAGGTACAGTGGATTTGAAGGTGCCAGACCGAGTTAAAGTCCTGGCTTACTTAATTTATCCAACTCTCCGTTTTCTCATCTGTAAAGCACTTGGGGTTTCCTGATGATCTCAAAGGCCTTGCCTGTGATCTGTGATTGGCCTTCAGTGCATTTTGTAGAAGTACACGGTCATATCACAGCCCCTTTCTGGGCCTCACAGGGGATTGAACTTGATGAAGTCTAAGGTCCCTTCCCCTGATGGATCTCTGACAGACAGACAGACAGACCGACAGATCCTCTGCCTTCAGGCTGCATCCTGTCCACATCCTCCCTATTTCCACATTAGAGGAAGACCCTTGTCCATGGCAAAGCCTTTGAGAGATCTTGAGACATTTTCGTACAAACCCTTGCAGCATCACAGCCAGAGGGGCTGCTTCTCTGGTGCGAAGTTTTCTGAGAAAGAAAGAGGGAACATACACAGGCGCTGACCTGCGTGACCTTGCTGAAATTCTCAGGGGCTCCGTTTGATCATCCATAGAAGGGGGTTGGGTGAGATCGTTTCTGTGAGCCTTCCAGCTCCAGATCTACAAGGCTAAGATCTGTCTCTTCCAAGGGAAGAGGGCCGGGGTGCCATTGTTACCTGAGAAATTGCCACAAGAGGAATGATTATTAGCAACCAATGTTTGGGGAGATCCAGAGTTCCCCTTTATTCTATAATCATCTTAAAATTCAGCCTCTTCAAGGCTATAGAATTAACTCTTCTCAAGCTTAGTCAAATCCCACCCAACCTTTCTAGGAATCTCTAGTTTAAGGTAAATTCTACTCAAGCTTGGGCAGGGATGGACTTTTGGTCTAGATGGCCCAAGGCTGGGGGTGGTGTGGGTGTGGAGATG
Organism: Pseudocheirus occidentalis; assembly: GCA_028646575.1. Lineage (NCBI taxonomy): Eukaryota > Metazoa > Chordata > Mammalia > Diprotodontia > Pseudocheiridae > Pseudocheirus > Pseudocheirus occidentalis. The sequence continues at coordinate 20,151,236 of CM053596.1, read as the reverse complement.
GTCGCTCTGGTTACACAATGTCACTCTCAGACCCTCACTGGAGTGAACTCCTTTGTCTTTGTAAAGTCATTGATTGTTAACTCATCAGAGCTGATTGGGGGCTGCTGGAACACCTCTCATGGAGAACAAACAGACCTCAAGGAGTCAGACTTCCTCTCTGGGCATCTAAAGGATGATGGTCCCTTTTGGTCAATCATTTGCTGGCTGTGATTGATAAAACTGATTATAATTTACCCAAAAACTTTGTCTGAATTTATTTTTACTCATCACAGCCACGTGGCCTCAGATCATACGTACCCTAACTCCCCCAGAAAATCTACTGATCTTAGAAGTGAGCTGGGGGCAGAGGTTGGGGGGAAGCGATTCCTGCCCTCCCAGTTCCTCATTTGGGCAGAATTTCAGTGTTTTGATACTCTGTAATAATAATAATATCCACTGTCACTTCCCAATAAGTCCTGTCACCCCGCATAGAACCCTCTCCTGTAACAAATTAGTTCAGTCAGTGAAAACATTGCAGTCAGACACCACCACCTGCCCAGCTATTCCCCAGGGGATGAACCCTCACTCTACCCAAAATGTCTTACTTTCAATGTCACTGTGCTCATAGCAGCACACATTTAGAGCCAGAAGAGACCTTCAAGGCTGTCTTGACCTGTCCCCTCAACTTTGTAGATATGGAAGCTGAGGCCCAGGGGGATGGAGGATTTGTGCAGTCTCACAGTCAGTAAGTGACACTGAAATCTCTCTCTCTGACTTTGCCCTCCTTGGGGTACATGCCTATCGGTCCCAGTTGGCCTTCTAGTAGATGGAGCCCCAGGTGACTGTGCCAGAAGGAGCCTCGAGAGGCAGGCTGGCCTGGGCCCCGCAGTGATGGGGGACACAGGGGAAGGAGAGGGTCCCACACGAAGAGGAAGCACAGTCTGTCATTCTGTGGCTTTCACTTGTTCTAGTCTCTGAGCTCAGACTTCCTCTTGTTTACACTTTCTCATGCACTCCTGACCCAGTAACAAGGGTTCGTTCCCATGCACCAGGGGCACCAGGCTCCCCCGGAATCCTGGGCCTCCAGGGCAGAAGATGGGTTGTTGCAGCCTGACATCCCGGGGCAGTGAGGCTCCCTCAGGGGGAGGCCAAAAGGAGACGCAGCCGCTGAGATTTGGCAGCAGCAGGTAGGCGACTCTTCCTCACCCCTCCCAACCCCTCCTGCAGGTCCCAGGTCTCCACTGTCATCAGGGCCCTAGGCAGGGGAATGCAGGCTGGCTTCTTGTCCCAGGCTCAAGCCTGGAGCTATCTCTGCATTGCTGAGACACATGGCCAGAGGGTCCCCAGGACAGCACCAGACTGAGAGCAGGGTGGGGCTCCCTCTGCTAAATCCTTCCCTGCCCCCACCCAGAGCCAGTTCCTGGCTGGGTTTCATTCCCAAAGAGAGCCCCTGGAGGACCCTGAAGGGCATGGAGACTTTCTGAGGGTAAGGAGAAGGCTGGATGGGTTTGGTAGACTGGGGTAGGGCCTGACCAGGGCCTCTGTCTCCCTCTGATTAGAAGCCTATATTATAGGGTCTTTTCACAACCCCCTCCTTCATTTAGTCAGAATTGAGCAAGTTGACTCATTTTCCTCCTTAGGGCCTTGAGCCCCCCAGACCCGTCCTTAGGTTTTCTGTAAGCTAGTGAGGAAGAAGGAAAGAAGGACAGGGATGGAGCTGGGGATTGTCCTGCCTGGGGCGAATCCATTTGGGGAAAAGCTGAGCTGGGAGGGAGGGCAGAGTGGGAAGGAGAAGGCGCTGAGTTATGACCTCTGCTGCCCACAGGTCAGGTGCATCAGAGACAGAGGTTTGGGGAATGGAAGAAGTGCAGGAACTGGGAGGCTAGTGTTTGGGGAGGCAAAGGCTGGGGTGGAGCTGAGTGGGGGGAAGGAGAATGAATGTTCAGGGGACAGAGAGAGAGGCTGAAAGGACAAAGGGTGTCTACTCCTGCTGGCCCCTCTTGTCAGGAGCTGTGAGAGCAGCCAGCCTCAGAGAAGCGGCTGAGAAGTGTGGGGTCTTCTGGGAAAAACTGAGCTTCAGTGAACACATACTTAACAAGGAAAAGGAAAAGGACTTGTTTGTATGAAAACATCTGAAGAAGCTCTTTTCCTGGTGGCAAAGAATTGGGTGTTAAGGAGATGCTTATCAATTGGGGAGCAGCTGAACAAGTTGTAACGATGATTGTGATGGAGTGTTATTGTGCTATAAGAAATGATGAGAGAGGTGGTTTTAAAAAACCAAACAAACCATGGTAAGACCTATATGAACTGATGCAAAGTGAAGTTAAAACCGAGAGAGCAGTAACAGCAACATTAATAGGAAAATTGAAGCGTGAAACATGAGAGCTGTCCAAGTGGAAGGGGCTGGAACAGAAGGTGATGGGTTTCCCCTCTATGGGGGTTTTCAAGTGGAGACTGGACAACCATTTGGGGGTGTGTTATTGTCAGAATTCCTTTCAAGTATGAGTTGGATTACAAGGCTATTGAAGTACCAACCACCCATCTCTCCAATCTTATAGGCAATGAGGAGTCATTGTAGATTTTTTAAAAAAAATAATTATTGCTGACTGCTACCTGCTTGTTCTCTGTCTGTTACTGACCCGAGAGAAGAGCTCTCAGGGTCAAGTCCAAGGCTCAAGCACCCATTGATCTGTCCCCATGCCAGCACCCAGAGGTCTTTAGATCCAGCTCAGATGGAGCAGTTCATTTACAAAGGCCAAGAAGTCAAGGAGTTTGCCTGCTGTCCCTACAGTAACTTCCCAGTGGGGGTAATTCTCCTGACTCTGGACAGGAAGATTTTTTTCAGGATGCAACATAGAAAATGCTTCTTAGGGGTGGCTAGATGGCACAGTGAATAGAGCACCAGCCCTAGAGTTAGGAGGATCTGAGTTCAAATCCAGCCTCAGACACTTAATACTTACTAGCTGTGTGACCTTGGGCAAGTCCCTTAACCCCAAATGCCTCTCCAAAAAAAGAAAAAAAAAGAATTTGCTCAGACTTCCATAGCCAGTATGTGTCAGAGGTAGACTTTAAACTTAGATCACCCTGGCTTCAAGGTTAGATCCCTGTCTGTTATATGTAAGAGAGTAAATGATTACTACACAAAATAATAGTACATCGCCTCGAGTCCCAAACTGGTCGCCAACTGTCAGCCTGCATAGTCTTCTCCCAAAGTATTATGTCACCTGTCACCTCCTCTCCTGAGGTCATCCTTCATATACTTGAATTTTTTGCTTTTGAAAGGCAATCAGGGTTGAGTGACTTGCCCAGGGTCATACAGCTAGTATATGTCTGAAGCTGGATTTGAACTCAGGTTCTCCTGACTCCAGGGCTGATGCTCCATCCACTGTTTTGTCTAGCTACACACCCCTTCTCCCTTTATATACTTTAGAGAAAGGGATGGGAGGGAGGGAGAAAAATTTGGAATTCAATATTTTGGAAAAATGAATGTTTAAAATTGTCTTTACAAAAAATCATAAAAATAAAATACTTTTTAAAACAATTATTATTGCTTTATTTTTAAATAATTAATTTTTAGTTTTCAACATTCACTTACATAAGATTTTGAGTTCTAAATTATTCCCCCTCCCTCATTTCCTTCCTCTCTAAGATGGCATGCAATCTGATATAGGCTATAGATGTACAATCATATTAAACATATTTCCACATTAATCATGTTGTGAAAGAAGAATCAGAACAAAAGGGGAAAACCATGAGAAAGAAAAGACAACAAAAAAGAGGAAATAGTCTGCTTTGATCTGCATTCAGATTCCATAGTTCTTTCTCTGGATGTGGACGGCATTTTCCATCATGAGTCTTTTGGAATTGTCTTGGATCATTGCATCGCTGAGAAGAGCTTAGTCTATCAAAGCTGGTCATCACACAATGTTGCTCTCACTGGATACAATGTTCTCCTGGTTCTGTTCGCTTCTCTCAGCATCAGTTCACATAAGTCTTTCCAGGTTTTTCTGAAATCTGCCTAATCATCATTTCTTATGGAATAGTATTCCATTAATTGTTCAGCCATTCCCCAGTTGATGGGCATCCCCTCAGCTTCCAATTCTTGACCACCACAAAAAGAGCTGCTATAAATATTTTTGTCCATGTAGGTAGTTTTCCCTTTTTTATGAGCTCTTTGGGATACAGACCTAGCAATGGTATTGTTGGGTCAATCATTGTAGGTTTGTAAGCATCAAGATGACATGGTCAGTTCAAGGCATTAGGAAGATGAGTCTGGTGTCATGTGAAAAAATGGAGAGGACAGAGACCAAAAAGGGTCCATCTAGGATTCTGTTATGAGAGTCTAGGTAAGAGAGCGCAAGGGTCTGTGCTAGGTTAGAAATGATGGAGGATGGAATGGAGAACTCAGATGATGGAGATGTTGGGGGAGGGGAAATGGCCAAGATTTAGCAACTGATGAGAGAAAGGGAAAAAAATCAAACAAAACTGGAGGTTTGGGGCTTCAAACCTTGGAGGAAGACAGTGCCATAGAGCTGGATCACTAAGATAAGGAGAAGGTTTGGAAGTGTAGGGAATGGCACATTTCTTGCTCTCTGAGCAGAGGAGGGGTGAGGGTGAGTGGGGTGAACCTTTTCCCTGAAAAAGAGAAGAGAATTCAGTGCTTTCAGCTGGAGCTCTCAGACTGTTCCTAAAAGAGGACATCCAGTCCTCCAGTCCACCCCTTCCTCCCTCTTTCTGCAATTACCATGAAGGAAACCAAAAGAAACCTTGGTAATGCTGCCCATCTGCCTCCCCCATGCAGGAAATGGTTGACCTCCATAACTAGAGAGGAAAGACCCACTCATCCCCAAGATTCCTCAACTGACCAGGGAAATGTGAGTATTACAGGACTTCCTCCAAGGGCTTGGTGAGTAGTGGGGACATCTTGGCCAACCCTTCATCATTGAGAAGGGAACAGGAATGTCCATTAGGAATGAAACTCCAAATTTCCATTCTATTGGGACTGCAACTCTGCCTCTCCCAACCTGGTCTCCAGTACTGACTCTCAATTCTTTCCAGGGACAAGTGATAGACATTGGACAGCTCTTCAAAGAAGCTCATCAATCTTTGAATCCCCAGGCAAGTGTTCAGGATGGGAAGTGGGTGTGGGGAGAAGGCCGTCAGTAACAAAACAGCCCCAACCTGAGTCTAAGGAATCAAGGCCAGAACCAAGCCCCACCTTTGTCAGACCCAACTTATATAGAACCAGACACGAGAAAATAGAAATGTGGAGGGTAAAAGGGGGAAGATTCTTCCCATGGGAGTTCTCAAAGAACTAGGATTAGGATCAGAGTGAGGGGCTTCTCTGTATACATCCACAGAGCAGTTGGAGATCCTCAGCCTTGCCCACAGAGTACTATCCTGTCCTGGCCAGAAACTAAAAGACGTGAAAATAGGGGGTTGGGGGTAGAAGGGAGACACCAGAGTCCCCTGTGCCCACTCTAGTTGTCTGCACAAATCAGGTATAATACCAACTCTCTCTACAAAGTAATCTTTATTCCTGCAGGCCCTAAGAAACTCACTCCTCTCATGTGCCCAAATGCACACACACGTGTGCACATATGTGAAATCATTGCCACAAATTTTGATGAATTAAATTCAATTTTTATTAAGCAGACACCATGCCAAGTATTATGCTAGACTCTGGGTATACAAATACAAAAATGGAACAGGGCCTGCCTCCAGGAAGCTTCCATTCTACCATTCCATTCTAGTTGATGTATAGCTTCTAGGCATTCTTCAAGTGCCTTAGAAGCATTTGGTGTGGGAGTTCTGACTGGGTTGTCTTTCTCCCTTTCCATGCTTTGATCCTTTTTTGTCCATGAAAAAGGATTCTAGAGTTTTATTGCTGATCTTATTTTGCTTCCTTTTCCTCATGTTGGCTATTCAGTTAGTTGGTTGGGTTTTTTTTTTTTAGCTCTGTGAAACTCTGCTTCCAAGGGGGAAAGCTCCGTTCCAAATCGCTGGGGTTTTCCCAGCTGCTGGAGCTATTAGGGGGGTGTTGCAAGTCCCCCCAGCTTTGGCTTGCTGAAAGCGCACCCCAGGATGACCACCCAAGACCATGATCCAGATCCAGGCCACTCAACGCAAGAGCACTTGGCCCTGATCAATTGATTCAGCCCCGCTGCAGAGTCTGCAGGCCAGGGGCTCTAAAGCAGCCCAGTGGGGGCCCCCACCCCAGGGGCAGATTGGCCGAACTGCTTTTCCTCTCCAAAATTAATTTTCAAAGTTTCACTTTCACTTTCACTGACCATCTAATCCTGGTTTGGTGGATGTGAAGATTCCCTCAGGTGCAATAGATCTCTGAAGTAGACTCAAGCTGCGCTTCGGAGGCTCAGCTCCTCCTGGCTGCCCTGGGGCCTGGCCTGGCCATGGCTGTGGTTTTGGGCTGGGCCGGTCTCTGCTCCAGTGTGAGCTGCCCCTCTCCCTTCCCCATTCTTCACGTCTTGGCAGATGTGGAGGTGCTGGAGGCTGTAGATCCTCTCCTCTGAAGACTGGCCGCAGCGCGGCTCAGCTCAGCTCAGCCCAGCTCCTTCCCACCACCCCAGGCCTGGCCACAGTCTCAGCTTCAGGCTGGGCCAGCCTCCGCTTGTGGCTGCCGTGATGAGCCCCTGCTGCTGAGCTGCCTTCAGAGAGAGATGTGTTTTCTGTATTTTTGTGAGTCTGAGAGTCCTAGACTCTGTCTGGGCTCATATTTTATGGGTGTTTAGGGTGGCTGTGTGGGAGCTGCGGGACCTTGCTGCTCCTACCTTACCATTCCATTCTAAAGGAGAGAATGATAGAGGACATAAAACATACACAGAGAATATATAATTTCAAAGGGATAGGAGGATTGGGAAAGGCCTCATGTAGGAGGAGGCATTGGATCTGTGCATTAAAGCAAGAAAACTAGAGCTTTGAGGAGAGAGAGCATTGCACACATGAAGGGGAGGCCCTACATGGCAGTCCAGGGCAGGAGATGGACTGTTATATTCAGGGAAGAACTGATAGGCCAAGCTGACTGGAAAAGAGAACTGGAAAATGGGGAGAAATCAGAAAATGATGGTCTTTTCTCAGTTTTCACCCTTCTTGACTTCTCTGCAGTACTGACCACCCACTTCTCCTGGTTACTCTCTCCTCTCTAGGTTATCCTGACAGCTCTCTCCTACTTCTCCTCCTACCTGTCTGACCCCTTCCGCTCTTTCTTGTCTCTTTTGTTGCATAATCAACCCAAGACAATGTCTTGGGCCTTCTTGTCTTCTCTCTCTCTCTCTCTCTCTCTCTCTCTCTCTCTCTCTCTCTCTCTCTCCCCCTCTTTCTCTTTCTCTCCCTCTCTCTCTTCTCTCTCTCTCTTCTCTCTCTTTCTCTCTCTCTCTGTCTCTGTCTCTCTCTGTCTCTCTGTCTCTGTCTGTCTGTCTGTCTGTCTGTCCCTCTTTCTCCTTTGCCATGGGCCACCTGATAGCCAGCATCAGGTGTGAACAGAGAGGTGAGATAAACCACACCAGGTGAGCAGTTCAGGATAGAATTTATGAACTCCGTTTATTGATACAGTGAGTGAAGTTTTTACAGAGCAACGAGACAAAGAAGGTAACTATTGGTCACTATGTTTTACGTGACTGTTTTGTTTAGTTCGATGATGTCAGGCACACCTTGAAGGCTATCATGTCCATTCTTTATCTAGTGTTCCCGTTTCACATGGGATGAGCTGTCCACTCCCTTGTACTTAGCTCCCTTTGCATCACTACTATCAGGGTGAGTAAGAATTCAGTGTGCTCTGTTACCTGAATGTCACACAGAGTGGTGAGCCAGCGCCCAATTGGCCTGGGATCAGCTGCAAGAAGCTGGCTGCTTCTACCTGTCTAACTGGAGCTGACCCTTAACATTTCTTCTCCCCCTCCTCCTCCTCTTCTTCCTCCTCCTCTTCCTCCTTCTCCTCCTCATTCTTCCTCTTCTTCTTCTTCTTCTCCTTCTTCTTCTTCTTCTTCTCCTCCTCCTCCTCCTCCTCCTCCTCCTCCTCCTCCTCCTCCTCCTTCTTCTTCTTCTTCTTCTTCTTCTTCTTCTTCTTCTTCTTCTTCTTCTCTCTCCCTCCCTCTCCCTCTCTCCTCTTCCTTTCTCCTCCTTCTCCTCCTCATCCTATGCTACATGATCCCATGGACAGAAGTCCACAGGGTAGTCTTGGCAAAGAAACTAGAGTGGTTTATCATTTCCTTATCCAGTGTGTCCCCATTTTACATATGATGAACTGAGACAAATAGAGGTTAAGGTACTTGTCCAGGGTCACACAGCTAGTAAGTGTCTGAGATCAGATTTGAGCTTAGATATCCTGACCCAAAGTCCAGCACTCAATCCACTGTACCACCTAGCTGCCCCTACTAGGTTCCTAATAGATGTTGAATGGTTGATTGATCATAGAAAAGGTACTGATCTGCATGGGTAGGGGAACTCTCCTTCTTAAGACTATATATAGTTGATGAGGGGGCAACGTGTATTAGTAGAGTGAATTTCCTCTCCCAAAGTTCCACAATGAAATTTATCCTAGTCCCTATCCCTGAGCCTGAAAGTTTGCAAAATATTTCACATCTTTCATTCTCATCTGTCTCTCACGTATGCCCCATTTTCTTCCTGTAAACACCCATCACCAGAGCTCAGGTTCTTATCCCCTAGACTAATGGATCTCAAAGTGTAGGTCAAGGGTCCCTGGGGGGGTTCTTCAATAACCTTTGGGAGGGTCTACAAGATCAAAACTATTTCCATAGCACCACTAAACCATAACTTTCTCATATGTAAACATTAGTGGGTACAACCCATATAGACAAAGACTTTGGATGGGGTGGGGTTGGTCCTTATGAAAGGGTCCTAAAACCAAAAAGTTTGAGAACCACTGACCTGGACAGTTCCAATAGCTTCCTAATTATTCTTTCAGTCTCATGTCTTCTCCCTCACCCCCCACTCCTGCCAATCCCCCACTCAGGCAAAAGTTTGGCACCATAGATAGCACTCTGGGCCTGAAGTCACAAACACCTATGTTCAAAACCTCACTTATCATGTGACCCTTGCACGCAGATTGCTTAACTGCTGTTTGCCTCAGTTTCCTCAGCTGTAAAATGGAGATTATAAAAGGACCTGCGTCCCAGGGTTGTTGTGAGGATCAAGCAAAGTGATATTTATAAAGTCCTTAGTCCAGTGCCTGGCATGCAGTAGATGCTCAGATATCACCATCCATGATCTCCACGTACCTCCCATCAATAGCTATTGCCTCCTCCCACCCCTGCCTTTGAAATCACTTTGTATTTATTTTATGAATGCTCATACGTGTCCATAATGGAGTGTAAGCTCCCTGAGAGCAGGGACTGTGTCCCCAGTACAGTGTTGGACACATACTAAGGGCTTAATAAATACATGCTTATTTATTGGTGGTTTGATTTTAGGAGGAAGTGCTGTGGGGTAAGACCCAAAAGGAGCTGGAGGCATTTCTGTTTTCAGAACCAATCTGGAAGTGGAAGCAGGGCAGCATACATTCTCTGGGAAACGTCTTGTGGTCCTCTGTGGTCCAGGTCCACAGCTACCACGTGGAGGTAATGCCCTACCTCACTCGCACCACCACCACCACCATAGAGACACTGTCCACTCCAACCCAGGTCAGTCTCCAGACTTCTGTCCAGGAAGAACATTTTCTCATTTAGGGTCTATTGTTCTTTGCTGTATTTCAGTGTGCCCATCTATAAAATGGGCACAAAAATTGTAGATCCCAACTAAAGCCGGAAACTGTGAGGAATAGTGTTGGCATTAGAATCAGAGGACCTGAGTTCAAATCCTACTTCTCACTCTTACTACCTGTGTGACCTTGGATAAGTCTCTTCACTTTCTTGTTTCCTCATCTATAAAATGAGAAAATGCAGGTAGGTAGAGTGCAGGGCTTAGAGTCAAGAGGACTTGAGTTCAAATCTGACCTCAGACACTAGCTGTGTGGCCCTGTGCAAGTCACTTAACCCTGTTGGCCTTAGTTTCCTCATCTGTAAAATGAGCTGGAGAAGAAAATGGCAAACCACTCCAGTATCTGTGCCAAGAAAACCCTAATGAGGTCATGGAACCACAACTAAAAAAAACTGAAAAGAAGAGTGTTAGATTTGAGGGCTTCTGAACTCCATCCCAGTTTGAAATTTATGACCCTTGTGCCCATTGGCCAAAGTGTCACCTCCAAAGGGGGCAAACTGAGATTTGTCCGAGGAAGAGCTTTCTAACAATGAGAGCTGTGCCAAAGTAGAGTAGGCTGTCTGGGATAGTGGGGACTCCTTTGGTGGATGGTTTAGATTGGACAGAAAGCATCACTGAGGTCCCCATTAGCTCTCAAATTCTGTGATTCACTGAAGTCTGCACATGCTCAGAGACAAAGCTTGCACACCCAAACACACACACACACACACACACACACACACATACACACACGAGCTCTTGGAGGAATAGAAAGAGGAGCCTTCTCAAGAAAAGGAGGAAGGGCCCCAAGGTAACAGAAGAAGGTCAGAAAGGGAGGTCCTAGACCAGGGGGATAAAGGAAGATACCCACCTGCTCCCCCAAAGAGGGAAGGAGGCCAAAGGAGTAGTTGTGGTTCAGTTGTGTCTTTCTCTGTGACTCCATTTGGGAGATGCTAGAATGGTTTGCCATTTCCTTCTCCAGTCCATTTTACAGATGAAGAAACTGAGGCAGACAGGATTAAGTGACTAAGGATCACACAGCTAGTAAGTGTCTGAGGCTGGATTTGAACTCAGGGAGATGAGTCTTCCAGACTGGCCATCTATACACTATGGCACCACCTAGCAACCCAGGCCAAACAAAAGCAATTATGTCCGGAAGACTTTTCTGTCCCTGACTCACCAGGGAGAATTTTGAGAGAAGGATCTTATGCCACATTTGGGATTCACTTGGGATTCACAAATTCTGCCATCATGCGTGGACATGGCACCCCGTGTGAACAGATGCCAACCTTTCCCAGCAGGAGGCAGCTGAGAGGTAACTGGTTCTCTTTCCCTCCCACATCCTCATTCTGTCACTGGCCCCTGGACATCAAGCTTTTGTCTACCAGGTGAGCCTTTCTCCTCCTCCTCCTGGACCTCCTGCCCCATTCCCTCCTCACCGTATGGCTTTTGAGCCGGGTATCTGGTTCTGGGGAGCGGAGGGGGATGAGAGCTGCAGACGGCGTAAGGTGCTGATGACACAAAGGGGAAGGAAAAAACCAAACATTTATTCTGAGTGTCTGCTATGCACCAGGCACTGTGTTAAGAGCTTTATAAATATTATCATTTGACCCTTACAACAACTTTGGGAGGTAAGTGCCCTTGTTACGAGTGTTCACATTCTCATTTTTTTCTCCACAGGCTGATCCATTTTCAGTTTAGGCAGACAGAAATTAAGCCACTTACCAAGGAGTTAGTCTGCTTCTGAGGTCAGGGCTTTCTGACTCCAGGCCTCCTGTTCTATCCTCTGAACCGAACCAGCTACCTCAACAAGCATTTCTATGAATGTAAGCTAACATAGGGTCCACAGTTCCCTCATTTTGCCGCTTCTCCAGAGGCATAACTAAGATGGGACAAACAGAAGTTTGTCTCAGGGTACCAAAACTTAGAAGGCAACCCTTGTTACACTTGAACTTAGCGCCTATTTGGGTAAGAATAATTAGCTAAAATAGGAAGATGATTGATGGATTCCCCTCCCAGAATTGATTGATGTTCTGACATGCTCCCCCTACAAGGACTGATAGCCTGGAGTTTCTTCTCTCGGCCCCAGGGCCAGGGCCCAGAGTCTTAAACTCATGTTTTGTGCTGCCTGCCCGAGGTTACAGGATTATAAATTATTGCCTCATGTTCTAATCCTTAAGCAGAGTGAGAACAAGAAGAAGAAAACTGGGAGCATCCGGGGCCCCAGATGTCTAAGCATGCCAGAGGGGTTGAGGAGGACCAGTCAGGGTCAGAAAAGGGGTGTCTGTGATATCTTATTTCCACCTGCAGGGACGTCTTCCCCTCACAGGGCTGAGGGTGAGAGAGCATCAGGGAGGCCAGACTGGGCTTGACATCTTTGGTAAGTTCTTTTTCTCAGAGCCACTCAGACAATCACAGTCATCCCCTTCTTGAGGTGAAGAAGAAATTCTGTATCTAAGGATGGGCCTAGAGGAAAAAAAACAGGGTCCCCCATGCCTGGGGTGGGAAATCAGAGCCCTCTGTGGTCTAGAACAGGCATTCTTAACCTGGGATCCATGAACTTAAAAAAACTTGAATAACTGTTTCAGTATAATTGATTTCCTTTGTAATCCAAAGTTTTTTGGTATGTTCATTTCAAGACATTGTTCTAAGAAGGGGTCCATAGCTACTAAGGGTAGTGCTCCAGGCCTCTACTTAGCCTTCCTGGGGAGGCTGAGGCCAGTGGATTACTTGACCACTGTATGCTAAGCCAATCCTGTATCTGCACTAAATCTGGTGCCAATGAGGTGAACTCCTAGAAGTAGAGTCACCTGACTGTGTAATGAGGGGCAAACAGGCCCGTTAGGAAAAATGGAGCGAGTCAGAGCTCTCATACTGATGAACGTGGGGTCAGCCCCATGAGTGGCCACTATACTTCTAGCCTGGGTGAGATAGGGAGTCTTGGTCACAAGAAAATAGGTGAAAGGGATGGTGAATCAGCAGGCATCACCAGATTGTCAAAGGGGTCAATCTCATACACACACGCACACACACACACACACACACACACACACACACACAGGTTAAGAACCTCTGATCTAGATGAAGAATTAGAACCACGGGACCAGAATTCAATAAATGTTTATCTTGAAGGGACCTTAGAGGTCATTTAGTTATCTCTTCATTCTACAGATGGGGAAACTGAGGTACAAATAGAACAAGGTCATGCAGGCAGTAAATAGAAGATCCAAGGTTTGAATCCAGACCTTCTGATCCCATAGCCAGCACTCTTTCTGCTGAAGCCATGTTGTTCCCAAAAGGGGGATTGAGGCCATCTGAATCTGAGAGGGTGAATCAGGGAACTCCATGTTCATAATACCTGGGCAGATCATTGGGGCCCCCTGTAACTGAGATGAGAAATTGGGGATTTTTGCCAGAGTTGGGGATGTGGAGGCTCTTAGGGCCCTGGACACAGGACTAGGGTGTGTTCCCACAGGTTCCATGACTGAGACCAGAACCATCTTCTGTGGGACCCCTGACAAGTGCCGGCTCTGGGTTCTTGGGCTCCAACATCGAATCTAAGAGTTGAAAGTTCAGAACTTGGAACCCTGTTCTAGTTCCCTGTCTCTGCTGGTGAGTCTCCATTTGGAGAAGTGAGGAAGCCTCCATCCCAGGGGACCACTGAGGGGACACACTAGAAGAGGAAGGGAGAAGACTGAGTCTCTGCTAGGTAATTCAAAAAAGGTGCCCAGATGTGTCCCATGCCCCACCCACTCCCACCTATCATAGCAGGAAAGAAGCTAGAAGGGTAGACCTCACAGAAAACTCTAATTATGCACCTTCCTCAACAAACCTCTGTCCAATACTCTGCCTGTTCTGATTCCTTAGTGATTAGCATTTTCTCATCTCCTTATGTTAACCCCAGTCCAGTGATTCTGAACTCCCAGCTCCCAAGCTACAAACCCTATTCCTCATTCCCACCTGGCTTCTTCCTTCTCCTATCTACCTCAACTCCCCTAGCCCCTCACCACCACCAGTGTTTTCACTCTAGATAATCCTGTACTCTCTACTTTGCTCTCTCGAATGCTTACACCATAATGAATAAACCTCTTCCTTTCTCACTCCTTCCATTTTCTGGCCCTCTCTGAGATACATCTTCCTCCTAATGAAGCCATTTTCCTTCCAGTATTGATTATACTTTTTCTCACATGCCCTGACATATTGTTTTCTGTAGAAGAGTTGGGATATGCCCTTCTCCCCATCGCTGTTTTCAGATTTTTCCTCTTCCACCTTCTCTAAGCAACCTTGCCCTCACACTATGGGACTTCAACCTACATACTTCATACTCCTTCAAATACCCAAACTTCCCAGGTCCTCGGTCTACTTACTTCCCCTGACCTTTTCCTCCACTCCACCTTAATTATAAACAGACATAAATGCTCATGCCCTTGATCTTATGGTCATATACCACTGATCTGCTGAATGGGTCACTCATAAATATTCCATTTCCATGTTCGCAAACTATGAAACCCCTCGATCTGATCACAGTCTTTCATCATGCCATTTTCCCTCTGCCTTACGACTGCTAACCCTGCTCTTCATCTTCCCCGTGACCTCCATTATCCCCATTTCTTTCCCTTGCAATGACTACCCTCCTTCCTTCCCCATCTCAACACCAGCTGGTGAACTAACTCAATTCTACACTATTCTCCACACTAGAATTCTCTGTCCCCTTATCCTATCATTGACTATGTCCAATCCAACCCTGGATTACTCCCACTATCCCTCTCCTTACTCACATGCTGCTAAACGAAGCTGAAGGAAATCGTGAATCCATGCAGGGGTAGGGGGAATACAAATTTGTTTTATTTCTACTCATCGGAGCCCTTATATATCTAGGTGAATCTTCACTATCCCATTCTCCATAAAGGCTACTGTCTCTCCTTAAGCCTCCTATGATGCCTCCACCCTCTTCAATGGGGCCTAACGCCTTAGACTTCCCTGAAGGCCATTCTCGGTGAGCTCCTTCTTCCTTTCCTCTTCACCTCACATTAGTCAGACATCAGCTCCCACTACTGTCTCCTCCTTCCCTCTAGTCTCTGATGAGGATGTGGCTCTTCTGGCCAAGGCCAACTCTTCATGCACACTTGATCCCATCTCTTCCTACCATCTTCAGTCTTTCCCTATCCACTGGCTGTTGAGGAAGGATTAGCATCTCTGCTGGGAGGGCTTGCTGACCCCTTTTCAGGGCTGCTCCTCTACCTTCAGTATCCACCTGGCACCCAACTCTCACCTGTGGCTCCAAAAAGCTGTAGAATTCGCAGCGGCCATGCCCTAGTAAAAAACCATCTTGGCAGATGGGCTAAACCAGACTGAAGGCGACTGACAGACCTCCAACCCATCGGTGAGTTAGGGGGCGCCTACCCTAAGCACATGAAGACTTTGATGGGTAGATGAGAACAATTTGTTCCAATGGTCATGAAGGCGGCTGAAGCAGGAGTTGTGTAAGGTGACAAAGATGCTGTGGTCATCCACTGCTAACCTGGCCATCACCAGTCATCTGGACTTTGTCTTGCTACTGGATTTCTAAGGCTCTGTAAGAGAGAGTGAGGCTGATGGCTTTGAGCAACTCTGCCTCACTTAAATCCAATTCACACACAAGTCAAGATACCACCCTCAGTCTCTCATTCTTAAAAAATGAAACCCCTCATTTGCTCCACCCATCTCTGCTAACTATTGTCACACATGCCTTTCTCCACTTCTTCTCAGCTTTGATCCAGACCATGCCCACTAACAATAGGCTTTGTCTTGGGCCCTCTTTTCTCTCTCTATACCAGGGGTCAATCTAAGGGCCAAATCTGGACTTGCTTTTGTATAGTATGTGAGCTAAAAAATGGTTCTTACTTCTTTAGGTACAAAAAACCTCAGACTTCTGCTCTACACCATCTCCCTGGTGACTGTCAGCAGCCAAGGGTTCAATTAGTATCTCCGTGCTCTAATCAGAAGGCTGGCCCTTCCTCTCCTCAGAGCCCTTGTGAGAACTGTCCATAAGCACCTCTACCTCAGCATGTCCAAACTCAATTCATTATCTTCTCCCTCAAAGCTTGCCCTTCTTCCAGGCTTCCCTGTTACTGTTGAGGGCATCACCCCATTACCCAGGCTGGATTCCATTACCCAGCACTATCCTCGGCTCCTCACTCACCCTCACCCCACATCTCTAATGGATTTCCAAATTTTGTCCAGTTTTATAACTTGTCTCCTATACACAGCCACCAGCCTAGCTCAGCTTCTTTCCATCATCCCTCACCTGGACTGTTCCAATGGCCTCCTAGCTGGCCCCCCTGCCTTCATCTGCCTCTCCCCCAACTCCATTCCTTCCTCCCCTCATCTGCCATGTTGCCGTCTGCCCCCAGGGGCCTTCCAGGTGGTACAAGGGGACTGAATGAATATAGGAAGGAGGCCCTCCAAGAGCTTGGAGAGGACTTTAGATATTATCAGCTCTACCCTTCTCATTTTACAGACAGGGAAACAGAGACTCAGAGAGGGGACAAGGCCTGCCCAGGGATATATACAGCCCCGAACATTGGGATGACTCTTTCCCCTCTGCCAGCCCTCACCTCCACAGGGAAGGCCACGGAAGCCAGAGGGTGCTGGGTGAGAGGTCTTCTGGAGACCAAGAGGGATCCTGGACCAAGCCTTTCCAGGCCTGAATGAAAGGGAGACCAACTCTGGGCTGGACTTGAGTCCTCTCCCTTGCCTGGCATGATTTCTCTATTTGTCACTAGAGGGCAGGCATAAGCTACGTTAGGATCCATAAGCCTGGGACCTGTACCAAGCCCCACTTCCCTGAAATAGCTGCTAGCTTCCCTGCCCGAGTCTATCTCACCCGGGACCCTCACATACACACCTTGATTCTTCCAGGGTCCCCTACTTCCAGCCAACTGGGGCCGTGATGACCTGGACTCCTATTCTACCCCCATCCCCTATTCCCCACCTAAGCACAGAAATGAGGACCGGCTCTAGCCTAGAGCAAGGTCCTCTTTCCAATGCTGTTTCGGAGACGTTTGGACTAGGTCCTGTCTGGCCTGGCCTGGCTTGGGCTGAGCTAGAGGGTCCCTCTTAATAGACAAGCCTTGATTTGGCCTTTGGGAGTGAGTCCTGGGTCCCTGGTCCCTGGTTGGGGAGGGCTGAGCTAAAGGATTCCTAGTACTAAATTGAGTTTAACTGGGCCTTAGGGACAGGTCATGGGATCCAAACTGGAATGAGACCTGGGATTGAGCTAAACTGGGGAGGAAGTCTGGGATTTAGGGGCATGTTTGGCAGTCTTTGATCCCTGATGCATGCTAGCAAGATGGTCAGGGCTGTGTTAAAAGGATGGGCCTGGGCTAGGTCCAGGTTCTAGCTTCTGGTTTTAAGGTTCCAGATTGGGCTTGGTCTAGGGCCTGGGACTGGTCCAGGTCAAAGAATAGGGCTTGGTCTAGAAAAAGTGACTCTTAGATCCGGTGTCTCAAGATTAACTGGGCTGGAGGGACAGGGCTAAGGGCTGGGCCCTGGGTCTTAGACCCTGGTTCCCAGTCTAGGCTAGATTGTAGAGGCAGACCTGAATTAGGGGCTGGGGCTGGACCTGGGGGTGGGAGAGGGAAAGGAAGGGGGAGATTGGGCCTGGCCCTAGGGGCTAGGTCCTGCACCCTAGTTCCCAGGCCAGGCTTGGCTAGAGGGGTTGCATCCTGGGTCCTAGGTCCTATGTCCCAAACTGGGCTGAATTGGACTAAGGGGAAGAAGGAAAGGGGTGGGCTCTCCAGATACCTTGAACGGGGTCCTGCAGGTTCCCTGTGATAAGGCCTGGAAGAGGCAGGAGCTCCAAAGTTGCCTTCTCTGCTCTCCCATCCAGCAGTGGGAGAGAAAGCCCATCCATCACCTGGGCCCAGTACAAGCTCTGGTCCCCGTCCAGGTGGCCTATGCAGGCTCCAGGGTGAGTGTTCTACTGGGCAGGATAGGGGCAGGGCTGACAAGGAAGGGGGACACATTTCAGAGGGACCAGGTTGTATATTGAGAATTCCTCCAAACGTTCCTTCTGAGCACTGCCCTGGGCTGTCCCCTGCACTCACCTCCCAGACTCCTACCAATGATGTCATAGAACTAAATTTTATTTTAAAAAGATGTTTTTTCACTGCATTCCCTCCCTTATGTACTAAAAACAATATCAGTGACAAACACTAGGCTTACAGAGTCACTTTCTCAGAACAGTTGAGGAAGGGGAGGATTACAGAATATCGTGACCCCCATTACATAGGTGACAAAAGAACCACCCCCATGGGGAGTCAGTGTGGGAGCTGAGGGCAGGCCCGGGCTCCCCAGCTCAGGGGCCTGGGCTCCTGGCCTGCAGGCCTATCACACTGTCTGTTCCATAGGAGTTCCACAATCGCCTCCTGCTTTCATTTGCTGAGGACCTGGTGTTCTTGTCCCTGAACCCTGGGGGCTCTGGCCTCATCTACCAGGTAGAGGACCACCTCTGGCCCCTAGAGGTCCCAGGGATCAGGGTTTTCCTAATGCCCACAGTGGGGAGGTCGTTGGAGGGACCCCAAACCAAGGGAAACACCAAGGAGCTTTCTCTCGTTCATTCACATTTGCCTGTCCTCAGCCTCCTGACCCCCTTGTCAGGTCAACCTTGACCTTGGCTATGTTGGAGGAAAGAGCCAGGTACAGAGGAGGGCCCTGATAGTCCTGGAAGGAGGTCAGAGAGGAACAGAATCCCCCTTTCCCCCAGAGATCTCACCCTCTGGGAGGAGAAGGAAGAGAGAGAGGACTTAGAGGTATCCTCAGGAAGCCCACTACTGGGGATGGGGGGATGTTGGATGATTCTTTCTGGGAACTTGGAGGAAGGGGAGGTGAACTAAAGGCTGCAAGTGTAAATGCTGTCAGGCCTCAGGAGGAAGCTGTGAGTGTGGGCTGGAGGAATCACAGAGGGCTTCCTGGAGGAGTAAAGGTGGTTTTCAAAGGAACTCACGGTGGTCATGGGTTGGCCCTAGAGTAGAGGGGAGACGATTCCCAGAAGTGAGGAAAGTGCGTCTGAGCAGGGCTGGGGACCAGACTCTGCAGACGGTAATCATGGCTCCCATTTCTACACGATTTTCAGGTTTGCAAAGCATTTTAAAGACATCATTTCATTTGGTCCTCACAAGCTTGGGGACTAGGTCCTACATGGAGGCATTATGATCATCTCTATTCTATGGAAAAGGAAATTGAAGCTCAGAGATCAATGACTTGCCCAAGGTCTCACACTTAGTGCATGTCAGAAGTAGATTCCAAACCGAGGTCCCCCAACTCAAAATCCAGTGTTCTGTAGGCTGTACCAGGCTGCCCTCAGATGAGAGCCAAGGCCCAAATATGCCTTTGTTCCTCTCCACAGGGTAAGCTCCCTCAGTCAGGAATCCGGGTGCAAGAGAAGTCAGCCATTCTCCGGAGGTTGGAGTTTGAAATGACAGGTAGAGGGGATGTAGACAGTGGGGATGGGGTGTCCTAGGAACAGCCCTGTCTTCCCAGCCTTCAGCCCACTCAGAAGTCACTTGATCCTGCCCCACTCTCCTGCTCTGTGTTCTTTAGGCAACATAATGGAGCCAATTCTGGTGGCCTGCTCAGAGGCAGAGGGCTAAGAAATGTATCTGTTTTACTTGAAGAAGGTATGGGAAGAGAGGCTTATCGCATTGACTCTTAGCTTCTGGATAACCATGTCCATCTCCCTTCCCCACCCAGCATGGAGACAAGGTCTTGCCCCTGACCTTCAAACAGGGACGTGGTAGATGAGGAAGGGAAACAGGATCTGGTTTGGGAAGGCTCTCATAGAAGAACAGAGGGCTGAACCCTCAGTTTACAGTCTAAGGGAGACAGAGAAGAGAAGGCCTGGGCTGTGCCCTCATGCGAATGTCACAGAGCAAGAAAGTTGGGTTTAGTCTTCTGAAACTCACAGTCTAATTTTGTTTCATTGTGTTTTTTTTTCTTTGTGACCCCATTTGGGGTTTTCTTGACAGAGATACTGGAGTGGTTTGCCCTTTCCTTCTCCTGTTCATTTTCCGGATGAGGAAACTGAGGCACACAGGATGACGTGACTTCCCCAGAGTCAGACAGCTGGTTGGTATCTGGGGCCAGATTCATTGGGTGGTTATGTGGGTTTGGAATGGCCCATTAGGGCTGAGGGATAGCTTCAGAGCAAGCCAAGGCCTAAGTACTGTCTGAGCTTAGGTGGAAGAGAAAAGCCAGCCTGGGCCTGGGAACTGACTACCTTCCATCTCTTCCAGCCTGACACGCAGCTGCCTTTCACACCCAGCCAGCCGCCGATTATTCCCAAAAAGTTGAAGAGGATGTAAGAGCCGGCCAGGCAGTTCCACCCATCAGACAAGAGCCCCTCTGTCTCTTACCCCACCCCCAGCCTCATTCCACCCCTGCTCATAGAGCTGGACATTTCTCATCCACAGACTCTGGGGAAAGGGACAGGAGGTCGTGAGGCCTGACATCCAGGGCTTGGAGCAAGGGCCCCCACTTGGGGCCTGGCAACTCCCAAGGAGGCTAGTTCGGCTGCCACCAGGACACCAAACCCATTTTCCTTTTCCTGGAATCAGTGACCTCTTGTCAGTTCCTGACATCTGCTCCAGCAAACCAAAGAGACTCACACATCCTGTCATGTACTTTCCAGTCATAGCTGACGATGACCCAGACTTCAGTCTACCCTTCTCCATTTGGCCAGATCATAGAACTTGCGAAAAGGAACAAATGTGAAATAAAGCCAGAAGTTAGGCTGGGCCCAGAAGCATTTATCCTGGGGGCACTCAAGCCAGCTAGATGAGATTTGCAACAGAAGAGGAGGGGCCACAGGAAACTGCCAGGCTAGGAGCAGGGCTACTTCTGATCAGAACTGTAACTAAGGTGAGGTAACTGGGGCTTTGCTCCAGGATGCTGGATTGGCAATTCTTCAGAAGGAGAATCAGAATGTAGCCTCTAGTTCAAAAGGATTAATTAAACTAGATTACCAGGTGGACTCTTTCTTCTCACAGGTGAGCTACTCCTCCTGAGGCCTCCCTCAATTTCCACCTACAACCCCAAAAGTAGACCCAGGCACCATAAAAGCTAACTATGATTCCATGTCTTCTGAGCTCCAAGCACCCATGCCCTGCAAGTTAGTGTTTTAGGATGAAGGACACCTTCCCCCAGGTTCTTCCCTAGATAAAGAGGCCCCTACTCACACATAAATTCACTACTCAGATCCCGTGCCTTTACAAGGGGAAAGTGTTGGGGAGCAGAGATGGTACCATGCTGGATGTCAATGTTCTCATCTGTCTAATGGGGACAAACCCAGCTCCCTCCTGACCCCTTTCTGTGTTTGGAGAAGATAATCCACCTACCTGTGACTGCTGATTATCTGTGAGCCATCTGGCTGGTAGGGGTGGTGACAGAGGTGGGAGGTAGGCAGGGAAATTTAAATTCTGCCCAAGAATTAATAGGGAGTATCACTGATTCTCTGGCATCAGGCCAAGAAAGCCCGAGCCATGGGAAAGACCAAGACAGGTTCCCCATAAAAAGGAACCCTTCTCTGGCCTGCTTTCCCTGCTCATTGCTAAGGGAGGTTGAGCTTCTCCAGAGTTAATCAATGTTGACAAAACAGCCTCCAAGACTTATCACTTCCCAATATGTTTTTTCTAGAAGTAAAAAAACAAAAAAGAGGGGGGATTGGGCTCACAGCCTCTCCCTCTTTAATGCCCCCCTCCTTCTACTGCCTAGAATTGTGTTTACCCAAGAGTGTGGCCACTAACATCAGTGCTCCCATGAACAGAGGAAGCTGTTCTCAGAAGCCAGGGCCGTTGGCCAGGCACCCCATCCCTTATCAGCTGGGCTCTTCCTGCCGAACTTTGCTCTCCCCCCTCCAAGGGAAGAGTGCATCTGAGAAGGGGTGACTTTGGTTGCAGGAAAAATCAGGGGCCTGGGGGCTTGGGAGGGAGAAAGCAGAGGGGCAAAGTCCCTGGACCCTGAGCAGAGACTGAGAGGGAAACAGAGGCTCCCAACCACTTGTCAGAGCTCATAGAGAGGCAAGAATCTTGTCCCTGGCCTCCCCAGGCATCTAGGAAAGGTGAGGACCCCTCCTGGATAGGAGAGTAAGAGTCCTCTTCCTTCAATGATATGGTGTATGTTCTGTTCTCAAAAGCAAGGTCCAGTCCTGACTCCAGTACTTACTCCCTGTGTGACTTTGGCCAAGCTGCTTCCTAACTTTTTGCCTCAGTTTCCTCATCTGTAAAATAAGCTAGAGAAGAAAATGGACATCCGCTCCAGTATCTCTGCCAAGAAAATCCCAGATGGGGTCACAGAGAGTTGGACACAACTGAAAAATACCTTATATCTGTAAAAGGAAAGTCTGTAGTTATCCAGTGTCTACTTGAAGACCTCAGATGCCTGAGAATGTGGAGGCAGCCTACCCCACTTGGAGACATTCCCCATTGTTAGGCAACTCACTCTCCAGTTCCTGAGCAAGCGTTAACCTGCACATTAATGACGCAGAGACACTCTTCCCCAGGAGTTCCCTTGATAAGTGAAATCATAAGTCTAGTACAAAAAGAAAAGGTGTTTTTTTTTTTCCTTTACGTCAACCCTAAATTGGCTTCTTAGGAATTTCCACCCATCCTTCCCAGCAAAGTGAGTCTAATCCCTCTTCCACTGTATTATCTTTGGAGCATGTGCCCCTAATCAGCCTTCTCTTCTCCACATTAAACATCTCCATGTCCTTCCATTGACCCTCTAATGTCCTGCACTCCAGGCTCCAGATACAAAGGAAAGACATTAGTTTAAGGCCAAGATCCCCCCTGCTGCATCCCAGACCATCTCCAGTCCACCTGACCTATGTCTTGCCACTGGATTTCAATGACTTTGTTTTAATTTAATTTAATTTTTTGAGGGGGGAAGGCAAGGAAATTGGGGTTAAGTGACTTGCCCAAGGTCACACAGCTAGTAAGTGTTAAGTGTCTGAGTTCACATTTGAACTCAGGTCCTCCTGACTCCAGGGCTAGTGCTCTATTCACTGCACCACCTAGCTGCCCTGATTTCAATAATTTTGGAGGAGAGAGTGAGGCCGATGACTTTGCCCAACCCTGCCTCACTTCAATACAATTAACTTTTGAGTCAAGACATTGACCTCTGGATGTCATTGGTCCTCTTTGAGAATGAAGAATGAACAACAACAAACAATTTTGCAAACCTTAAATCTCTATATAAATGGTATATATCATATATATCACATATATTTATATATAAATTATAAATAGCTATGACCATCATCAATGGTCTTCCTAAAATATGGCACCCGGAACAGAACAAAATTCTAGCTGTGATCTGAGCGGGAAAGAATATGAAGAAACTCATATTGGGCAGCGGGTGGTATAGTAGGATAAGTCCGGAAGATGAGAGTTCAAATCCAGCCTCAGACTCTTCCTGGCTGTGTGACCCTGGGCAAGTCACTTAACCTCTGCTTGCCTCGGTTTCCTCATCTATTAAATGGAGATGATATTCGGGAAGTGCTGAGCACAGTTCCGGGCACAGAGTAGGTGCTATATGAATGTTGGCTGTTATCAGATCGAGCTTACAGTTCACAAAAAACCCCAGATCTTTTTCAGACAAATTGTTGTTCTCCTTCGTCTCTGAAGAGGACCAGTGATGTCATGGGTGATTTCTTGCCTTTCTCGAGAATTGTATTTAAGTGAGGCAGAGATGTGCAAAGTCTTCAGCTACACTCTCTCCCCCAGAGCCATCAAAGTCCAGCAGCAGGACAAAGTCAGGATGATTGGGGATGGCCCAGGAGGACCTCAGCATCTCCCGTGTTTGCCCAAGCTCACAGTTCCTGCTTCAGTGGCCTTCATGGCTATTGGAGCACATTGTTCTCATCAGCCCTTTCTACCCCATCCCCCTAACTAACTCCCTGAGGGGTTGGAGGCCCTGCTGGTTCTCCCCAACTTCGTTTAACCCACCGGGGTATGGCTACAACATCCTGGAGCCACAGGTGAGAGTTGGGTGAAGGTGGACGGCCCTGAAAAGTTGTCACACCAGAGGTGCTGGTCCTCCCTGAAGAACTAAGCCTGGAGTCAGGAAGATCTGAGTTCAAGTCTGGTCTCAGATACTACCTAGCTGTGTGACCCTGGGCAAGTCACTTCACCCTGTTTGCCTCCACTTCTCCATCTGTAAAATGAGCTGGAGAAGGAGATGGCAAACCTCTCCAGTGTCCTTGCCAAGAAAACTCCAAATGGGGCCACAGAGAGTCGGACATGACTCAAAAAGACTGAACATCTTATACCTGTGATGCTGGTTTCTCTAACCCAAGTTTAAGATAGCTAAACAACTAATATTTACAAGGTGCCTACTGTGTGCTAGGCTAAGCACACAGGATCAAATTATTTGAGCCTCACAATAATCCTGGGAGGTAGGTGATAGTATTATCCCCACTTGACAGATGGGGAAACTGAGGCAAAGGTGAAGTGGTGAAGCGACTTTACATTAATTCCTCTTCACTTTGGTCCTAGTAGATACAGCCTTGCCCTGACAAGGTGTTTTTGGAACCTGTTATCCAGCTCTGTATCAATCAGTAATGTACTGATTTATTTAATGAAGCATTTATTAGGCACCTTTTGTATACCAGGCACTGTGCTAGGCAATGCAGGCATTAAGTTTCCTCTTTCAGTCCAGACATTCGACCAGTTCTGAACCCGTCTAACTGTACTCCCCTCCTAGTCCCCATCTCTCCATCTTGTTCACAAAAATAACGAGCAGCTTTGTGAAGAACTTTGCTGGAAATCTAGGTAACCCACAGACAGAGCCTTCCCCTTTCAATTTCAATTTCAATTTCAATTCAGGGACCTTGACCTAAAAGGAAACAAGCTTGCCCTAAAGGGGATAAAATGATCTGTTTTGTGAAGTTTGGATTCGGTCAAAGGGCTGCCCTTGAGGATCTAGAGGGCCACGTGCGGCCTCGGGGCTGCAGGTTCCCCACCCCCGGTCTAGCATGAACTTTTGGCTAAAATGGTGTTGACCATATCTCTATGCTGGCCCCTTGTGGTTCTGACCCTATTTCCTTAACAATATATTCTCTAATATTCTAGGAACTGAAGTCAAGTTGACAGGCCTTATAATCTGTCATTTCTATGCCCCTTCCTTTCTTTTTCTTTCTCTAGTCCTGCTGTTTCTCTCTCATGCTCCAAGATCCTTCATGTATCCCTGACAGTAGCACCTCAATCCCACCTGCCAGTTCTTTCAGCCCTGGAAGATGCGGTTTAGTGGGGCCGTGCAACTGGAATTCATTAAGGGCCTCTCTGATGACCTCTCCACTAACCTTGGATGTTGACTCCAAGTTAGACATGTTGGTTCTAACATTTATGCTCCAAAGGTCATTCTCCTTGGTGGAGAAAAGAGAAGCAAAATTAAAATGGAGAAACCATCCCTTCTCTGTTTTCCACTACGGTCCTGTCCTCCCAAGCAGATGCCTTATCCCTTCTACCGCCTCCTCTTTTTCCTATCAGAGCTTAAAACAACAACAGCACCAGCTTTTTGTTATTTAGCTTCCCTGCCAGCCTTGATTCAGTCAGAGCGTCGGCACCCTTGACATTATTCTATATGCCACCCCTGTGGCCATTTCTGTCTTTGGGTCCCTATTGCTAGGCATACAACTTGTCACATGGTAGGTAATTAGTAAATTAATAAATAAATTGAATCCTTTGCTATTTGTCCTTGTTTCCATCTTCTGTATGTAACTTTAGGAGAAGACTGCTTATGAGCTCCCCGTGCATCCACATTTCCTTATCATTGGAATTGTTTTCCTGAGAGTTTCACATCCCTCCTGGGCAGATGGTGCCAGCAGAATTTTAGTCCATGAAATTCTTAGAACCCTTTGAAACCTGTCCTTCCTAAATATCAAACTATGCCTGGTCTTCCTCACCTTCTTCATCACAAACTCCAGAAGACAGCCCTTATTTCCCCCAAATCTCCATATTTCTGCCCAATAACTAGCTTCTCCTTGTTGGTGAGATTCAGGTACAAAATAGGATTCTTTCCTATTGGTTCTTCTAGCACAGTGGTTCTCAACCTTCTTAAAGCTGCGACCCTTTAATATAGTTCCTCATGTTGTGGTGATCCCCCAACCATAAAATTATTGTCGTTGCTACTTCATAACTGTAATTTTGCTACTGTTATGAATCTATCTGATATGCAGGATATATTTTCATTGTTACAAATTGAACATAACCCACAGGCTGAGAACCGCTGTTAGGAGAGATGGTCATGAAAGTAAGTCAAGTTATTAGCAGCTCAGCTTTTGGTAGGAATAAAGCTTCAGTGGATGTCTGGATAATTGAAGTCAGCCATTATTATTATATGGTGCTCCAGTACCATGTTTATGATCTGTCGATGCCTTTTGGCTTATTTAATTTTTGAAGTGATCAGGGTTAAGTGACTTGCCCAGGGTCACACAGCTAGTACTTTTTAAAAAATATATTATTCACTTCTGAATATATTTATCCTCCCCCCCCCTTGGGCCATCACTCACAGAAAACTTAAATAAAAAGAGTGAAAAGAAGCATTTTGGCAAAAGCAACTAAAATTTCAACCATATATACCAGGACACGTAATATTTTACATCCATAGTCCTCTATCTCCTCAATAGTAGAAGGTATATTTTTCTTTTTTAAAACAAATGTTATTGCTGTTTTATATCATCAAACTTTTCCACAGTATCTCTCTGCCTCCTGGAGAGCCATCTCATCTAATAAATTAATATAATTAATTAAAAGTTAATTATAATTAATTATAAATTAAATTATACTTAAATATAATAAATATTTTTAATATAAGAAAAGAAGAGGGGAAAATAGCACAACTGGTCAATACAATGAAAAGGTCCAAAAACACGTGCCATGTGTGACATCTGGGGCCCGCCCACCTCCACAAAGGGGTAGGTGTCTTCCCATGAATCTCTTGATTCAAGTCCCACTAGTTCTTTATAATTTTGCAACATTTTTTTTGCATGTGGCTGTTCTTTCTGTTTCCTTTGATGTAGTCGTTGTGCATATTGTTTTCTTGGCTTTGTTTTCTTCACTCTGCATCAGTCCATGTAGCTCTCCTGCTTTTCTGTTTTCATCACACACATCATTTCTTAGAGCGTGCTCATGTTATTCCATTACATTCACAGTCTGTTTAGCCATTTGCCAACGGATGGGAATCTACTTTGTTCCCAATTCTCTGTTATCACCCAAAGTGTTGCCGTACATATTTTGGTGTATATGGGAACTTTCTTCTTATTAATAGACTCCTTGGTGTATGCTCCCAGTAATGAAATCTCTGGATCAAAAAGTATGGACGTTTTAGTCACTTTTTTTGGCATTACTCCAAATTGCTTTCCAAAATAGCTGTGCTGATTCACAACTCCACCAATAATGCGTCAGTGTGTCTATCTTCCCACAACCCCTCCAGCATTGACTATTTCCATCTTTTTTTGTCTTTGACAATTTACAAGGTATAAGGTAAAACCTCAGGGTCATTTTGGCCGGCATTTCTCTTATTCTTAAAGTTTTGGAGAATTCTTTTTTTTGTTGTTTGGTTTTTTTTGTTTGTTTTTTGTTTTTTTGGAGGGCAGTTGGGGTTAAGTGACTTGTCCAAGGTTACATGGCTAGATTTTTGTGTTAAGTGTCTGAGGCCGGATTTGAACTCAGGTACTCCTGACTCCAGGGCCAGTGCTCTATTCACTGTGCCACCTAGCTGCCCCTTGGAGAATTCTTTCATGTGGTTGCTGATCCTTTACAATTCTTCTTTCGAGAGCTAATAATAATAATATTTGCAGAACAATTCACAGCTCCAGCAGGAAGATATTAGTCTGTCTTTCTTTTCTCAACTCCTCCAGCGTTATTTCCATCTTCTGCTATGTTAATGAATTTACTAGGTGTGACATGAAACCTCTGAGTTATTTTGAGGTTCATTTATCTTATTAATGATTTGGAGTCAGTATTCATAAGCTATGAACAATTTATGATTCATATTCATATTCTTTGACTATTCATTGAAGAATTACTCAATCTTATACACTTGTGTTATATATAATATATATTTTACATATATTATGTATATTACATATATCATGGAATGCAGCATAGAGGGTTAAGCTTGGAGAAAAGAAGAGCTGGGTTCAAATCTCACCTCAGTTTCTGTGCCTCAGTTTCCTTATTTGTAAAATGAGAGTCTCAGCCTTAGTGGCATACCTATGATATGTGATGCAAAGGTTCTTTTCCCCCAATAGCACTTTCCCTTTTTATCTTAAGTGTACTGATTTCATTCATATTTTGTTCAAAAGCCTTCACTTTTCAACTTCCTATAACCAGAAGTACTTATTTTTATCTTGCGTGACCTCCTCTGTCATTTGGTTGTTTAAGTATTCTCCCTCTTGCCACAGTTGTAAAAGGTGTCTTATCTCCTAATTTCTTATCTCCTTATCTTTTTTATGACGTGAATTTTTCTACCGTGTTCATCAAGAGTTTATTGTGACAAACACCATATTCTTAACCAACTCTAAATTTACCTTCCAGATAAATTTTTCTCCTTCGGATCCTTTGCCAGCAAAAGGGTGAAAACACCATCTGTGCCCCTGTGCTCTTAAGTTTCCTGCCAAAGATACTGGAGTCTTTGGAGAGGTTTTTTTGGCTTCCTTCTGGCAAAATCCCTTGTGCCCTCTGGAAACACCAGAATTAAGTTGGAGGCGTCTGTTTTGACAAGCCTTTCGCTTGGATCTAAACTCAGGGAAGACAAGAGATGACTCTGTGGTTTATTTTCAAGTCCATCAGAAATCAGGTGCCTCATTTTCCCTTTTTGGAGATTTACCAACCACCAGTATACTTCCTTCTCTTCCCCCTCCATCATACAGGATGATCTTTGAATACATACACTCATCATCCCTTGGAGGGAAAGAAGTAGGTTCCTCCTCAGAGGTTCCAGCTCCCTCCTCTTCAAAAAGAGCCTGAGATGTCGTCTTCTCCCATTCCTCCTTCTTATCGTCCCTATCTTCTAACCCCAGCCTAATTCTCTTCTATATAATAACCCTTAGAGAGGAAGCAGGGTGCGGTGAATAGACCTGGGTTCAGATCCTGACAGAGATCCTTTCTAAGTGTGTGACTCTGGAAAAATTACTTAACTCCTCTGAGCCTCAGTTTTCTCATCTGTAAAATGAAAGCGTTAGACTCCAAGTCTTCTAAGATCTCTTCTGGGTCTAGATATATGTTGGTATCACCTACCCCCTCCAGAATCCCACTTCTTTTTTTATTCTCCACCTCTGCCTCCCTTCTTCTCTCTTCCCCTCTCCACTGGTTCTTTCCCCTCTACCTTCAAGCATAGCCAATATCTCCTGCCTCCTCCTCTTCATCATTCCTTTTCTGCTTAACCTCCCTCCATGCAGGCTGTCTTCACCACGATCACACCCCACCAGGTGCTTGTGCCTACCCCCAAACTGCCTTGTACGTACCTCTATGGTGTGTGGTTTAACAGCCAGTTCTGGGGTTGGGGGAAATGTACCCATGGGACACATAACTTACATTTTCTCCATCACCTTCTTAAGTCTATACAATCAAAAAAAAATAATGAATCCAGCCTTGATTTGTAACATCTGTCAATTTCTGAGGTGTAAATGATCACACTGAAAATGTAAGGATCAGCTCTCCTGGACCATTACAGGCTGGTGTCAGCATACCCCTGCCTATATGCATCCATGCTCTCTCCCTGAAAGGATGTAAGCTCTATGAGGGAAGGGACTACTCCACTTTTGTCTTTGTATGTTTCCAATATCCAACACAGCATCTGGAACACATTGGGTACTTAATAAATGCTTGATTAATTGACTGAAACTGAACTCTCCAGTGGATTTTTTGAGGAGTCACATGGCTCCTCCCAAAGCTTCTGACCAGCATACTATCATGGACAACACAGGAGTCAAGGAACTTACACCCAACTGACAATTCTGTATTGTAGCTGCTTACCCTTTGCAATGGTTGCAGAAAACCTCCTTCTATTAATTGCCAGATTCTCTACCAGTCACCCATCTCAAACAAGAGTTTCTGGGATCCGTCCTGACCTGCTCCAGAGAGGATCTTTGCTCAGGTATGGGTGAGGCTAGAGCCTCTGGGGGCCCAGATGACTGACATTCCGTGAGTCTTCAGCCAGTTCCTTCTCCTGCCCCCTGTCACGTAGGTATTTCTGCATGGCTGTCTCTTTGGCACTCTTCTATTCTCCTACACGCCCACAGCCCTAAGCTACCCACTCAACTATCTCAATGACTCCGAAATCCATATCAATCCCTGGATGTCATCCTGTCCCCCACATATCAAACTTAACATGTCCCAACCCAAGCTTACGATGGCTCCCTCCCTAAA
Source organism: Pseudocheirus occidentalis (assembly GCA_028646575.1). Taxonomy (NCBI): domain Eukaryota; kingdom Metazoa; phylum Chordata; class Mammalia; order Diprotodontia; family Pseudocheiridae; genus Pseudocheirus; species Pseudocheirus occidentalis. Next base: position 20,121,138 of record CM053596.1, on the reverse strand, counting down.
CTTGCCTCTCCAGATTTCCCCATCGCCTCTCCATCACCCTCCTAGGCAGCCAGCCTGGAAACCTCAACTGCTTTTAATTCTTCCTTCTTCCCCATGATACTCTCAAATCAAGCAGTCTTCAGGTCCTGCAGATTCTACCCTGCCTATATCAATGGTGTCCATCCCTTCTTCTCCAGTTCCATGGCCTCCAGACCAACCCAGGCCCTCAACAGCACTAGTCTAGACCGGTAGACTAGCTTCCTAACTGGGCTTCCTGCCATCCAGCCTTAATTTAGAAAACCAATAAACCAACAAGTATTTATCATATGCTTATTAAGTGCCAGGTACTGTTGCAAAATTATAAATTGGAAAGCAAAGTTATGCATGCAAAGTAAAAGAAAAAAAAAGCAAAGTCCCTCTGCTTAAGGGGTTCCCATTCTAAAGAGGAGACAGCCTACACATACAGGATGGATAGGAGCCCTCAAGGGCAAGACTTTAGCATTTTTTACAGAAGGTGGGACTGAAGCTGAGTCTTAAATGAAGCCTGGGATTCTAAGAGGCAGAGGTAAAGAAGGAGGGCATTCCAGGCACATGGGGCACAGCTGGTGCAAAGGCATGGAGAAGGGAGATGGCATGCTGAGGAACAGCAAGTGGACCGCTACCACTAAATCATAGAGAGAGTAGAGGGGCTATTGAGTCATTTTTTGTCATATCTGACTCTTTGTGACCCCCTCTAGGGTTTTCTTGGCAGAGACACTGAAGTGGTCTGCCAATTTCTTCTCCTGCTCATTTCACAGATGAGAAAACTGAGGCCAACAGGGTTAAGTGACTTGCCCAGGGTCACACAACTAGTAAGGGTCTGAAATTGGATTTGAATTCGGGTCTTTCTGACTCTAGGCACAGGGCTGTATACACTGTGTTACCTAGGTGTCCCCAGTGGAGGGGACTAAAGTATAAGAAAATTGAGAAGATTAAAAAGAACTCAGTTACGAAGAATTTTTAATGCTAAGGAGGAGAGTTGATATTTGATTGTGGTGGTAATAGGGAACCATTGCAGGCACTGATTTGGAAGTGACATGCTTAGGTTTACACTTTAGGAGAATCACTTGTGAGACTATTACCACAGCCCAGATGAGGGGCCAAGAAGGTCTGTGGGAGAGGACAGAGAGATCTGTGTTTTTATCTTGCGCGATCTCCTCTATCCTCTATAAGAAATACTCGGGTAGAAATGATAAGATTTGGCAAGAGATTGGGTCTGTGGGATGTGAGAGAGGAGGTAACACCCAGACTGTGAGACCATGGTGTCACCCTCCACAGCAATAATGAAATTCAGAAGAAAAGAGGTTAGCTGAGGGGGGGCGGATAGGAAATAGTCTTCATGGTCAGACAGGATTTTCTGGCATCTCTGCCCTCTCCTTTGCCCAATCTGATGGGAGGGCTCACGAACTAATCTTACTGGAAAAGCACTGTGAAAGCCCCCAGAGCAAGAACAGGAGAATACCTACACTGGTGGAATCTCAGGTTTGAAAAAGACACTGCCCCTGCCTTGAAGGAGGCCCCACCTTAGCTGGACACATAGTGCCTGCCCCCAGGAAGCTCTTAGTCTGAGGGGGAAGCCCAGATCCTGCCCTCAGGGAGCTTCTAGTCAGGAGGAAAACCCAGATCCTACTCTCAGAGAGCTCCTAGTCTGAGGCAGAGATCCAAATGCTGTGTCCAAGGAGTTCCTGATGTGAAGGTGGCCCAGATGCTGCCCTGGGGAGCTTCTAGTCTGAAGGTGAGGCTCAGCATCTAAAAGGAGAATCTTTTAAAATCATACCAATTAGCTCATCTACTTGGATTTCACTTCAGTTCACAATATCTATTCATTGCTTGGTATGGGTATGGATCAGGGCAGGATAGTTAGCAAATCACACAGCGGTTCTTTCCTCCAGAATCACAGTCTCTTGGGGGTAGGTCATACACAACACAGATAACCGTAAAATAGATTATGATAAAGACTGTGATGAAAGAGAAAGACCAAAGCTGAGAGAGCTGAGGTTAGAGAAGTCCAGCTGGGGGATGGTTCCTGCTGGAAGCAGCTCTCGGGGAATTACTGGAGGGGAGGGATTCCAAATGGTGGTGATGGGGTGTTAGAGAGAGAGCTGTAACTAGGGAAAGGCAACTGAGGCTCTGCCTCAGGGCACTAAAATTTAAAAGGTTCCAGATTTAAAATTTAAAAGGTACCCTTTAAATGAGTCCTTCTTTCCCTCTCTCCTGTGGTGGTCATACCCCAGTTGAGTTTTGCTCTGTTCTGTCCAAACTCCACTTCCCACCTGCTCAGTGAAGGCTGCCTTGTTGTAGGGTGCATTTCCTCTCCCTGACCACCAGACTCTAACCCATGCCACCTCCTGCACGGTGGCTTGAGAACCCCTTTGTGGGTCATAGCATGTACCTTCTCCTCACCGAACACACCCCTAAGGGAGTTTCGTTCCTTTTCCTCCCCACTTCCACATTCCATCCTGGCCCCAGATAGGAAAATCCCTTGTTACTGCAGGATAGGGTTGGGGTAATGCATTCCGCACATGACTGACTGAGTTAATGAGTTAGTGCACAGGTGGGGAAGGGGTAGAGGAATGTGGGGAATGAAGAGGGGAAGGAGGGGTTTGGTGAAAATTTGGATTTTCCCATACTGTGAAACCTCTGTTCAAACTGGGGTTTTAAATATTCTCACATAAGGAAAATGCTCATTGCCTCACACACATCACTGTCTTTGGTCTCTGTAACTTCACAAATCACTCAATCTCCAGGGTTTTAGGTTTCTTCATCTGCAAGGTAAGGGTGATAGTGGATGGGGCACCAGGCATGGAATCAGGAAGACCTGAGTTCAAATCCAGACTTACTAGCTGTGTGACCCTGGACAAGTCACATATATGCCTCAGTTTCCTCATCTGTAAAATGAGCTGAGGAAGGAAACGACAAATCACTTTAGCATCTCTGCCAATAAATTCCCAAACGGGGTCACAAAAGGTTGGACATGACTGAAGTAAACAAAAGTAAAGAGACTGGACCAGCTGAACTCGAGGGTCCTTTTCAGGTCCCAACTGATGAGCGTCTCAGAGCTGAATGCAGGGGTGGCTCTTAGGACTGAGTATATGATCACATGAACCACCTTCTTCATAAGGCAGAAAAGATTAAATGAGACCATATACATAAGGAGCTTTGTAAATGTAACCTAACAGGAAGGCTGGAACTTCATTGACCCCTAGTGTCCAGTTATGCAAACTTGGAAGCACTATAAATGTCAGCCATTATTGCGCCGATATGAAGGAAAGGGACCATGTCTATAAAGGTAAGAGACCACGTCTTACCTAAACTTTGTCTCCTATACCTCATCACACAATGCTCTGCACACAGGTTGGATGAAGGTGTAACACCATGCACCAGCACATTCCCAAAAAAATGCTACTGTGGACAGCTTTTAAGATTTGGATTACACAGTAATAGTGAACACTCTGTTTATTCCATTACAGATCAGGGTTCAGTACAATATTCACAATATAATATTCTCAATATTACGTTTTATCACAGAAAGTCACAATGTAGTGTTCATAATAGCTTAATATTAGAATGGCCACAGTTTTCACTACAGGGGCCACAATATTTAGAACAAGGAACAAAAGAATAATCACCTGGTTTTCCTAAGGGGGAAAGCCTTCTCACTTAATCATTCATTCAATCAATTCACAATATATCAATCTTCCACCCATGGGGCAACCATTAACTTAATCAGTCACTCATCTAGCAGTCAGTCACTAAGCTGGATTCCCAATTACTAAATATCATTAGTCACTAATACAGTCATTAGAAAACCTCACAAATTTTCCACCCCTTGGTGTTCAGCAAACCTCAGTTTCGTCCAAGTCATCTTGACTCTGGGTGATCTCTCTGATTCCCTGGATCACGTTCCATGGTTCCAGCTCCCTCCTGAATCTGCCAAACAGTCACCTGGATTCAGAAGCAGACAGCTGCCAGGTTCTCATCCAGTCCTCAGAGGTAGACAGCTCCCAGGTCCTTGTCCAGTTCTCAGGGCAATCCCTGGCAAACACTGAAGTTCACAGGGTTCAGCACATCTCAAACCCTTCACCACTTCTCTTGCCTGGAACTCAAGGATCAGCCAGGCCATGAATAAACAAAGTCTTATCCTGGTCATGCTTCTTCAGTCTTCCAGCAGTTCAGCTGGCTCTAGGACCCAGAAGGAATATTGACCTTCTGTTTGGCCTTCACCAGATTCTGGTCTCAGGAAAATTCCAATTCAGTTCTCAGTCAGCTTCCAGATACTGGGAGAGAAACTCT
>CM053596.1:20099708-20116327 GCA_028646575.1 Pseudocheirus occidentalis | reverse complement strand
TCTCTCTCTCTCTCTCTCTCTCTCTCTCTCTCTCAGCTGGCTTCAGTCTCCATGAATCTTCCTTCATGAGGAGCTATATTCCAATTCTGTCTCTCTGTCTCTAGAATTCTTCCTTATATACAGCACTGGCCTCCTGTCTCAAACAATAGCCTTCTTCCAAGTCAACAGGGGAGTTCACACCTTCTCAACAGTGGACAGGGATCATATCTTCAACACTCAGCCCTAAGTTACTAGGTGCTATTTAGCCCTAAGTTACTAAGTGCTAAGTACATGCTAAACTTGATTGCTATTACAGAAGGCTAGGGGGCATAACATGCACACATGTTACCAGTGATGAAGATATCTTCAAGGATGTGTGTGAGTGAGGCCAGGATGACTAATGGACAGCTTAGACAGGACAGTGGAACCCACAAGATAGAGGTAGGCTCTTAGAGCCTTGGATGGGCCCTCTGTAGAGCAGCTATAGAAAGGGATGAACAGAACCAGCAGCCTTGTTTTGGCAAGACTAAAAGGTTGACAGTGACATGAGCATGAAGCATGTGAGATTTTAGGGGAAGTTGAGTCATGAAACTGAGTTGAAGAACATACCACAAATGCGCGAAACATTCACAGGTCTAGACATCAGCATGAATATATATCTTTAAGCAGTGAAAATGGCAGTAAAGGACACAGAGTCTGTGTATCTGGAAACTATGAACATTCCTAGAAATAATAGTCAAAGCACAAGAAAGAAGAAAAAGTCCCACATGTACAAAAACATGTATAGAACCTCTTCTGATGGTGGCATGAACTGAAAACTAGGGGGATGTGCCCATCACCTGGGGAATGGCCAAACAAGTTCTGGTACTTTAATGGGATGGAATGTTACTGTGCTGAGAGACATGATGAAGAGGATGGCTTCAGAGAAATCTGTGAAGACTGTTATGGACTAATGCAGAGTGAAGTGAACAGCACCAAGAGAACAATTTCTATAATAATAATAACATTGTAAAGGCAAACAGTTCAGAAAGATGTAGGAATTCTGATCAAAGAAATGATCAACCATGACTCCAGAAGATTCATGATGAAACATGTTGCCTCCTCCTGACAGAGGTGGGGGATGGACCAAGAGGGAAGATCAAGATAGGTTTTGGTTTTTATTTTTGGACACAGTTGATGTTATGGAATTTGTCTTACTTAACTGAACATGTTTGTAACAGAAATGTTTCTCTTTCTTTTTCAGTTGGGGGGGAGGGAAAGAAGGCAGATTTTAATAGACTAAAAAAAACAAAAATTAACTTTAAAAGAGGAAGGGAGGTAAGAAAGGTGGAAGGAAGGAAAAGAGGAAGAGAGAGTGGGAGAAAGGAAGGAAGAGAAGAAGGGAGGGAGGGAAAAAGGAAAGAAGGAAGAGAGGGAAGAAAAGAGGAAGAGAAGGAGGAAGGGATAAAGGAAGAGAGGGAGGGAGAAAAGAAGGAAAGGAGAGAGGCAGAAAGGAAAAAAGAAGGAAGGAAGGAAGGAAGGAAGAGAGGGAGAAAGGAAGGAAGGAAGGAAGGAAGAGAGGGAGAAAGGAAAGGGAAGAGAAATAGGAAGAAAGAAGGGAAGGAGAGAAAGAGGAAGGAAGGAAGGAAGAGAAAGAGGAAAGCAGGGAGGGAGGAAGGAAGGGAGGCAGAAAGGAAGGAAAAGAGGAAGGGAGGAAGAAGGAAGGAAGGACATTTGATAATTCACTCAATCAATCAATAAACATTTATTAAATGCCTGTTATGTGCCAGGCACCATGCTAATTTCTGGGGATACAAAGGAGCCAAAAGACAATCTCTGCCCTCAAAGAGCTTACCATCTAAGCTTAGCCTTAGTCACTTTACTTTCGGATTTTGAACAAAAAGGGAAGCTACCATTGGGAGAGACTGTTTCAGGAAGAGACAAAGACACGACTGCAGAGCAGTGAAGAGGGGTTCCTAGGAAATAACTCCATCTAAGGGTATTGTTAGAAGATGCCAGGTGATTGAGGGTTTTTAGAGGTTTTTTGATATGGTCTTAATTATGACATGTCCTCAGGGAGCCCCCATCTAAGGAGAATAAAATTTTTAATAAAAACATTTCCCAAATGTGGGAAAGAGCTACCTGTTCAATATTTGTCAGCAATTCAGATTCTGTATTCTCAGACAAAATCTTAATACATCTTAGTATCTACTTAATACAATAACTCCAAATATGAAACTGCTAGTCATGGCTACAAAACTTCTTACAGGTGCAATTTATTTGCATTCTCACTTAACTGGTCACGTCTTCATTATTCTTCTCTTTTGCTTGTCTATGTGTGTATACTTAGATATGGAAGATTTTTTAATAACGCCCCCTTCCTTTTGTTTACATTGTGCCCCCACTATCCTGCTTTCTTCTTCATTGAGATCATCAAATAACAGAGTTAGAGAAGATGAGAGTTGGAAGGGACTTCAGCGGTCATTCAGTCCAACCCCCATCTGACACATCCAAGAAGTGACATAAATAGTGATATCTGTTTGATGATTCAGAACCTAAAGTCTCTTGGAATTTGATGCCAAAATAAATTCTTTTCCTCTGAATTTCAGTCTATAATGAAGAGGAGTACAAGAGAGGTGCCAGGGTTCTGATGTTTTATAAGCAAAAGTCACCTTCCAAATCAGGGAGTACATTACCTTTGTTGTCCTTTTTTTTTTTGGTCAAGTAGTTCTGTCCAACTCTTTGTGACCCCATTTGGGGTTTTCTTGGCAAAAGTACTGGAGTGATTTGCCATTTCCTTCTCCAGTTCATTTTACAGATGAGGCAACTGAGGCCAACAAGATGAAGTGATTTGCCCAGGGTCACATAGCTAGTAAGTGTCTGAGGTCAAATTTGAACTCAGGTCCTCCTGACTCCAGGGCTAGCACTCTATCCACTGCAGCACCTCCTACCTGCCTTTTTGCTATTCGCGATCACATTCTTTGGTAAGCATTTCCTGTCCAAGTTTTTTTTTTAATCAAAGTTCTCAGCATTGAATTAAAGCTATAAACATATTTCCATATCCTCAGAAAGAGAAAAACATGAGTCTATCATTATTATTTTATTTTTAATCAGTTCATTCATCAACAAGCATTTATTAAGCTCCTACATATTTACCAGACATTGTGGCAATACAAAAACAGAAATGCACCAGTCTCAAATGGTGGAGGCAACTTGTAAATCTAAAGATATATACAAAATACCAAATGGGTCAGGCATCTATAATGAGGGTCTCTTCATCTATGAGTGGGACTAGCTGACTACTGAGGACCCTTCCAAATTCTCAAACTCTGTAACATGCTTGTTGCACTCATTAATGCTACCATAGTGACATGTTAGAGGCTTCACAACATTAGAAACAACATTAGCAGGTAACAAGCACTGCAAACAAGGGGGCCATGGAGTTTTGCCTCTGGACTCTCCCATGTGGTTGGGGAGTACTTTCTTCCCTCTATGACCGCTATCCACTTTGTGGTCTTCAGCCAACCTTCTAGGTTGTTGCATGGAATAACTCCCACCCATACGGTCCCATAGCTGTGAGGTCATTTGCCCCAGCCTAATTTCCTCCTCAGCCCCTTCTCCTGGCATGACTGAAGATACCCATGTCTGTCCTCTAGGTCACCACCACCCTACCCCTCAATTGTTTTTGCCCCAGGTGAAAAAACTTCCAGTTATGGCTCCATAAACATTCGCCCTGATGTAATGTATTAATAATCTCAATTGTCTTCCTTCCTACTGGCTCCTTCTCTACTTCCCACAAACACATCCACGTCTCCCTTATTCTCAGAAAACCCTCAATTGGAAGATGTGGAAAAAATCAGGACACTGATGCATTGTTGGTGGAGTTGTGAGCTGGTCCAACCATTCTAGAGAGCAATTTGGAGCTATGCCCAAAGGGATATAAAAGTCTATATACCTTTTGATTTAGCAATACCCCTTCTAATTCTGTATCTCAAAGAGATCAAATAAAATAAAAAAGGACCTATTTGTACAAAGATATTTATAGCAGCTCTTTTTGTAGTTGCAAAAAATTGGAAATTGAGGGGATGCTAATCATTGAGGAAATGACTGAACAAGCTGTGGTATTCGATAATGATGGAACACTTGTGCTATAAGAAATGATGAACAGGATGGTTTCAGAAAAACCTGGGAAGATTTAATATGAACTGACGCAAAGTAAAGTGAGCAGAACTAGGAAAATGCTGTACATAGTAACAGTAATGTTGTAACAATAATCAGCTGTGAAAGACTCAGCTACTCTGATCATATAATGATCTCAGACAATTCTAAAGGACTCATAATGAAAAATGTTATCCACCTCCAGAGAGAGAATTGATGGACTCAATGTAAATTAGAGTATGATATTCTCACCTTCTTTATTTTCCTTGCTTTTGGGGGCAACATGGTTAATATGGAAATTTGTTCTTCATGATGTCATGTGCATAATTGATGTCACGTTGCTTGTCTTCTCAATGGGTCAGCGATGGGCAGGAGAGAGGGAGAGAATTTGGAATTCAAAAAATAATTTCAAAGGAACGATAAAATAAGCTAAGAATAAAATTTTTAAAAAGAAAAACTTAGGCTCCCTAGTCACCTTATACATCTATATAAACTGATTCAAAGTGAAGTAAGAAGAATCAGAACATTGTACGCAGTAACAGTAATATTGTAATGATCAACTATGAAAAACTTGGCTATTCTGATCAATTCAATAATATTTGATCATTCTAAAGGACTCATAATGAAAAAATGCTGCCCGTCTCCAGAGAGAGAACTGGTGAGCTCTGAGTACAGACCAAGGAATCTTTTATTTCTTGTCCACTGAAGAGGTGGAGAAGGGGCAGAAGGGAGGGAGAGAATTTGGAACTCAAATTTTTTTCAAAAGCTTAATTTTTAAGTATAATTAGGAAATATTAAATAAAATTTTAGAAACTAGAAAAAAAGAAAACTTTCGCTTGGATCATACCATCCCCTCAAACTATTATCCAGTATCCTTTCCTCACCAAAATCCTTCAGAAAGAGCTGTCTACTGTTATTGCCTTCCTTTCCCCTCTTCTAATCCCTCCACAACCTAACCTCTAGCCTCTTCTCCAAATAAAAACTGCTCTCTCCAAAGTTACTGCTGATCTCTTCACTGTCCAGTGTCAGAGGTTTCAAAGAGGTCAGCAAGGATAAGACTGAGAAACCTCTTTGAAGCCTCTGACACTGGACAGTCTTCTCCCTCCCCCCACCTATGTGTCAGCACCTTCTCATCCCCCATCACTATTTCTCATGGCTCCCTGGTTACCCCGAGTGTCCCCCCAAGGCTCTAATCTGGTCCCTCTTCTATTCTCCTGCTGTATTATTTTGCTTGATGATGTCATTAGCTCCTATGGATTCAATGATCATATCTAAGAAAATGATCCTCTGCTTTCTATATCCAGCCCTAACGTCTCTCCTGAGTTTCAGTCCCACATTTCCAACTGCTTATTGCATGTAGCAAACTGGATGTCTTGCAGACATCTCAAACAACATATTTTTTAAAGAGAAAGGGCAGCTAAGTGGTATAGAGCACTGGCCCTGGAGTCGGAAGGACTTGAGTTCAAACATGACGTCAGACACTTACTGACTGTGTGACCCTGGGCCAGTCACTTAACCCTGATTGCCTCCAAAAACAAAACAGAAAAAAGGAACTCAGTGTCTTTCTCTCAAACTCCCACCCTCTTCTAAACTTCCCTGTCTCTATCAGTGACACCACCATCCTCCCACTCATCCACAACCTCAGAATCATCTTCCCTCACTTCCCATTTCCAACCAGTTGCCAAAACTCTCCTTCTACATCTCTCATAATTTCCTCCCCTCTCCATACCAACAGTCACCACCCTAGTCCAGACCCTCCCTACCTCCTACCTGGACTATTATACCAACCTTCTCATTGGTCTCCCTACCCCCTACCTCTCCCCTTTCCAAAGCATCCTCCACAAAATCCCAAAGTGCAAGCTAGATCACATCACTCCCCAGCTCAATAAACTCCTGTGGCTCTTTATTGCTTTTAGGATGATATACCAAGTTTAATATTTAAGGTCCTTTATTCTGTTACTCTCTTCCAATTCTGCAGTCCAGTCAAAATGCCTTTTCTCCTGTTCCTGCCCCCATGCCCAATGGGCAGCCCCTCCTTGTCCCTGCCTCTTCAGGTCCTCATCCCTCTTCAGAGCTCACGTCAAGGGCAGTTTTTTCTGAGAGGCCTCCCTGATCTCTATTCCTTACAATCTTTATGTATTTATTGGTAAATACCCTACATATCCTCTCCCCTGAGAGAACGTAAGCACCTTCAGGATAGAAACCTTTTCATTTTTGCCTTTGCCTCCTCATCTCCCAGCACAATGCTGGGCACACAGTAGGTACTTTAACGGATTGATGGATGGATGAACACCAACAAGCTAATCTTAGCTACTCATTAAAACAGTCCCCCAAAGGGCTTCCCCTCACCCATGCTGACTCAGGCTCCTGTCAGTTTCTCTATATTTAAGTTATAAAAAAACATTTATTTTTCACACTCTGGGCAACGGTGAGTGTAGACACCCATCCAACCTGGCTTCCTTGCCTCCTTCACCTCACCACTTCATCTTGGTGACAAGGCAGGGGGATTTCCTGAGCTGATCTCTTTGCCCAGCCAAGGGTTCTCTGTGAGTTCCAAGAGTGGGTGATGAGGGTCCCCAGCTTTCCTGCCCCCAAATGACCATGTCTGGGTTCCACCAGACTTCCTGGAAACTTCATCACACCCACACTCTACATGAGTTAACAGCAAAATTCCCAGGTGTCTCATCAGGAGGCCAGCCCTGACCACAGCTTGTCTGGGGAAGGAAAGGGGGGGCCCCAGGGCCTTGCTCCTGGCGTCAGCACATAGAAAGCAACCACAAGCTGCTTCTGCTCACCTCTTGTGGCCAACCCCCTCCCACCACCCTATCTCAGGAGCTTGGAGACTTGAAACCCAGTCTGGTGTCAAGGTAAAGTTCAAGAGAAATCGTCACTGGTATTTAAAAAGTCCCCAGGTCCCACCGTGGATCCCTACCAAAAGCCATCCATTTCAGCCACCATGGTGACTCTGTAGCCCCACCCAAGGCAAGGTCCTGCCCATGCTAAAGTGCTCAGCAGGGAAGGAGAGCCCCTACCAAAGGGATCCTCCTCACAGGGAGTGTCCCCCAGACCAGGGACATCACAATGACCCTCACCACCCCCACCAGGAATATCTGCCTCATTAAGTGGTGATCCCTATGCCCTGGCACTATCCTTTCCCCCCTCAGATGTACGGCTTTCCTACCCAAATTAGGAGATTCCTGAGGTCAAAGGCATGTCTCTCCACCTCTAAAGAGGAATTCCTTGTGGCCAGAGCTCACATCTGCCCCTCCTTCAACCTGAGTTTCCTAAAGACAGAAGTTGTCTCCCCCTCAATCAGGAGACTCCTTCCTTCACACAAGTCCCTACCCCAACCATCCACCCTCCTCCCAGGCCTACAGAGGTACCAAGAGAGACATGGAAAACAAATCCCTGCCCTCTGCAAACAAGTCCCTGCTTGCTGCCACCTCCACCCGCCCTTGCCACCCACTTCAATTCCACCCCTCTGCGGTGATATCATACATTCATTCCCCAAAGCATTGGCTCAAGTTCTACAAGATGGTGCCACGGGGAATTCTCCCATGGAGGAAAACACAGAGCTTAGAGTGGAGAGACTTCAAGGCAGGACTTGGGTCCTGGGCTGCAGGGCATGGGTTCTCAGGGACTCTGTATTCCCTTCCCATCCCATGGGCTACAGAGGGAAAAATGAGGCCACAGAGCCTGGACCAAGGTTCTGGGAAGCTCCCCAAGGCCAGGGGCCAGAGGACCCCACCTGGAAGGGATCTCAGAGACCACCATTGGGTTCAGGCCCTTCACTTCACGCACAGTGGGGGAAACTGAGGCCCGGGGAGGAGAAGCCAACAGCCCAACATCACACACAGTGGCAGAGCCGCAATTCTACTGTCACACAGTCTGGCAGAGAACATGGCAAGTGCCAGAGAGAAGCGTCAGACAATAAGCATTTACCATTTACACTGCCTTTAGTGCTAGTACAAAAATGAATTCATGCTTGCCCTCAAGGAAGTTCTGTTCTATCTGGGAAACAAAAAATACTCCTAGAAATATAAACAAAATAAATACAAAATCATTTGGGTGGGGGAGGGAGGCCACTAGGAACTGAAGGGATCAGGAAGGGATTCTTGCACCAGGTAGTGCTTGAGCAGAGTTTTGAAAGAAATGACAGGATGGAAGAGGCAAAGAGGAGGAGGGAGTGCACTCCAGGCATGGGGAACTGTCAGTGCAAACACCTGGAGAGGGGAGATGAGGTGTCACGTGGGAGGAAGAGCAGAAGGGCTGATTTGGCCTGAACAATTATACAGGGTGAGAAGAAGGGATGTTAGGGCCTTGTCATGGGGTCCTTAAAAGCCAAAAAGGATGGTTGATCTATGATTCTAATAACAATAGGAAATCCTTGAAGTTCACTGGCCAGGAGAGTGAATGACACAGCCAGACCAGCTGTGGTGAGGATGGATTGAAGAAGGTACCTAAGATCATAGGATCAATACTGGAAAGGCCCATAGAAACCATCTAGTCCAATCCCCTAATTTTACAGATGGGCCAGAAAGGCCAAGTAGCTGGCTCATAGCGACAGAGGTAGTAAGAAGCAGAAGTGAGATTCAACCCCAGGGCCTCTGACTCCAGACCCAAAGCTCTTTCCCATGCATTGGCCAGCCCATTTGACAGTTAGGAAACCGGGCTCAGAGAAGTGACTGATCCAAGGCCACACAGGTTTTAAATAGAAGAATCAGGATTTGAAGCTAAGCCTTGGGCCCCAGAACCAGCATTCTCTCCATTCTCCCAAACCGCCTTCCTTGAGACTTGAAGCAATAAAGACCTGCTGGTTATGATGGACCTATGGGCTATCAACGTAGCCCCAATGAAAGGTAGTGAGGGTCTGAACCAGAGGCATGTCCTCATGAGCGGAGGGAGGGAGATGCCTGAGAGAAATGTTAGAAGGGCAGAAACAATTATTAAGTGTCAGCTCCCTGGGGGCTCCGAGACCCTGCCTGAGCCTGGCTGACTGATGACAGGGAAGGGTCCATGGAGGACCCGTCGCCTGAGCAGGGAGGGCCTGGAAGAAGCAAAGATTCTCAGTGGAACAAAGAAGGACAGAAAAGAGATCATAGCAAGTCGTGGGAAGGGTACAGGGCTTCAAATCGGGCAAGATCTGTGTTCGAATACCGCTTTTCGGCACTCTCTAGGTGCCTCCCCCTTCCTTGCCGAAGCTCAGGTTCCTCACCTATAAAATGCAGTCAGCATGCCCACAGAGGTAGCGTGGTACTGGGGACAATAACCCAGCCTTGGCGACAAGAAGATTAGAGTTCAAGTCTTCCCCCTGACACGTCTCCGCTGTGTAACCCGACTATAAGAGGCAGAGGGGGAGGGAGTTTCCTCACCTGGGAGCCCTCTACACTGAAGAAATCAGAGCCAGCGGAGAAAAGGGAGGAAAGCCAAACTCAGAGTACGGGGCTAAGAGAACAGGTCGAGAACGTGCAAACTGCTAAGTGTTTTATGAATGGTCACTATTCTAAGAGAAGGAAAAGGAGCTCAGAGGAAGGGGAGGGCGGCGAGGGGAGGAGTCGGGGGCTCTTCTCCCTTGCCAAAGGGAAGTCCGCGGTAATGCACAAAAAAGGGCTGCTTCGAATCATCCTCGGAGCAGCCCTGGGGGAGGGATTTCTCTCACCGGGAGGGAAGCTTGTGCTGCTGAAACTGACAACGGAGAAACTGAACATCACCAGGACAACTGGACTAGTAACTCAGCTTAGTAACGGCTACTCATGGTTTTCATCCTCTTTGTACATAGATGTTTCATCCAATCCTCACGATAATCCCACGAGGTAGGTGCCATTGTTATCTGCACTTTACAGATGGGAAAACTAAGCCTGAGAAGGGGGAAATGACCTACCCAAGGTCACACAAGTGTGTCAGACATAGGATTTGAACTTAGATCTTCCGGACTATCCTACTTAGCTTTCTAGCCACATGTCCACGAATATTCCAAATTCAGTTGCTCCTCAGGCAAGTGGAATTTGACTCAGTTACATGCAAAGGCCAACAAAAAGAGGAAGGGCTGGGGCTGGAGATTCAGTCTCTTGATATAAGGATCAGACAGCCTTTTCCTCAATCCCATGGTCCAGTCTTCTGTGCTTTGAAGGCAACTAGGTGGCTGCCTTGGAGTCAGGAGGACCTGAGTTCAAATCCAGCCTCAGACACTTCCTAGCTATGTCACCCTGGGCAAGTCATTTAACCCTGTTTGCCTCAGTTTCCTCATCTGTAAAAAGAGCTGGAGAAGGAAATGGCAAATGACTCCAGTATATTTGCCAAGAAACTCCCTTCGCCACGGGATCATGAAGATCTGGACATGTTGTTAAAAACAACAACAATAAAAGGGATTCTTAAAGGTGGAAGAGCATTCCAGGCATGGGGAAACAGCCCAGGCAAAGGTCCAGAGTTGGGAGAAGAAATATTATGTCCAGGGTCCAGCCCGCTGGGGTCCTGCTCCACATCCACTCTGGGAAGTTGATATATTCACAATCTAAGTTGCCAGAGGCCTGGCTCTCCCCTTCCTTCTCCTCCTTGTCTTCAGTGCCAGGGTCTGAATTGGGGTGTTGCCACACCAATCCCCCCAATCCTGATGCTGCCTTTGTGAGGCTCCAGGCTGGGGCCCATATCTGGGGTAGTGGTTTGGTCCAAGGCCTTTCAACCATCTCACATTCTAAGGGCCTTTACTTGGGGTGTGCTGACCCCATCCTCAGCCAGAACAAGCTGCAGCTTCAGGGAGGAGGGAAGAGGGGTCCAAGAGATAGGAAGCTGGTCTCTTTACTTGTGTCTCTGGGGTATCCCCTTCAAAGCTCCACACTGTGGTAGGCTTGGGAGTCAGGGGAGCGCCTTTATACCCATGGGCGACTCATCTGGGCCTTGTCCTCTGCTGTCTTCTCTCCCCACTCCTCCTCTGGGAAAGGGCAATTGCCGATATCATCAGGTGGCCCAAGTCCTTCGTGCAAGATTGACTCTGGAGAGAGGAGAAAAGGTAAGCTCTGGGGTCACTGCTAGAGGCTTGCCCTGACCAGGGATGAACTGAGGGGAGAGGTGGCACTTTTACTCCTAGAGGTCAGGTATACCAGGATTGCAGTGGAAGGAAGAGGACTAGAAGGGTCACCCAAATTCTAGGCTGTTGGGTTTTCTGGGTGGGGTGGGGGAGACACTTGCTCCTGGGGCTTCCCCCCAAGCCCATAACTTCCCACAACTGGGAATGGACTTGGCTGAAGGGTTTCATCCCTCCCTTGGCAGTTTGAGGGACAGTTGAGGCACCACCACTGCCCTCCTCCCCATTTCCAGGAAGACTGACCTCTGTCCTTGGTGGAGGGATCTTTTTTCACCCACCAGATGTGGAGGACCAGCTGGATAATGACAAGCATGAAGGTGATCGTCGCTAAGGCTGTTAGGATGGCCACAGGGATGTTGTAGGAATTGGAGAGACCTGGAGGAACAGGGCTCATAAGACTCTCTAAGTTTGGGGGCAGAAGGGGTGCAACAGAGAGAGACACCCAAAAATGCACACCAATCCTCCCCTGTACCCAGATTAGGCATAAGGACTGAACTTGAGACTTCACTGATTTAGATAAGGAACTCCCAGGTGAGGAAACACCCGCTACCAGCGCAGGTCAACACTGCTGCAACTCAGAGTCTTAGAGAATTCATTGCCTAAGTCACTGAGAAGTTAAACCATTGGCCCAAGATCTCAAAGCCAGTATGTATCATTGGCTGAACTTGAACCCAGACCTCATTGGATCTGAGGCCAGCTTTCTATCTATAACACCAATAATATTGCTAGTTCTGAACATGTCATTCTCCTATTTCAAAAAATCTCCCTATGGCCTTAGGATAAACCCAGCTTCTCCCAGCCGGACACTGAAAGCCCTCCCCAAACTGGCTCCCCACCCACCTCTCATGGGATTCCTTCTCAGCAATCTCTATTCCAACTGCACTGGCTTGCTAGCCTTGTGCTCTACACAAAGCTCCTTCTCCTGACTCAATGCCTTGGGCCCTCATGTTCCCCCATGCCTAGAATGTTCACCCTCTTCACTCAGCCCCCAGAAGAATACTCAGTTTCCTTCATCAAACAGCTCCAGTTCGATCTCCAATAGAAAGCCCTCCATGTTTCCCCAAGGTAGTGGGTACCCTTCCAGCCCCATCCCCAGCTCCTTGAAGGTGGAGCCCATTTCACTTTCTTTGACTCCAGAGCCCACCACAATTGTCTGGCCATAACAGGTGCTTTTAAAATGCTGGCCAGATTGAATTGCTCAAACTCAGGGGGCCACAGGTCAGGCCATGGGTGAGACTAGAGAGGCTGCAGCCATTATGTGGGCTTCGGGAGTGGAGGAGGGGGAGGCAAGGAAAGGGAAGAATACCTGATCCTGATCCTGATCCTGATCCTGATCCTGGTCCTGGAAGTGAAGCCATGCCACATAGCACATTATGGGTTCTGTTACCTGGACGGACAGTGAGAAATCCCTCCCTACCACAGCTGTAACCCAAACACACAGAGACAGAAGAGAAGTTTGTTTAGACTTCAGCGTCGGTGAGAACAGCTTGGGGACCCCATTTCCACAGGGAAACCTTGTTCTCTACAAAAGTACAAGGCGTCCACTCAGCCTCAGCCATGGGCTGGACCCTCTCTGCCCCAGCTCCCACACATTATAACATGTCGTCAGTAACAAGGGGAGGGGACTGAGTGAGTGTTAGGGGTTAAACCCCTAGCCACCGCACTCCTGGAAACCCTGGCTCTGCTGATGGATCAGGGGCTGCTAGCTGGGTGACTCCCCACCTTCTCTCCTAGAGTTTCCTTGGCCTCTGAGGCCCCCAAGTCAGGCAGGGGCTGCTAGGGCAGTAGCCTCAGTCAGCAGAACCTGGGCTCTGAACTGGGGCCATCTGGAGCCCAAGTCCCTTTTTTGATGCCTATACAAGAGAGGTTAGGGCAAGAGCCAGAAAGTCCCTAGTTCCCAGCCCACCAGCAATCCTGCCCCAAGCTAGATAGGTCAAGTAGATAAGCATCTTCCCCATTAGACTGGGAGCTTCCTGAGGGCAGGGACCGTCACTTTGTCTCCTCAGGGCCCAGCACAGTGCTTGGCACATAGTAGGTCCTTAATAAATGCTTGCTGACTTCCAGAGGGCATTTACTGCAAGCTGTTAGGGGCACTCAATTCAGCCAGGTACTCTTAGCTTTTCTCCAGTATGTACTAAGCCTGGTCTGGACAGCCCTGGGCCATTACAGTTCACAGGGCCTTCTTGCAATCCTCCACCATCTCTCGCCCCCAACTTACTCGGTCCAGGGCAGACATTTGCCATCAATGCCGTCAGAGTAGGTTCCAACGTCACAGTCCTTGCAAGTGAAGGCAAAAAGAAACTTCCCTGGGGACAGAACAAGGAAGAGAAGGCTGGGAAGGACAGCAGAGCAGGGAGAGATGGGGACAGTAATGCCAAAGGAGGGAACACATCCCTCTGTCCAGGCAAGTCTATTCCAGGGAATAGAAGACCTGCCTTTATGGCCATGAGAACCATGGGAAAAGTGGGACATGGGAGCCATATTGTGTATGTGCAGGGGTGTGTAGAAATATGGGTATATGTGTCTACAAACACACACACATGTGCTTGCATGGTGTGGGTGCACACTCATGTTTGAGCACATGTGTGTATGTGCACACACATGTACATGCATTTATGTGTATAGCATGTTGGTGTGTGCTTATGTTCCTATAAGCATGTACACGTGCATGTTCACTTACATGTTGTGGGTATGCACCTATGTTTGCGTACATGTGTGTTTGTGTGTGCACATATATGTGTTTTGCATGTCTTTGTGTGTTGATGTGTATTTATATACACAAGCATATCTCTATCTCCCTATCTAATTTATTAATCCATCCATCTCTCTATCTAGATTTTTTTGTTCTTTTTTTTTTGGAGAGGGGAAGGCAGTGCAATTGGGTTTAAGTGAAGCCCAAGGTCACACAGCTAGTGTCTAAGGCTGGATTTGAACTCAGGTCTTCCTGACTCCAGGTCTGGTGTTCAATTCACTGCGCCACCTAGCTGCCCCTGTCTATCCTTATACCTATATACAAACACATATATACTGCCCCAACCATGGCCACCTTGCCATCTACCCACACAAGTGGGCTCTTGGCACTGCCCAAAGCAGATTATGTCCATGATCTCTGACATGCCCCTCCCCCTCTTGCCTGGCCTCCTGGACCAGCCTCCTACTGTGCTCCCTGCCTCTACCCTCTCTTCTCTCCCATCCAGCCTCCACCAGGCTGCCAAAGGGCAGATCTGGCCAAGTCACTTCCCTACACACAAAATGCCATTAACTGGAGGACAAAGTAGAAAGGTACTGTTGGGTGTTTTAGGCCCTGAATAGTGTGACTCCCACCCAGCTTTCCAGACCTGTGATGCACAGCTCCTCACGCTGCACATTCCAAGCAACCGGTTTACTTGCTCTTCCCCATCTCCCATCTTTGCACTGGCTGGCCCCCATGCCTAGAGGGGACTCCTTCCTCAACTTTGCCTCTTAGACTGTCTAACTTCTTTCAAAGCCCAGCTCACACACCACCAGAGGCCCTTCTGATCCCCCTAGCTGCTAATGGCTTATCCCATCCCTTTCTCCACATGTCACCCCGCCACCTCCCCAAAAAAAATCCCACATTATACTGAATTTACTTTGTATATATTTTAGGTTTCTTCTCTGCTTTTACACATGTGTCTCTCCAGTTACAATGTAAACTCCTTAATGTCTGGAACTGCTTTGGCTTTTGCCCTTATATCTTTGGCCCTCTAACACAGTGCCAGTAGGTGCTTAATAAATGCATATTGATAGATTGTTTCTGCCTGGCTTTTATTCTGAAATAGTTGAGCGTCCCTGGAGAATATCATAATACTACTGAGTCAACCATACGTTAACTGTCTTCCTTCACCCAAGCCTTCACCATTGCAGGATTCACCATTGCTTTTATTCACCTCTGATTGATTCTTTCCCATACATTCCACAATGCAATTTAATAAACACTTATTAAGTACTTATTCCATACCAGGCACTGTGCTAGGTGCTAGAGATGCAAAGTCAACCAGTCTCTGTCCTCAAGGACCTTCCATTCTATTGGGGAGAATCACCATGTACAGATAAATGAATACAAAATATTATCAGGAGAGAAAGAGGATTGAGAATGGAGGTCCCCATAGGACAGTGGTTCTCAACCTTCCTAATGCCATGACCCTTTAATACTGTTCTTCATGTTGTGGTGACCCCCAACCATAAGATTATTTTCATTGCTACTTTATAACTGTGATTTTGCTACTGTTATGAATCATAATGTAAATATTTGATATGCAGGATGTATTTTCACTGTTACAAATTGAACATAACCCACAGGTTGAGAACCGCTGCCATAGGAGGCGGCATTTGAGTTAAATCTTGATGGAAACTAGGGATTCTAAGAGATAGAGGGTAGGAAAGAATACATTTCAGGTGATTGGGCACAGCTAATGCAAAGGCCCAGAAGTGGGAAATGACACAATGATTTACGAGAAGAGATACTGTGACTGAAACAAAGACTGTGTGAAGAGAAATAATGCAATAGAAAAAAGAAGTAGAAGCCAAATTATGGCAGGATGAAAATGACAGAGTGAGGAATTTCCACTGAAGACTTGAGTAGAGAAGAGACATGGTCGGGTCTGCATCTTAGAAATATTCATTTGGCAGCTGTATGGGAGACGGGCCGGTGAGGGAAACTACCCCAAGGATGGCCATTTGGAAGGTATTTCCATAGTCTAGGAGAGAGGAGGTGAGGACAAGAATTAGGGAGGAGGTCATGTGAGCACAAAGCAGGAGATGGACACAACAGGTGCTGAGGAAGGAGGAACGGACCCCATTCAGCAGCTAATTGGCAGGAGGCTGAACAAGGAAGAGGAGTAAGGGTGAATGCTCCAAGGGTGTGAACGCAAGGGGCTGAAAGGCTGGGGCCACCACTCAGTCAGTCGTGAGCATTTAATCAGCTACCGCCAGACAATGAAAGAAGGAATCTGGAAGAGGAATGGATTCAGAGAAAAATATGAGTTCTACTTTGGCCATATTGAGCTTTATAATTGAGTTGAGTAACCATTTATTAAGAGGCAAGTGCCAGGCACTGGGGATGCCAGGACAGAGAGAAAATAAGCCTCTGTGGCTAAGTAATGATGGAGAATCCCATGGGACTCAGAAGAGAGATTAGAACAGGCTGATAGGGAATATTAGAATGTATGTGGCACTGGAATAGATCAACATAAAATATTAGAATATATTATATAGACTATTAGAACAGATTGTTATTGATTATTAGAATATATGATATAGACTATTAGAACAGATTGTTATTGATTATTAGAATATATGATATAGACTATTAGAATAGATTGTTATTGATTATTAGAATATATGATATAGACTATTAGAATAGATTATTTATTATTAGAATATATGATATAGATTATTAGAA
>CM053596.1:20074223-20099208 GCA_028646575.1 Pseudocheirus occidentalis | reverse complement strand
CGAAGCCAGCCAGTCATCTTTCTGCCTCCCTCTGTTCCACGGCCTCTGCCTGCACTGAGAGCTCAGGACGCCCAAACCCATTCTCTTTCATGAGGGAAAGCCCCTTTTGGCGGATGTTGAGGTGGTTGTTTTTTCGTAGAATCACAGAATCTCAGTTGGATTGACCGCAGAGGCCCCCTACCACAGTCCGCACCTGGAAAATGCACACTCTGACAGCGTACTTGAGGGGGTCGTCCAGTTTTTGTCTGAAGATGGTGTGAGAAGGACCCTGATCCCTCCTCTCTGTGGGTGAGAAAGAACCTTCCTGAAATCAAGCCTCAAATGGCTTCTGCCTGCCCTCTTTCTGGGGATCCTCTGCTGCTCCTGGTCCTAGCAATTGTCTGGGCAAAGTCTCCACTTTACCGAGGTCCCTCCCAACATGTGAGGACAGTTCTCATGCGTCCCCTCTATCTTTCCTTACCCTATAGAATAGATATCCCTAGTGCCCTCCACGTGTCTTTAGGGCAGGAACAGGAGACCCGTCTGCACCCTGGTGGGCTTCCTCGAGATTACCAACAGTTTACAAACCTTATCTGTTAAATATGGAACACGATATTCCCTACATGGCCCAACCAGGGTCAAGAGGACAAGACTGTCATTTCCTCGTTCCTGAACACCCTATGCCTCTTTTTTCTTTCTTTGGGTTTTTTATTTTTGCACATTCTGTAGGTATTTTGTTTGGTTTTGTTTGTTTTGCTTTTTGGAGGGTAATTGGGGTTAAGTGACTTGCCCAAAGTCACACAGGTAGTAAATGTGTCAGATGTCTGAGGTTGGATTTGAACTCAGGTCCTCCTGACTCCAGGGCCAGTGTTCTGTTCGCTGCACCACCTGGCCGCCCCATAGGCATTTTTTTTTAAAGCAGGAATGTTTTGTCTTATTTTTAAATTTCCCTTCCATTAGGCTGTCCTTTCCCCTGTGGTTTAGTAGTTTTTATCCCTTCCAATTACATGTAAAGATGTATTTCCACAATCACTTTTATAAGATTGAGTTCCACATTTTTTCTCCCATACACCCTCCCCTTCTCCCCCAGATAACACGCAATCTGACATAGGCTATACATGTAAAATCATATCAAACATATCTCCACATTAGTCACGTTGTGAAAGAAGAATCAGAACAAAGGGGAAAAACCACGATAAAGAAAAGAAAGAGACCAAAGAGTCTGCTGCAGTCTGAATTCAGACACCGTGGTTCTTTCTCTGGACGTGGACAGCCTTTTCCATCATGAGTATTTTCGAATTGTCTTGGATCATTGTATTACTGAGAAGAGCAAAGTCTGTCTGTCAAAGTTGATCATTGCTACAATGTTGCTCTCACTGGATACAATGTTCTCCTGGTTCTGCTCACTTCACTCAGCATCAGTTCATGTAAATCTTTCCAGGTTTTTCTGAACTCTGCCTGCTCATCATTTCTTACAGCACAACAGTAATTCCATTATATTTATATATCACAACTTGTTCAGCCATTCCCCAGTTGATGGGCATCACCTCAACTTCCAATTCTTTGTCACCACCAAAAGAGCTGCTATAAATATTTTTGTACATGTGGGTCCTTTTCCCTCTTTTATGATCTTTTTGGGGTACATATCTAGTACACTATGCTTTTTTTCATGCAACCTAAGGAAGTATTTGTCTTCTTGGCCGCTATATCAAATTACTGATTCATGTGGAGGGTAGCGATCCACCAAAGCCCCAGCAAGATATCCTTATATTCCCTATTCAATTGGGCCCAATGTGCCCACAATCGCAAGAGCTGGGGGGATCCTTGCAGGCTATCCAGTCCAAGCCATATGTGACCAGAAACCAGCTTTATAACATCCCCAACAAAGGGCCATCCAACCCCTGCGACAATCTCTAGTAAAGAAAGAGTTCTCCTTCCCAAAGCAGCCCATTCCAGTTTGGGGTAGCTCTAATTGCTTTTTTAAAATGTTGTTTCTGTTATCAGACCTAAATTGGGCACTGTGGAAAATTTATCCATCATAGGAATAGGAGATTTAGAACTGGGAGGGGCCTCAGATAATCTAGTCCAACCATTTCCAATCTGTGGATAGTAGAAGGCCTGGGGGCTGTGATATCATTGCAAGGTTCATAGTATCATCAGTGAAGGGCCACAAGGGCACCTGGAGGTCAGTTCCATCCCCCTTTTTTTTTCAGGGGTTTTTCTCAACTTTCCTATTTCTGCCCTTCAGTCACTCAGGTTCCAAAGCTTGGGATTATTCTCTACTTCTTGCTTCTCAGCCTTGACCTCCAATCAGCTGCTGAGTCTGGCTGATTCTGCCTCCATCTCCATTATGGCATCCAACCCTCTTGACTCATGAAGCCTCTACTCTGGTTCACAGCCTCATCCCCTCTCCCCTGGATTATTTCTATAACCTCCTAACTGGACTCTCTGTGTCCCCTGGACTCCCCTCTCCCAAACAGTATCCATGTGGTCACAAAACTTGTACTGGAAGTCCAAGCCTGGCCAAGTTACTCAAGAACATTTGGTGGCTTGTTGTCCAAAGGCTCAAATACCATTTTCTTTGGCATTAAAAGCCCTCCACAATTGGGATCCAACCTATGTTTCCAGACTCATTATACATTATTCC
Source organism: Pseudocheirus occidentalis (assembly GCA_028646575.1). Classification (NCBI taxonomy): domain Eukaryota; kingdom Metazoa; phylum Chordata; class Mammalia; order Diprotodontia; family Pseudocheiridae; genus Pseudocheirus; species Pseudocheirus occidentalis. The sequence continues at coordinate 20,096,582 of CM053596.1, read as the reverse complement.
CCTCCATGAACTGTACTATGTAGCCAAATCAACTTTCTTTTCAAAACTTTTTCTCAATTACATGTAAAGACAATTTTTAACATTCAATTTTTTTAAATTTTGAGTTCCAAATTTTCTTCCTCCCTTTCTCCCTTTATCTCCTTCTTCCTCCCTAAGGAGGTATAAGCCAGGGGTGGGGACCACATTGGGGACCACACACAGACCACATTGACCCTCTAGGTCCTCAAGTGCAGCCCTTTGCCTGATTTCAAACTGATTCCAATCCCCTTACTAAAATGATTTGTTCTGTAAAATTTGGACTTAGTTAAAAGGTCCTACCTAAGGACCTAGAAGGCCACATGTGGCCTTGAGGCCGCAGGTTCCCCAGCACTGCTATAATCAATTTAATAGGTTACACGTTCAATGGTGTAAAACACATTTCCACATCAATAATGTTGTTAAAGAAGACACAGACCAAAGGAAAAAAAAAACGAAAAAAGTAAAGTGAAAATATTATGCTTCTATCTGCATTCAGACTCTATTAGTTCTTTTCTATGGATGCAGATAGCATTTTTCATCATGAGTGCCTTTGGAATTGTTTTGGATCACTGTATTGCTGAGAAGAGGTAAGCCGTTCATAGTTGAGCACTGTACAATATTACGATTACTGTGTACAATGTTCTCCTGGTTCTGCTCACTTTGCTCTGCATCAGTTCACGTAAATCTTTCCAAGTTTTTCTGAAAGCGTCCTGCTCATCATTTCTTAGAGCACAATAATATTTCACTACTATTATATACCACAACTTATTTAGTCATTCCCCAGTTGATAGGCATGCCCTCAATTTCCAGTTCTTTGCCACCACAAAAAAGAGCTGCTATAGAAATACTTTTTGTACAAATAGATCCTTCTCCTTTTAAAAAAAATCTCTTGGGATACAGTTCTAGTAGTGGCATTGCCGGAGCAAAAGGTATCCACAGTTTGGTTGGCCTTCCATATTTCAAAGTGCTCTCCAGAATGGTTGAATCAGTCACAACTCCACCAACAGTGCATTAGTGTCTCAATTTTCCCACATCCCCTCAAACATTTATCATTTTTCTTTTCTCTCATATTAGTCAATCTGATATATGTGAGGTGTTAACTCAGAGTTGTCTTAATTTGCATTTCTCTAATCAGTAGTGATTTAGAGCATTCTTTTATTTGACTATAGATAGCTTGGATTTCTTCTTCTGAAAACTACTCGGTTCTTTTCTTTTGACCATTTATCAACTGGGAATGATATGTATTCTTATAAATTTGACTCAGTTCCATATATATTTAAGAAATGAAGCATTTATCAGAGAAACTTGTTATAAAAATTGTTTCCCACCTTTATGTTTTTTTAAAATCTTGGCTGCACTTGGTTGTTTGTATAAGACCTTTTAAGTTGAATATAATAAAAATTATCCATTATACATCTCATAATGCTCTATCTCATGTCTGTTCATAAATTCTTCCCTTCTCTATAGATTTGACAGGTAAACTATTCCTTCTTCTCTTTGCTCACCCTTTATGTCTAAATCATGTACCCAATTTCACTTTATCTTGGTATATGGTGTAGGTCAGGGGTTCTCAACCTTCCTGATGCTGTGACCCTTTAATACTCATATGTGGGCGTATCTGCATGTGGGTGGACCTGCCTGGAGATAGATAGAGGAATGGTGTCTCGGTTGCTAAGACCATCAGAAATGTGTTTTCCTATGGTTTTAGGTGAACCCTGTGAAAGGGTCGTTTGACCCCTAACGGAGTCGCGACCCACAGGTTGAGAACCACTGGTGTAAGCTGTCAGTCTATACCTAGTTTCTGCCATACTGTTTTCCAGGTTTACCAGCAGTTTTTGTTAAATAGCGAGTTCTTGGCCCAAAAGCTGGGGCCTTTGCATTTGTCAAACACCAGATCGTTATCCAAGTCAACTTTCTTGCTGTTGCCTATAGATGAGATTCCTCTCCTCAAGATTTTTGCAAAGACTATGTGTCCCCGTGCCTGAAATTAAGGGAACACAGAACCTGAGCTGGAACTGGTTCAATCAATACTGTATAAGAATCCCTTTTACAAATATTCAGTCAGGGAGGGGGAGCCCATTCTATTTGAGGCAACCTATTCAAATTGGCCAGTCAACCAGCGTTTATTCAAGCCAGGAATTGTGCTAAACACTGAGGAGACAAAGAAAGGTAAAGGACAGTCCTGGGTCTCAAGGTACGCATTGTCTAATTGAGGAGACAACATTTATACCACAACGTAAAGCATGCTTTACATAGGACAAATTGGATATGTTCAACAGAGGAAAGGCACAAGAATTCTACTTTGGGACAGCCTGAACCTGCCAGTCTATAACCCCTACTGATTGCTCTCACAGCTGTCCATGAAGCCGGATCAATCCTTCTTCCAAAGACCCGAAGGCTCTTGTGTCCATCCTTCCTGTCCATCCCACACCCTCCTCTGCCTAACAAATTTTCTCTTTTCCAATATAAACATCTCTAGTGCCTTCAAGGGACACCCACATAATATGGACTCAAGGTCTTTCACCATCCTGGTCACCCTCCCCTCTGGTCACTCTCAAGCTTGTCAGTGTCCTCCCTTGATCAAAATGAACACAAACTCCCAGTGAGGCTCAAGCAAGGGAGAGGACAGCAGGACCAGAACTTCCCTAGTCCTGGGCACGACACCTTTCAATATAGTTCGAAGTCATATCTGTTGTTTGGGGGGAGCCTATCATACTGCTGACTCATACTGAGTTTATTAAAACCCCCAGAACTTTTCCCACAGAAACTAGAAATCTCCCCTGTGGCCCACATTGTGTTTTGTTTTGTTTTGTTTTGTTTTGAACAAAAAAATCTTGTGTATTGATTTGTTGGAGGGGGGAAGAATAGGAGAAAGCTGATGGATTTGGGGATGGGGCACCACCCCCACCCTTCCTTTTCTCTTTAGAGGCTAGAATCCACTTGGGTTATCTCCCTTCCCCGCCCTCCATCATGCATTTGTGAACCTTTCCTCAGCTCCAGGTGCCATCTCATGTCTTTCCTGAGGTCCCCCCTACAATAATGGATGCCTTGACCATTCTCCATGTGTTCTGCAGGTGTTTGTACACATGCAAACCCCCACCCATTCCCAGTCCAGCTGGGGGTGGTCAGGGAAGGTTTCATCACAGAGAATGGAAGATTAAGAGATGCAATGGACCTTGGCGATCAGGTACCTAGCCCAACACCATCATTTCACTGGGAAAGAAATGGAAACACGCCCCCCCACCCACACGAAAAGAGAAAAGGTGGCATATCAAAGATAATGAACAAATGAATGTTAAAGCATTTGTTTTAATGCTTTAATGCTTTCAAAACAGGGAGGGTTAGGCTTAGACAGGGCAAGTAGACCTCAATGGCCCCCAGATCACAGATTCTAACTTTTGACAATTGTTTCTGATCAGGACATTTGCCCTTTTCCTATACCTCTCCCATTCATCAGAAGTAGGTAGTGGCCATCTGCTTTGACAAGCCTTGGGAGTTCTGTCCTACATCAGGCATGTTACAGGGTCAATAAGTAGCCCCTTCTCTATGTCTCAAGCAACACTGATCATGTCTTCTTCCTCTGACCCTTACTAAATGAACACTGAGGCTGTGGAAAGCCAAGAATCTTAAAGAGGGACACTTCACAATTCAGCAGGATTCCATCAGCCCAATACCAATTTGCTGTGAATCTTCATGGGACGGCATATGTATTTTAATGTACAAGTATCAGCACCATCTCATCCTCTCCAACCTGGAGCCCGGCATCTTTAAGACTTCAGTCTACAACACCATGTGAAGGGCAGCTGTCCATTCGCTCGGCGATCAGCTCTCTTCTCTCTGACGCTTCCTATTTTTCAGTCTGTTGTTGGGAAAAACCAGCCTTGCCATCCATCCTCCATCACCCCAAGACACTGGGAAAGGAAACTGTACAGTGGAAGCAGGAAGAGCCTGAGTTTTTATGGAACTGCCCATGGCCAGGAGATAGCCACAAGAACAGCACCGCCTGCTTGGCTACCTCTGGTCTTCCTGTTTCCTTTCTGGTCTGTTCCAGGGCAAATGTCTTCCAGGCTCCTCAGAAACAAAGATGTTTTTCAGTTCACTGCTGGGTTGTTTCATGAAGGGCAGATTTGAGTCAACATGCCAAACTTCACTTCCTCAGTGTTTCTGTGACTGAAGTGAGATTACATCCTTGGAATTACAAAGTTATTGGAAAATAGTCTAAAAGTAACTCTCTGTGTGTGTATGCATACACACAGATTTATATATGCACACCAGACATATATGATACGTGTGTGTGTGTGTGTGTGTGTGTGTGTAGCGTCATGAGGACAAAGAGAACATTAACAACTGGACAAATCAGCAGAAGTTGATCGGAGTTGAGCCTTGACTGAAGAAAAAGCCTCTTAGGCAGATGTGAGAAAGGGAGGCAGCTTGTGGAACCACAGGGACATGATGAGAATGGAGGGCTCTGGGAAGAGCCGGTGGTCTTTGTTTTGGGTCTTTCATTTATGAAAGCAATTTAACTTTTGCCTGCCTCAGTTTCCTCATCTGTAAAAGGAAGATGCCAGGGTTTGTGAGGATCGAATGAGAGATTTATACGGTTTTTAATAATAACAATAAAACAGTGTCATTAACTCACATTCTGTCTGATCGACGGGTCTCTTCCAAGAAGGCTGGGATTGTTTCGAGTCCAGAAGCCGGCTTTTTTCCTTCCTGCTGTCCTAAGGAGATACTCCTGGCAGGAGGGGGGAGAGGGTGGGAAGCAACAATAAGCACATTGTAAGTATGTTATTAAAGAAAAACAACACTGAGACTTGAGAAAAATAACCCTCCTTTCCTCCCTGGTTTCATCCCTAGTTGGGTTTTTTTTTTTCTTCCTCTGGTAGCTACTGGAAATCCCCGCTCCCTCCCCAGGTCGAAGCAGCTACAGGTGAAGGGAAATCAGGCTTCTTGATGTACCAAAGCCTCAGTCCCCACCTGCTTGGGCAAACTTCCCTTGGTTCAACGCCGGCACCGAGATGCTCTTTAATCTGTGCTCTGTGCCGTGCTCTGACCAACAGGTGGTCTGTGGGCCCCGCAGACTGAGTGCAGCGCAGGTTTGGGGTGTGCGTGAGTGTGTGTGTGCGTGTGTGCACATGTCTGCCTGCAGTGACAGTGGTGGTGATTGGGGGGAGCAGCACAAAGATGACATCCTTTCCACATCTGAGGAATCTAACTTAGATGAGGTTAAGTGACTTGTTCTTGTCACACAGCTAGTACCTCCCTGAGGCCATATTTGAACACAGGTCTCTGACTCTGGACAGCGACGTGGTGCAGCAGATAGAGCATGGGGCCTGGAGTCAGGAATACCTGAGTTCAAATCTGGCCTCAAGACACTTACCAGCTGTGACCCTGGGTAAGTCACTTTACCCTATTTGCCTCAGTTTCCACATCTGTCAAATGAGCTGGAGAAGGAAATGGCCAACTGTTCCGGTATCTTTGACAAGAAAACCACAAAAGAGGTCATAAGGAGTCAGATGCAACTGAAACACAGCAACTTCCTGACTCCAGGTTCATTGCTGCATCCCCCGTGCCACATAGGAGGGCAAGGGTGCCTATTGCAGTCTGGTTCTGAGGGCTGGGTGTCAACATGAAGCAAGGCTAACGGTCACGCACAAGAACAATCAGCCAACTTAAGAATTCTTATTCTGTTCACATTTCTATTATCAGGGCTGATGGTCTGTCTTGAGAAAGGCCTCTACGTCCCCCTTGCATGAAACTTACACGCTCTCACGAAATGGGAGCTTTGCTTATTCTGTGACCTGATAGAGGCTGAAGTTCTGGGGGCTTTGCTTATTCTGTGACCTGATAGAGGCTGAAGTTCTTCAACAGCCAGAGTTGGGCATGAATGTACGAAGCCGGAGGCAACTTGAAAGCCTGACCCTGGGTCTTTTTGGCCGCATCCAGCCGTCTCGAGCCATATCATCTAGAAGCCAAGAGTTGTTCACACCTGGACCTTCAATGGTTTGATCACTGTTAATGCCCTTTAAAAGGTTGTATTTAATAAACTGCCAAAGAAGGACAAAGTTTTCCCCTTGTCTATTTTCACACACACTCTGCCTACTCACAATTAGGTATACCGCAAGAATCAACTTTCAGTGATGTGGGGAGCAAGCCCCCAGACAGCTGGGAGATTCTAGCTCGGTCATACTGAACGCCAGTGGTTGTCTTAGCAGATATTGTCAGGGAGGGGAAAGTATCAATCTCTGAGGGTCCTTTGGAATGAGTGAGAGAAAACACAAGAATTGCTGTGGAACTTAGCCCTAGTCACAATCGACAATCACTTCTACAATGGGAAACTGGTCAGTGGCAGAGCAAGCCAGCCTGAAGATACTGGCCTACCGCTAATAAATGACCTTGGTAAAACACGTTACCTGATTCTCCCGGTAATCCTGCGAGGGATGCACTACCGGTGTGTATGACTTATCGACATGGGCAGCAGACGCTCCTAGAGGGGCTCCTGGGACCTAGGACTTGCCCATTCACCAGGATCTGACCCATTTGATTCCATACCCACCACTCCACCCTCTGTTTCACAATGCTTTTCCATAAACCTGGACTAAGTATCAATCTCAGCAATGAACTAATGCTGTAAGCTTCCTAAAGGTGACGGTCTTGATTTAATTACGAGGTTAAAGGCTGTGTACAATGGGCAAGGAAGAGGGGGTCCTGGGGTACCAGCGTGGCTGAATGGGGTTTCTGTCCAAGGGTGAATGATGCAGCCAGCCCCTCCCAGGTGGCGTCCAGTCTCTGCAGCCATGAGAACACAATCCTGGGAAGAGGGTCTCAGTATTGCAGACCATCCACCATGGCCAATGAGCCAAATGAAACTTGTGGGTGATGGGAGTGTTCCTGTGTTATACATGTAGCACACACCCAGATAGGCGTGCTGCTTAGGCACGTACATACATGTCTATTAAAATCCTCAGAGATCCTTGTGTGCTCCCCAACACAGAAGCCCACCTCCCCAGGGCCAGTTCTGTCCATGCTGATGTGCTGGGTTATGACTCATGGCACCCAGATGACTCGAAGTACCCAGGTGTGAGCGAGCAGGCTGCGGCACGTCATCAGTGAGGGGCGGCAGTAAAGATGTGACCGAGGATAGAAAGGAATGGAAAAAACCAATCACATCCTGAGGAGGCTGAACGTAACTGAGTGGCACACTCAAGTCTAACCCTGAGAGACTGGAGAGGCCAGACAAGTCCTCCAGGGAGGACTGAGAGGGGAATGTGGAGAGGAGGGGCCCAGGCAAGTCTGCTCCGGCCCAGGGCCATACACATAGCAGGCACCTGACAGATACTGCCCAGCTGACCAATGACCTTTAACACGGCTGTGCTTGTAGCACAACAAGCAGCATCAATCTGCCAGACACTTGGTTCTGTAGATAATCCCCAGATAACAAATATGTTCCTACTCTGCAGTGACATGCTGTGGTCAGTGTACAATGAAGGGGACTGCTGAAGGACAAGGGTCCTCTCTGCAGTCTGGAGCCCCCTCCCCCACCCTTAGAGACACAACATGCCCGCCCCACACAAACCACTGCACAGGCCAGATGACGCATCACTTCCTTTGGCACACTGACTCATTTCCACGTCAAAGAGGCTCCTCAGTCTTCTATCTCCATAAAGCAAAGCTGCCCTGGCCTCCTGGCAGAGGGTTTCACACAGACAGGAGGGGGGCTTGACAGCAAGGATATGCTGGTGACCACAGGGGTGTGTGGTGGGATGTGTCTGTGTGTGTTGTGTGTGCACATGTGACATTTTCTACTATTAGAACAGCAGAGAGTAAGAGGTCTGGGGTGACTGCCAGGGTGGTCCCAGAGAAAGAGGACAAGACTTAAGGAGCACATGACCTGGCACCAACCGCCTCTGTGACCTTGGAGAAGCCATTCCCAGACCCTCTAGCCCCACGTCCTTTCAATAAACACAACCAACCAAGCTTTTGGAGGCAATTTTTAATAAATCTGAAAACCAAAAATGCCATTAGGACAAAATAACATAATGAGAAGGGCAGGGGAGGCCAATACAAACATGAGTGTCTCAAAGCGACCTGAAGGGTCTGTTCTGAGGGGGATGGCTTGGTCACTAGGGACAAGGAGGAAAAGCCCATCCCCTCCAAACTAGAGACCTCCATCACACTCTGGCTTGGCCACACCCAAGCACCCCCCAAGGATACCCCAGAAAATGTAAAAATAACAGTGGAAATCGTGCTGCTCTGGTCAAATTCAGATCCTCCAGCTCAGATGAACTACAAGGATCAGCTCATTTCAAGGCCCCCCACAGTAAACATGAACACAGGTCTCTTTCCCGTGGCCTCAGGTCCAAGCTTGGGGGGCCCCAAGACAGGCCCCACCCCCAGCACTACACAGGACCAACCTGGCCACTTGCACTGAGCTGTAAATGTCCATCCCTGCACATCTTCCCACCCCTCAGGCGCTGGCCCTGTGGGCTTGCTTCCTCCTTTCCACACCCTGCTCTGCTCTGAGCCAGGGAGAAGCCCTGATGTCCACTCCCAACTCCAACCATCTCACAGGTGTGTGTCACGAGTCTAAAGAGGGATCTGGCTGAGAAGATGATGGTCAGCTTTGGGAAAACCACTGCAAGTGGCCAGAGCACTGCGGAGCCGGGAGGGGCTGCAGGATAACGGAAGCCACGCTTAGAGTTCTGGGTGGACGGAAGGCTCTGTCTCAAAACAAGGCGGGTGCGTGCGCGCGCCCACGTACACGTAACACAAGTAGCAGCAAGAGACTGTGTCCTCTCGTCGACGGGGCAGGAGCAGGGGTGGGAGTGCAAGAAGGTGCAGCGAGCCCCGCACCCCGTGGAGGGCAGGGCAGGGGAGGGCGCCTCAGAACTCCTCATGGACATTCCGGGCATAGTCCATTAGCTTGCTCCCTGTGAAGTACTCGCCGTATTTCAGGATCTCCTCTATCTCGAGGTGATGGTTCTGGTTCTCGTCGGCCACCGCTATCATCTGCTTGGCTTCGTTGAGAGCATTGTACTCGTTCATGGGGTCCATGTATTCCTACGAGAGACGGGCAATCAGAAGGGTCTGGGGTGAGAACCCCCCACCAGAGTTCCCTAATGTACTGACCCCAAATACCCAAACTCCTCTAGGTTTTAGGCACTTACTGGCACTAAAATACCTTCTTACTCAAAAATGACTGGTTTACGTTCAGCCTTTCCCAGTCTCCTTTTCTAACCTGTTTCCTCTGAGCCCCTGCTGAGCTGTGGAAGGCTGATTGCTGGGTCAGCAGGCTGAGGATTAAACCTGAACTCACTCAGGGAGCCCCAAAAGGAAGGAGAACTTTGACCACTGGGCACCTATCAAGGGCAGTGACCCACTGCAGCAAAGCAGGGGACGCCATCTGTCAGCTGCAACGACGCTGTCAGAGCTCAGGGTTCTCCTCCTACTAATCTGGGGCCTTGAGAGTCACATCTCCTGCTTTTCAGAGTCCCACCATCTAGGTACTTTATATCCTGTATTCATAAGCAAAGTACCACCACCAAAAACCTTTTGTAAAATTATTTCTTGACCAAAACATTGTAAAACAGTCCAGGCAGTACAGGGCCCGATGAGCTAGAACTGCCTCTGAAGTGGCCTTTCAACAGAAAGGGCTGGGGAGGATGAAGAGATGCACTGACCAGGAGGATGCCCACTATGGTGCAATTGCAGAGGCTCACAAAGGTGCCAAGGCCTCAGGAAGCCACTGCTGCAGATGGGGCAGGGCCAGGAAGCCAGGGACTCCTCCTCCCAAGGCCTGCAGCCTCAGAAGGAATCCTCTGCAACATGACCCTTGGCCAGAAAGCAAACGAACAAAAAGCCCACTTTCCTTTCTATGGGAAGCCTGAGGCTCAAAGGGGACCAGTGCATCCCCCCGTCCTGGTCTTGTTCCAGGAGCCTACTTCTCTTCACAAGCCCCACCTGAACACCCTCCTTGCTCCTGAGCCCCAAGGACAGCAGGCCTGCAGGGCCGGCTCTTCAGCAAGCTCTCCCCACCCTGGGGTGGACATTCTGCAGCCTACCTCCTGCAAGCTGCCAGAATGATTTTCTTAAAGCACATCTCACTCTCCTGTTCAAAATTCTGTCATTGCTCCTGATGACTCTAAGGTCAAACTCAAACTTCTGTTTGGCAAATGTGCACCCTTGTTGTGTCCCCAAATATATTCATCTGCCACCTCCTGTCTCCACACCTTTGCCCAGGCTGTACCTCATGTCTAGAATGTGTTCCTCCTCCCCTCTGCTTCTTAGCCTCCTTCAGAGTTTACCTCAGGGGCCACCTCCTCTACATAGCCTACCCTGACCCCCTCAGCAGGCTGTACCTCGTGTCTAGAACGTGTTCCTCCACCCCTCTGCTTCTTAGCCTCCTTCACAGTTTACCTCAGGGGCCACTTCCTCTACGTAGCCTACCCTGATCCCCCTCAGCTGCAAGGGCCAGCCTCCCAGCCACCCCAAAGTCCTTTGTGTTTGCTTTGTATCCTTCTCATCTCCCTGACAGCACTGAAGCCTTTTCACTTAGGAGACCCTTACTGACTGGGCCTGGGTTCGCTGACCCAGCCTCTGGCCTCCATCCTTCCAGGGACAGGTTGTCTACATGATGCCCCTCCTTGTGCCCAGGTCTTTTGAAATGCCCACTGACCAGGGCCCCATGGTCCTGAGCATGGCCAGGCCAGCATGAATCTCCCAGGGAAGCGCTGACGTTCAGTCACGTTGGTTCCGACACACCTAAGACAGGCGATGCCCAGGGAACAAGGGCTGATTCATCTCAGCTGCTTTGCCTCACAACCAAAGCTTCCAACAATCTAATGCTGCTACTCAATTTCCACCTTTCTTGCCACAGGACAAAAGGCTGAAGGGCAGAAGCCAAAAAGAGACGAGAGTCCAAGGGCCAAACCCTGCGAGGCCTGGCGCTGGCGCTCTGAGCCCTTCAGCAGACAGAGATCCCAGACTTGCTTCACTGCTCTATTTCAGGGAGAGGCAGCTCCTCAGGCTGGCCCATCCCAAACACAACGGCCAGGTTGGCCCTGCCAATTCAACGTCATAAACCCTCATGGGGCACCTCTGCACCCAAAGGAGGAAGGGAGCCAGGGCACTGGAGACTTTGCTCCTGCACATGCCAGCCTGTCAGACTCTTCTTAGCTGTTTTCTTAAAGGAGAGAAGCAAAGATTTGGGAGCTGGAAGAGACCATGTTTAGAGTTTAGTCCTTCCCTGATTTTCTCATCTGTAAAATTAGTCTGTGAAACATCAGAGAAATACATAATGACTTGCCCAAGGTCACACAGCCTGGTAGAGCTCTGCTGGTCCCTAACTCCTGGGTTTAATCCTCTTTCTACTGTAAGAGGAACAGTGGTGTGATGGTCCGCACTCGCCCTGCCTGCTGGGCCTTCTACAAGAAGGAGCCACAGCAACAGTAGGGTGCTACCAGCCCCTCCTCCACCACCTGAGCATCCTTCTTGCGAAGGGCAGACACCACTCCCACTCTGAGGGAGGCAAGAGAAAAAGGTTTCTAAGAAAAAGAAAACCTGTTCAGCAGCCTGCCAGTTACACCTGATCACTGAGGTGACTGTTTCCTTGTTTCTACAGAAGCCTAAATACTGGGGAGAATTTCCTTAGTCACAGCTGTGGGCACTGAAATTTCCTCTAGGAATAAATCTGAGGGGGTTCCTGAGTGCAGGGGGAAAAGTGGATGCTCAGGGTGAGGGGGATCACAGCCAAAGCAATGGATCACATGGCCTTTAAAACTCTGAACGAGCCATAAACAATGTCCTCTCTCTTCCCCCCTCCCCCCGCTCACCTTTCCCTCTCTCTCCTCTTTCCCCACATAACACAATGACACACTTGGGTGAGGCAGAGGTTCGAACCAGACGGTGGAGAGGAAGCGCCACTCACCTCTGCCGGCCTGGCTGTGGGACCCGACACAAGGCACTTGGTCCCTTGGGGGTCCAGGGTAACTCTCTAAGGCCGAGTGGTAGAGGGGTGTCCTTATTGACCATCCCCAGGGAGTAGACCACCTCGGAATTTAATGACATCATACACCATGGGGGATTGTTCTCAAATACTGACCGACCCCCTACTTAAAACCTATGACTACCCAAAGGCTAGTTTAAGGACTGATCCCTGCATTTTCAGGTCAGAGGTATGAAAGTGGGCAGACCACATAATCGAACCAAGAAGGTTAAGACCTTCCCAGAAGGAAACAGTTCCTGTTACAGAGCATGACACTTCACAGAGTGGTAAAAGGCGAGCGTACGGGAATCCACACCCTCCTCCCCTCATCACTGAGCACGTGAGCAGGACCAGAAGGACACCCTGTGGGGAGCCCAACACCAGCCAGTACCTTCCCTCCATGGCTGCTGCCAGGAACACAAAGAGTGTCAAGGAAGCAATGCCAGAGAGCCAGGAGGCAATCCTTGTGGCCAAAAAGGCTGTGTCACATCCGAGACCAAGAAAGTTCTGGGGGACTAGAGAGCAGCCCCTGGCCCCACAACACACTAGCACTAAAAGCTGTCTCAGTCTCAGAGTTGGACCTGAAGAAAGCTGGATGAAATTGGTGGCCATTCGTTTTTTTGGATATAAACAAATGGGTTTTGGGGGGAGAATGATAGGAATTGAAAAGAAGTTACTTTTTGTCCTTAGAACAAGACTTTGTCCGACAAATGCTCACCAGGCAGCCCACCCTCCATGGCACTAGAAGAGAGAACACAGACCAATGAGATCCAGTCTCTGCCCCCAAGTGCAGGCGCTCAGGGCATGGAACAAATAAAATGAATACAAATGAGGTGAACGAGGGATCCCCGACATCCCTTCTCACATCAGAGGTGGGCTTCACCCAGCAGACACCTGGGAGAAAGCCCTGAAACTGCCTGGGCCAGTCCAGCCGCCAGTCTGACGGAGGCAGGGGTGGCCCCTCATGGAGCTCACCTCGAGCTCTTCCATGGTGACAATCCCATCGTGGTTAGCATCAATCACTTCCTCAAATTCCTTCTTTCTGTCTTTCACCCAGTCGTCATCAATGTCCTGGGCCTGCTGGTTTTCAACTGTCCCCACAGGCAGGGAAATGAACTCAGACAAAACGAGCTTCTTATCACCGTCCTGGTCTGGAAAAGAGGTTTGAAGAAAGAAGGCGTATGAAAAATAGGCAGGAGAGACTTGTCGCTGACCATCCAGCACAGCAGAGAGGACTCAGCCCTGTGCACACGAGAGCCATCTAAGTTTGTGGAGACACACTTAGCTCAGACGTTCATTTTCTCCTGGATCAAGCCAGACCACAAATCCCACATATCTTCCTGGTCTCACAATACTTATGTTAGCTGAAATACCTTTAAGCCCAGATACTGAATTACGAGTCGTCAAGAATAGACATCCTCAAGGAAGAAGGCAGAGGGTACCCACAACAGACACAGCTGTGCCCAGTAAGCCCCCGAGAGCCAGGGACATTCTCCTTCGGCCCGAGTCCCCTGTGCACGTCCTGTGCCCTCCCTGCCCACCCCAATGAGCTCTTTGTATCCCACCTGACCGGCCTATGGCCAATCAATGACCTGCCCAATCACAGGGTTGATTATCTAGAGTGGAGAGGGATTGCAGAGACCTTCAAGTCACCGATCAAAGATCTCAGATTCAAAACCTGAAGTCATCTGGTACAGAAGAGAGGCTCAAAGCTTTGTCCAAGGTCAGCCCAGCAAGGAGGTCAGAGGCAGCAGTAGAAGCAGCAGTCGAAAAATGCAACCACTTTCCTCAATTCTCTTCCTTGCTGACTCTCGGTAGAACTGAACCCCGCTGCCCATTTCCTTTCCTCTTTTTCCTCCGTCCGTCCCCCTTCCCTGGACATACCCTTCTGACTAACTCAACGGACCCTCCTCCGTGGGCTCCACTCCGGGCCCTCTCCTCTCTACATTCTTGGTGATCTCATCAAACGTGACATCTGCACAGGCCCACAGCCAGCTTTCTTTACAAAATAAATGCCTGACACCCAGGCACCATAAATGCTTAATAAAGGAAAGAGTCTTCCTGCTGGCCAGAGGACAAAGTCCAAATTCCTCGGACAGCCATAAAAAATCCATTCTCTACCCATGGGCTACAGGTTTCTTTTCCTGAACCTCATCTCTTGCCATTAGCCCACAAGAATCTCCCCGGGACCCTTCTAAGTTCTGTCCGTCATTCTCACCTCTACAGCTTGGCTAGGCATGCCATCCTTTTCCCTGACTACCTACATCCCTTCTGAAAGGGCTATCACTGCCATCTCTTTTTCCTGGGAAGCCTCTGCTGACCACTCACGCCCACAAGGCCTTCCTCTTCCCTAACTGGACCTACTCTATGCTTCAGGCACTGTTCTGAGCCTTTGTGGGACACAAGCTTGTGTGAGACATGGACCTAGCCCTAGGGGCTTACAAGTAAAATTCCAAATGACTCTTGGCCATTAGTTAAAATCAGATAAGATCAGAAATAGATATAAATATATAGCTACATATTTTAGCATCGCTAAAAATAAATAACTAAGTAAGTAAATAAATAAAAGAACAGCTTTAATCCCATGAAAGGAAAGCTAGCACTATTTTAATGCAGAAAATAGTTTCTCCATAGATTCATTCTTGAGCACTACAAAGCACAGGGCAGAGGTAACTAGCCGCCCTTCGGCAGGGGCACAATGCTTCAAGGGTGGGGAAACCCAAAAAATCACAAAACAAGGAGGGGTCACACCCATCTTTCACACATAACAGCACCTAATTCTATATACATATGTATGTGTGTGTGCGTGTGCATTTATGTGTATACACATACAGAATATGCAATAATTGTTCCCCAATAAAAAGTCAAGTAAGGGAGAGCCCCAGAAAGATTCCGAAACAGCTGCCCAGGAAGGGAAAATCCCTAAGCTCACCTGAATTTCCAAAACCAGGTTTTACACAGTTGTGTTAAAATTTCCAGGAAAAAAAAGTTCATATAATTAGAGTGGTTCCGGCCTTTACAGGTTAGGAAATAAAAAAATAAATCCAATGAAGAAAATATCAGAATCAAAAAGAGCATAAAAAACAAAAAATGTAAGAGAAAACACTTTCAAAGGTATAAGATTAAAGGAAGGGAGAGGGGAGAACCTGCAGTCAGTTTCCCCTTGCGAATGAATTATAAAAAACAACTTTTTTTTTCCCCTAAACTAAACCACAAAATTTACATTGTTAATAAATTCTACCACAAAAACACAGGTAAATTTTTTTTTTATTTCAGTGAAACTTTTCTACAAAAGAGATTAAAATAATAAAATCTGAAAGTTAAAAATGGTTTCATAGATAGACTGCCTAGTTTCTATCCAAGGCTATAAGAAAGTCAGCCATCTGTGCCTTAAATACTTCCGGTGCCGGGGAACTCACTACTTTATAAAGCCATCCATGCCACTGTGGATGCTGAAATCTGCCTCTCCACATCTCTGACCCACGAGCTACACAAACCGAATTCGGAGAACAGAGACACACTTGTATAAAATGACACCCTGTGAAGTAACTGGCACCAAGAGGACAAGAAAGATGAGCCTGAAAGGTGTCCATGGTAAAGATAGTCCTGTCCAAGAGAACAGGGAGGACAGGCTGCTCCCTAGAGCCAGTGGTGGGGCCAGGGGCCTTTCCTGTCAGCCCTGAGACTGCGTCTCAAGTTACAAGGGAAGCACAGAGGGCAAATACAAGACTGGACTACAAGACTGGACTGTGATGCAGAAACAAATCATCAGTAAAAACCAACAAAATGGGCCCTCATCCCTTTCTGTTCTCCCTCTCCTAAGTCCCTCTGTCCAAGCTCCTCTCTACCCAAGGGCGTTGGGTGTGACCACGGCCTCTCGCCGCCCCTGACCCACACAGGACCCTGACCAGAGGCTCTCGCCACCCCTGACCCGCACAGGGCCCTGACCACAGCCTCTCGCCACCCCTGACCCGCACAGGGCCCTGACCACAGCCTCTCGCCGCCCCTGACCCGCACAGGGCCCTGACCACGGCCTCTCGCCGCCCCTGACCCGCACAGGCCCCTGACCACGGCCTCTCGCCGCCCCTGACCCGCACAGGGCCCTGACTACGGCCTCTCGCCGCCCCTGACCCACACAGGGCCCTGACCAGGGGCTCTCGCCGCCCCTGACCCACACAGGGCCCTGACCATGGCCTCTTGCCACCCCTGACCCACACACAGGATCCTAATCACGGCCTCTCACTGCCCCTGACCCACACAGGGCCCTGACCAGGGGCTCTCGCCACCCCTGACCCGCACAGAGCCCTTTCACTATACTGAACAAAGATGAAGCCCATACCCAAGTCCCGAACAATTTCCTTGACCATGAACTTGAGCATGCCCCTGCTATGTTCTGGATGGAGAAAAGACAAGAACTCCTCCTCGTTCAGCAGCAGGTCAGCTGGAGGGTTGTCAGCCTGATACCAGCGATCCTTGAGATTATCAAGAACTTCCAGGGCTGAAAAAAAGGACATCGTCTCATTAGCACAGATAATCACAGGCACCACACACTCGAAACCCTAATTTTCTAAACTCAAGAGGAATATTTCTGTGAAGTTCTGATTACATATGTTTTAAGAAGAAAAAAATCATCAAACTGGAATTTTTAAAAATCAGCACGACCGTTCCAACGTAACTCCACGTGACAAAGCCATTTACGTGGGGGAAAAATGCAAGTGCTGACTTGTCCTCTCCTACAAAGATATCCTTTAATGTGCAGAATAAATAAAGTCTATAATCACCTGCAATTGGATGAGTCACAATGCTTTTACTATTATGAAAGTCAGGGAAATGGGGATAGTCTACCACAGTGGGACCAACACCCCAAGTCAAAAATTAGGGTCCACCGAAGGAAAGCTCCACGACTTTCTCAGGCTGAGGCTGGCCCCACAAATGCAGATGCATGCCCCTGCAGATCACAGGGTCTGACAGTCCACGTTCTCCCTAGTCTCCTCTGCCCTGACCCTGACCCCAGGCCTTCTGTGTCAGACTTGTGATTCCCTCCTCCTCAGCACTGGGACAAGCTCTTGGAGGGTTGAAAGCATTGCTTGTTTCCGTCTCTGTGCCTCCATCACCTAGCACAATGGCTGGTATGGAGGAGGCCCTTAATAAATGAAGGCTTCCTGGCCAGACTTAAAGTGAAGTGAAAGAGGAGAGGAGGTCCTTCCCCACAATCCCAAACTGTCAGAGAGCCCCTGACCCTCACAGGGACAGACCCAGACAGACAGACAGCCCTCAGAGCCACCTGAAAGCTCAGGGATGCTGGTGTGTGCACCAGTAAGCAGACGGTCCTTCTAAAACTGCATTTCAGCAGCTGTAAACAGACCCCTCAATGATGAGGCAAGATGAGCTCCGTGCCTTGGTCACACACACTTTGGCCAAACGGAAGGTCAAAGGCACCTCCTGAGAAAGCAAGAGGGCCAACGGCCACCATACGGCTACATCAGACAAGGATGACCACCTTTCCTATGCCGATGATCTCAATGAAAAGGGTTTCTGACTCTGACCCAGCAAGGAAGACAACATGAATGCTTCAGTCTGGAGAAACATGCACGCCTGCATCCCAAGACAACATGAGGAAGAGAACACCTGCTTGGCTTTCAAGTGTCCCTTGCTTCCCACCCTGGCATTAGTCAATTCAAGACAAACAAACAAACATGAAGCTCTTGGTGGCCAGGCTTCTACAACAGTAGCTACTCTAGACAGCAGGCCTCGGGTGGCTGGGGAACTGACGTCTAGTCCAGCCGTTCTCAAAGTGTGGTCCAAGGGTCCCCAAGGCCTCTGAGGCCTTCTCAGAGGATCCAAGAGGTCAAATCTACTTTTATAATATACTAAGATATCATTTGCCTCTACCTCCTCTACCTACCATCCATAAGATTTCTTCATATACTTCTACATGTGGGTTTATTATTTTAAACGAATATTTAAAAATTGATCCATTTTAAGTTCTAATACAGTCCTTATCAATAGCAGGTATAACCCACATTTAAAAAAAGTTCTTTGGGGTCTTTGATCATTTTTGAGAGTATGAAGGGGTCTTGAAATCAAAATGTTTGAGAGCAGCTGGTCTAGTTCACTGCCACTAATCAACCACTGGGACCAGAAAGATGGCACTGTTAGAAGGACAAGCTTCAGACACTACCAAGAACAAACACCAAAGCTGCCACCGTGCATCCCAAGCCTACAGTCTACCAACTGTCTGAGCCGCTGCACGTCTGCTGGTGACCTCAGAAACAACTTGGCCCAAACAAAAAGCAACAGGACCAGAACTGAACTCGGCGTACCAGGAAACCTCGACCTGAAGGAGACACTCAGAGCCCCTGACTCTCACAGGAACAGATCATCCAGGGCGCTGGAGCCCAGCTGCCCCTAATACTGCCACTGATTAAGCAAGAGACTCGTGCTTTGTGATGTTGGACACTACATGATTTTAAGAGAAGTTGTTCAAGACAAAGAGAAGCCTAACCCATCCTCCACGGGGCAGATTTCCAATAGGAGAAACAGACCTGGTTCTCTTAAGGGGCCTCCCCAGGACCAGGCTCCAGGCCCTTTGCCATCCTGGCCACCCTCTCTGGGAACCTCCCATAAGAGAACACGGCACTGTGGACAAGGCCTGGCGATGGAGCACAGCAGATACATGCCTCCTTACCTCCTCATCCCCGGGCACCCACCTCTCAGGGACACAAGAGCACAGGGCTTCTGTTGCTGCCCCCTCACATCGGCTAACAAGTGTTTCTTTATTTAATGCCTACTATGGGCTGAGTACTGCACTAAGTGATGGGAATACGGACACAAACAGAAACAAAACCATCCCTGCCTGCCCTCCAGGAATGGCCACTGATCCATTCGAAAAAGGGAAGAGAGCCTAGAAAAAGAACATGGAGGAGGAAGGGGAGTGCCCGCAGGGGTCTGGGGAACAAAGTTTGCGTGGTAGGAGGGTGGCTCAGAAGGAAACATGGCTGGCAGGGGCTCTACTAGGAGCCCTGCGACGAGAGGAAGGGGCTGCAGGGAGAGAGCGACGGTGAACAGAGCAAGAGAGCAGGGAGAAGTGAAGAGTGTGAGTGTGAGTGTGTGTGTGTGACTGTGAGTGTGTGTGTGAGTAACTGTGTGTCTGTGTGTGACCGTGTGGCGTGTGTGAGTGTGTCTGTGTGTGTCTCCTGACATCGCCATGGTCCCTTCCTCAGATTACAGAGACAAGATTTTTGTTACTTTTGTCTTTTTCATCAAGAGGAAACTGTACTACCAACACTGAGTCATTTTAGCCAAAAACTTGACAGAGAAACGAAAGGCTGATTCTCTTCTTACTGTGGGTTATTCTCATGTGCAAAAGGACAAACTACAAGAATTTCCATGAAAAGTACATGACAGTGTTATTTCCCGCTATTTCTCCAGGGCGCTGGAGCCCTGCAGTGTCGGGGACAGACAGGGATAAAAACCATGACAATGAGATTTGGAAGTCGGGTCTCAAATGCAGACAAAGGCGCTGCACCTGAGGTTGGCTAGGGAGCCAGGCTGCCCCAGCCCTGACTCACAGGGCTCTCTCAGGCCACTCCGCCCTGAATCCCCCATCCCATCCCCACATTCTACCCATCCTATGAGTCTGTGTCCTTGTCCCGGCCCCCTAGGAAAACATAAGCTCCTGCACCTTACTTGAGCTCTCTCAGTGAGGGGACAAGGCATCAGGGCAGAGAGAATGCAGTATTAGGGGCGGTGTCAGGAAAGCCCAGATTCACATCACTTACTGGCTGTCAGTCATGACCTTCAGGGTCCTCCCCACCAATAGAGCCCCTTGTACAGGAGTACAGAGAGGTTCAAATGAGAGAATGTGTGCAAAGGGCTTGCAAGCCTCCATATTTCCCTGATGCTAGGCACAAGGTCTTCTACAAAATGAGTGCCAGACAAATGCAGATGTGAATGCAGTATACCAGTGTGGCCTACTCAGCATTCCTGTAAAGGAAAAGCATACACATGGTCCTAAGACCAAGGGAAAATACCTGCACTGCAGAGGAGTCTAGGTTAGATTTGCATTTCGGTGGCTTTCTGATGAATAAGGGGTAAAAAACCAACCCATTTTCAAATGACTAATCTACGCATCGATCAAAGGGACACAGAACCTGAGCAGGAAGGGACCTCAGGGGCCATTAGGCCCAAGCAGGAGCTGAGGGTGCGCGAGCCTGCTCCGTGCAAGGCACGTGGCTCTGGGAGGGGCCTGACCCTGCCTCTCTGTCACATCTACTGATGGCTCCCACATGGCCTGAGGTCTAGGCCCCCGTGCCCATCCAGCCTGTCCACCCCATCTCCTTCCCCCAACAATTTTTTCTTTTCTAATCTAAACCTCTCTAGCTCCTCTAAGGGATCCCCATACGATACGGACTCCAGGTCTTTCACCATCCTGGTCACTCTTTCCTAACCAGCTCTGCCCCCAACGGACACGTCCACGCAGTCTGTACAGGGCAGATAGCAGGCCTGGCCCCTGCCAGTCCTCAGACAGAGCCCTGCCTACCCCTCTGAAGGCAGGCACGGGTCCCATTTACCCTTTGGGTTCCCACGTCACACTGGTGACTCACAATGAGCCGTTAAGGCCTCCAGAAGTTTCCCACAGATGGCACTATCTAGATGATCCCCCTCCCCTCTGCGTTTGGGAAACCATCTTCAGAGCTCGACGGCAGAACTTCACACTTACTGCTATTAAATTTTACTCTGTGTGATTCAGTCCCTTGCCCCAGCCCACTGAGCTCTTCGGGCCTGTCACACTGGCCATCCTTCCTCACTTGGGGTTCTCTCTGTATTGAGAAGATACACCAGCCAGGCTTGCTTCTAAGCTAATGATGTAACTTTTCTTTTTTTAATGTAATTTTTTGGTAACACTTCAAGTTCTGAACTGTCTTCCTCCCTCCCCAAGAAAGATTCCTGTGACACTCACTCTGCTGGAGTCTTCCCCACAAGATGAGCTCCAGCCCACACCTCCCTCCCATGTGTACCAGAGCACACAAGCGACTGCCTGCTACTTTACTGAAGTCTATGCAGAATCTCCATTCTCCTGCCCAGCCGGTGTAAGCCAGGCCAGTCCTACAGGACCTCTTCCTTTTCGAAATACCCATCAGGGAAGGTCAGCCTGTGCCCTGCTTTCCCATACTCCTCTAGCCTGAGACAATACAGAAGATGAAGAAGCCACTCACTTCCCCCAAAGTCTCCCTCATGCCCACTCTGGCAGCAAGGTGCTCCTGCTCAGTCAGCAGCAGGCCCAGAATAGCCATGGTCCTGGATAATCCTCCCATCTTTCAAAGACTGAAATCAATACTGCTGTGATAACGTACGTAAAATGTCTTACCAAACCTGACGCACACTGTAAATGTCAGGCACCAGCCCAGCAGCTACTGTTAAGTCCACATTTACCAACTGCATTGCTTTGGCCAGGAGACAACGAGAGATATCTGGAGGAGATGTCTTCCCATCTCTGCCAGATGTTCAGACTCATCACCAATGTGCTCCTCCTGTCCTGGTAGCCTGTAGTGTATTCCCAAGACAGCTGCACTTCCACTTCTGCCCCCATTGATCCTCAGCCAAATGTTCTTGCCCATGTCCCACCTCATTTCCCCCCTGGAGCCCCGGACTCCTCACACAAATACATCTTCTTAATATGTGGCCTTTCTCTACTTCCTTAATCCAAGAAGGCACCCTCTGTTCCACAGCCATGCTCACAACTGGCCTCCTCAGCCCTCCAAGACACCTTGCCTATTACTCATACTTTGTACAATTATGGATAAGAACCCACACAATCATCAGGAGTTGACTGTAGCATTAAGGTTAAATTGTTTGATAAATTCTCTATTCTGTCTTGGATACAGGAGACATTCAAAAGAGATACGGTTGGTTATAAGGAAGAATTTTAACTTTCAAGATGATAAGACATAACTCTAGACCAGCCAAGACTAGAGTATCTCCTTAGCTTCAGGAAAAGAATAAGAAACCACCTGGCAGTGAAAAGGGTCACAGAATATGGATTGAGACTTTGGCTTTAATAGTCTTTAGCTTGTAGACTCCAAGTAAAGACAGACCAAACTCAAAAATCCTTCTTCTTACTAATGTGTCTAGAATTCAACAACTCTGCTTGCTCTTAGATGTAAACCACCCCACCACCCTTGCCTTGCATGCCTGGCAGCTATCCCACCCACCCTGGCCCCGCACATCTGAAAGTCGGTTACCCCCCACACCCTGCCCCTGCCCATCTGGCAGTTAGTTACCCCTCGGCCTGCACATCTGCAAATTAGTTACCACCCCCGGCCCTGCACATCTGGTAGTTGGCTCACCCGCCACCC
>CM053596.1:20058225-20073723 GCA_028646575.1 Pseudocheirus occidentalis | reverse complement strand
GCTAAGTCTATGGACAGGTCTATGACTCAGTGCTTAGTGGGCCTTGGGGTCACTCACCTTCTTCTGTGCCTTTCTTGACCTTTATTCACCTGCCCCAGAGCCTGGACATCAACCCTGCCATCTCTGGCCTCCCCCAGCCCAGCCATCTTACCCTCAGTGCACCCAAGAGCACTGAGATTTTCACATCAGATTTTCCCCAAATGGGCTTAGAAATGGAAGTAAATCCTTTGAGCCTGGAAATCTCAGACCAAACTCCCCTAATTTGATTCCAAAGGTTCTTTGCCCAGAGTTGGTGCCTTCCTGGCCCCTTGCACCAACCTCCAGAAGTCACGTTTTGGATGTCCCATTGGTCTTCACCATAGGCCTGGTGCTTCCCAAGGAGGGTGGCTATAAGCAACCTGCCGCACACCCACTCACCAAGCAAGGACACACCCATGATCTTGGGTGAGACTCTCCTCCTCTCTGGACCTCATCTCCCTGCTATGCAAAATGATGGCTTTGTTGGCCAGAACATCTTTCAGAGCCCTCCCAGGCATGATCCCCTGTTCTAAGGGCCCTCCCAGCTCTGAGGTTCCCTGTTCTAAGGCCCCTCCCAGCTCTGACATCCCCTGTTCTAAGGGCCCTCCCAGCTCTGACGTCCCCTGTTCTAAGGGCCCTCCCAGCTCTGAGGTTCCCTGTTCTAAGGGCCCTCCCAGCTCTGAGGTTCCCTGTTCTAAGGTTCCATAATACTCTAAATCCTGTGATTGTATGACTGAAGAGAAAACTTCTGGCCAGGGATGTTGCCTTCCCCCACTTCACCCTGGTGTAGACATGGCCTTGGGTTCTTGGAGACAACAACAGCAGAATAGCCGTGTGGACAATACAAGTTCTAGCCTTCTGGGCAGGCTTGGCCTCAGGCCCAAGGCCTACTGAGCCTCCTGTCAGAGAAATCCTCCCATCTAAGTGTGAAAAGGCTTCCCTGCGAACCAAAAGGCCATAAGGTGTGGTGTTGATTCTGGGCACATCTTGGTGCATGTGGTCACGATGATCGTGCTGGGGTAATACTCCTAAGGTGCTCCAGGCTAGGGAAGGCGTGGGAGCCCAGGCCAGAGGACAGGCAGGAGGCTTAGCGGGCTGGTGAAGGGGGCTTCTGGCCCACCCCAGGCCAGCCTCCTCTTCTCATCCCCCCCACCTTACCCTGGTGCATAGGGCAGGCATCCATACATTCTTTTAAAG
Source organism: Pseudocheirus occidentalis (assembly GCA_028646575.1). NCBI lineage: Eukaryota > Metazoa > Chordata > Mammalia > Diprotodontia > Pseudocheiridae > Pseudocheirus > Pseudocheirus occidentalis. The sequence continues at coordinate 20,072,508 of CM053596.1, read as the reverse complement.
AAATGCCTCCCTCCCACGGTTGTTGGGATCAGATGAGGTTGTGTGAGGTATATTGTGACCTTCTAAGGACATATTAAAGGTCAGTGCTCAGATAAATCTCCAGAAGGTGTTGGAGGGCAGGTGATGAGCTGCATTGGTGTATCTCATCTGGGAATTCCCTACACCACTGAAGTCTTGTCTTCCCTTTTCTCTAGCACAGAATCATTCTGCCCCACCCACCCAAACCCAACAGTTTTTGTTGTTAAGTTGATTTTAGTCATTTCCAACCCCTGGCGACCCTACTGGGAGCTTTCTTGGCAGAGATATTAGAGTGGTTTGCCATTTCCTTCTCCAGCTCATTTTACAGATGAGGAAACTGAGACAAACAGGGTTAAGTGACTTGCCCAAGGTCACACAGTTAATATGTGTTTGAGGCCAGATTTGAAGTCAGGAAGGTAAGTGTAAGAGCAGGTAGAGAAGGAGCCAAAACCTGGAGGAGCTCCCCCAACATAGTGGCTGCTCTGCCAGGATCATCTGGGATTATAAGGAGGTGGGGGCATCAAAAGTAAAGGGAGAGATCGCAAAAGGGGCTTTGAGGCACAGCGTCTGTGTGTGCACGTGCACATACGAGCATGGAGACGCCTATATGGTGAATGACGATCTGGGAGAGGGACGTGCTCTGGAGCACAACCCAGGCCTGAGCAGGCATCCATCCCATTGATCACAGTGACTCCAGTCATTGAGATTTCACCGATTGGAAGTGGTCACCCCAAGGACGTACACACTGTAGCAGGGGAGAAAGAAATGTATCTTCTTCTCTTCCCTCTCCCTTCCTCCTCTCTCTCCTCCTCCCTCCTTCTCCTCTTCCTCCTCCTCCTCTTCCTCCCTCCCCCATCTCCCCCGACTCAGCTCCCAGCCCAGATGATTCAAGAGGTCTCAGTAAATGCTGATTGAAAGGGCGCTGAATGAAGCTCTGGGGAGCTCTCTCACAGTGCCGTACCCTTTTCCTCAACCGCAGAGGCAAACCCCAAAGCCCAAGGGATCCTCGCTGCGGGGGGGAGGGGAGTGTAGGAGCCTCCCCAGAGGGGGCAGAGGGACAGCCCCTGCAAAGACAAGGCACAGTGTGATATATATGTGTATGGATTTTATATGTATATCTGTATATAGCCCGTATGTATATTGAGCTTTAAGGTTTACAAAGCATTTCAAACGCTATCACCTCATCCGGTCCTCACAACAACCTTGAAAGGGAGGTGCTATTATTTTTTTTTACAGTTTACAGTTGGGGAAACTGAGGCTGGCGGAGGTAAGGGGACTTGCCCAGGATGCCCCAGCTAGGGAGCATCTGAGGCTGGATTTGAACTTGGGTCTCCCTGACTCCAGGGCGGCGCCCTCTCCTCTCCATCATTAGCTAGGTCCAGCACGTTCATTCTATGTGACCTCTCAGCCCTAAACTAGGAAGAGGAGCCCTGGACTCTGTTTCCTTCTGTTCGTTCCCTTAACGTCCAGCCCCACGCCAGGAGCTGTCCAGAGGTCCGGACTCCTGCCTGGGCACTCCCCCGCCCCTAGGATCAAAGCGCTGACGTTCCCTTTTTCCCCTCCTTCTGCTCAGGGAGTGGGAGCCAGATCTTCAAGAACTGCACAGCGTCCAGCGACACTGTGTGTCAGTGCACCCCGGGAACCCAGCCTGTGGAGACCTTCAAGTTGGGAGTGGGTGAGCAGGCCCCTCAGCCCCGCCCAGTAGAGGATCGCTCAGAAGCCCAAGTCTTCCCTTCTCCCCAGAAGGGAGCAGTGTGGAAGGGACTGGGGGAGGCGCCGGGCCATAAGGCGTGTGTGTGTGCTCGCGTGCATGTCCAGGCTGTGTACACGTGAGCCAGTATGGGGGCATGCCGGTGTGGATGCGTATGTGTGAGTGGGTGTATTTGTGCAGGTGTGTGGCTGTGTAGGAGAGTGTGCATGCGTGAGAATACGGATGGGGGGGGCAGGGGAGTGTCACGTGCTCAGGTGAGGGGAGCCCAGGTCTGCAGCCCCTGGCCCCCTCCCCTCCTCCTGCCCCCATCCCTTCCTGTCTCTTCCTTCCCTTTCCCATTCCCCCACTTCCAGAATGACATCCCTCCTAGACAGCAGAGAGGGGAGTTCACCCACAAAACCTGTAGCCTGGGGCCTTTCTCTGCCCAGAACCAAAGAGTGGGTCCCACCGAGCAAAGCTCTCCTTGTCTTTGCTTCCAGAATGCACCCAGTGTCCCCCAGGACACTTTTCCCTGGGAGAAAACACCTTGTGTAAACCGTGGACCAAGTAAGTAACCAAGTTCTGTGAAGGGAACAGTGGCCCCCAACAAGACCCTGGTGCCCAGGCCTCAGCTAGCCTTGAGCTGTTAGCACAATGGGGGTGGGGGGAGAGGCCGCATGGACGGGGTGGGGGGCCACGCTCCTGCTCCTCCCCTTCAGACGCTCCCCTCACCTCTTGGATCTCAGGGGCCCAGACAGAAGGGAGGTGGGGGGCTGGCTTCCTGCACTCTGGCCCTGTCCTCACACACCTACTTCCACTTCCGCTTCCACTCCCCAGCTGCACGGCCCTAAGCAAACGTACCCTGCGAGCTGGTAGCAGCAGGGCCGATGCTGTCTGTGAGGATGCTATGGTGCCAGGACCACCTCGAAGACCTCCAACGTCTGCCCGGACCACAACCACCAGCTTCTCCTCCACGGTGCACTTGAGGGTCACCACACAGAGTCTCGAAGTGCTGAGCACCCTACAGCCCCGCCCTGACAGAGCCTGGTGTAAGGACATGCCTCTGGCCACCTCTGCCTTGGTCCACCATGTGCAAACTCTCCAGGGCTGGGGGAGAGCCAGAGCACCTGGCTTCATGTCCTTGCGGGGTGGCTCCTGCTGTGGATGCCTCTCCCTGTGTTTGTGGCTCAGCTTCCTCACCTTTAAGATGGTTGGGCTCTCAGGTTCCTCCCTGCTCTGGGGTCTGAGGAGCTGCAGGGGTCAGGGAGGCAGCCTCCTACATCACTGGTCCTTCCCTGTCTTGCAGCCCCGCTCTCTGTCATCTTCCTGGTGCTGCTTCTGCTCTTGCTGTTTGGCTTGGTTATGTTGGTACTGGGGATCTACTTGTCCAAGAGGGACAAGAGGCAGCTGCCTGCATTATGGAGGCCCCCAGGTGAGTGCCCCCTCCTCTGCTTTCTGCCTTCCCACTTCCCTCTGAACAAGCTCAGGGGACCCAGGAGAGAGGACATGGGGAGTGTGAACACAAGTAGAAGCATTCCAAGGTGGGGGGGGGGAATTGGGGTGCTGTGACTGTCAAGATGTCTGGGCCTGTGGTTCCATTTGGCCCACCCCAAAGGTGCATTGTGTCCTCACCCCCTGCACCATGGCCAGTGCCTTCTTCCTCCACCCCCAGGGGCACACAGTTTCCGGATGCCCATCCAAGAGGAGCACCAGTGCAGCCTCGCCAAGGTCTGAAGCCATGGAGACCCAAGATGGAGGCCATCCCTCCCTCCTTCCCCCCAAGTTGGCTGGACCTGCTGTGGGAAGGCAAGGGTCCTCAGGGGGCTCTCTTCATCCAGCTTTTCCTCCTACCCTACCCTCAGGTCCAAGTTACTCTTCTAGCAGCCCAGACTCCTAGATCCCATGGGGGTTATTAGGGTTTCCTGTGCACCTCTTTGGGAAGGTAACCACTGGTGTCCATAGAAACTCATCTGAGTTCTAGGGGCTTGCATTTCATAGCAACTATATAGGCTTAGCAAAGCCCCAGAATCTAAGAGTTGGAAGGAACCTCCAGGGCCACCTTGTCTAACCCACACCCAGAGAAGTCCCCACTCTAACATACAGAACGAGGCATGGCCCCTGCTTGAAAGCCAGGCCTAGCTCACATTGGCCGTGGTTCTTTCCCCAGTGGGAGGAGTGTGCTGTCTGGCATCAGGGGTCCTGGCTCTCCCCCTTCTACTGTGTGGTCCTATGCAAGTGTCTTGGGCTTTCTAGGCCTCAGCTTCCTCTTTTCCAAGATGAGAGTTGGCCAGATGACCTTGATGGTGCCTTCCAGCTCTGTCTATGGTCCTTCTGATGAGCGTGTAACTATTTTACAAAGACACAGACATGGGGCTTCTCACACTGGAAGATTTTCCGGGACAGAAATTTAGATGACCCAGGGCCTAAAGAAGGGGAGGTGGCTAGAGCTCATCCGGCCACACCCTTGGTTCTCCCACCAAAATGAGCCCCAGTGCCACGTGCCTCCTTCTGTCTTCTCGGGTCTGGGTGTAGATGAATTCCGTGTCTGCTGTTCTGGCGGCACCACCAGCTCAGTGGGTGCATTTCTGGCCTCCCTTCCTCCTCCTCCTCCTGTTACCATGATCCCCAAAGTGCTGGTTCACATTCCCATAAAACAGCCTTCACACTCTTGTTCCTTTCTGTGGCCCTCCCCTCCTCCCATTCAAGAAAAATGAGAAATTCCTGGGCAGTGTTCCCTGGGCATTGTCCCGCTCTCCAGACATAGCACCCTCCCCCTTTCCTTGGACCTGCATCAAGTCTCTAATGCTCTGTCTCCCATCACTTCCCCCTGTGGCTGGTCACTCTCCAGCCCTCCCTCCCCCTTCCCCATTTCTGGATATAATCCCCACTCTCCTTGGTAGCAGATGCTGACCTGCTGGGGGTGGGGAGGGCGACCAAGCAAGCTTGTCTGCCCTGAATATTCACCCCTATGGGGTGTCCTGGCCTGTGACTGGAGTCTTGGGGGGGGCTCTGAACCCTCTTCCAGTGAGCTGAGTTTACCCCTCTGAGACTGAGCAGTGAAAGCTGGGGACAACCATCATGTAGCAGCGCTGACTGTAGGGGCTAAGCCTCTGTAAACCCTTGGGCTCGAAACTGAGGAGGGTCTGAGGGCTGTATGGAGAGACAGAGACAGAGACAGAGAGAAAGAAGAAAGACAGAGGGGGGAGGGGGAGAGAGAGGGAGAGGGCACATCTGTGCTACTGCCTTCTTTCAGCTCTGCTGATGACTTGCTGTGTGACCCTGCACAATTCAGCCACCCTCTCTGTAGCTCCATACATCCATGTGTCTCTAACCTGAGTCTAAGGCTTCTCCTCTCCAACTCTCCCGTTTCTCTGGCCCATCCACACCCTGACCTCCCCACCATAAGCCTCAGCCCTCCAGGGGAGCAGATGCCATCCTCATACTGCCAGGGGTGTAGGCTTTCTTCCCTCCATGGTGGGCTTCCAGTCCCACTGCGTGTACTTTGATGTCAGGGCGCGCTGTTTTAGGTGCCCCTGGTAGCAGGAATACTGGGGTTAGGAGTCCTTGAGACAACCCCTCCTCTCACTGGTCCTCAGCAGTGGCTGGGCTAGAAGTCCGTATTCCGAGCAGCTCCGGGAGCCGTCAGGGAGAGGGGCACTGGCTGCCTCTGCGCTCTCTGCACCTCTTCCCCCCTCCCCCTTCCCCTCCTTTCCCTTTCGGTCTCGGTCTCTCCCCCTTTCCCCCCTTCCCCCTCCCTTCCCCCTCCCTTCCCCCTTCCTTCCCCCTCCCTCCCCGCAGCACACAAAGCGCACTAACAATGGCCCGGCTATGGATGCACTATTTGTCTGCTTTGTGAGAGGCAGGCAAACGTCGTGCATGGACGATGGAGCAGCGCACTTGGAATCAGGGTAACCTGGGGTCAAACCCTGTCTCAGACACCTATTAGCTCTGTGATATCTGTGATATCTTGACCAGGGAAAGTTAATCTGTCTCTCTGAGCCTTCCTTTCCTCATGGATAGCACCTACCTCGTAGGGTTATGAGGGCCAGAGAAGCCGTGCCTTCAAAGCACTCAGCCAGCCTGGACGCAAGAGCTGCTATTTATTATTAGCAAGTGCCGCATTCCCATTCTGCTCTGTCCCAGACTCAGTCTTCTCACCTATAAAATGGGTGATTCTAACCATAGTTCTGATTTGTATACCAGGAATCACAGTAACAAAATAGTCTCCAGTTACTTCTTCCCCCCTCCCCCACCTCTTCTGTGAAGTGGTGGTAAGAATTCTAGTTTTCTCAACCTCAGGTAAAATGGGAAGAAATCATGTTTGTGAAATCAGTATTGTTTAAATCCAAACTTGTTGGATGTATACACAGATGAATCAATGCAAGATCATTACTATGCAATAAATAATTATTAAGTACCTGCTGTATACAAAGCCTTATTTCTAGCACCAGTGGCGCAAAGATTAAAAACTAAATAGCCCTTATCCTCAGGGAGCTTCCTGGAGAATATACTATGTGTAGAGATAATAAATAATTTGTGGAGGAAAGGGTAGGGTGTACCTCAGGGAAAGCTTCATAGATGCAAATACACAAAGGTGGGAGATTGGGTATGGAGTCTAGAGACAAGACAATAGAGTTTGGCTAGAACATAGACTATATGAAGAGAGACAAAATAAAATAAAGCTTGAGAGGTGGGTTGGAGCCAGGTTGTAGACTAGGCTGAGGAGACTAGATTCATCCTAGAGCAGTGGTTCTCAACCTTCCTAATGCTGTGACCCTTTAATACAGTTCCTCATGCTGTGGTGACCCCCACTCATAAAATTATTTTCGTTGCTACTTCATAACTGTAATTTTGCTACTGTTATGAATCATAATGTAAATATCTGATATGCAGGATGTATTTAAATTGGACATAATCCACAAGTTGAGAACCACTGTCCTAGAGCATCCTAGAGTTCTTAATCTGGTATCAATGAACTTGATTTTTCATTTTGATTATATATTTCATTTTATTATATTTTATATGTAGTATATATTTCATTTTCAATTTTATTATATATTTCAGTATAATGTGGTTTCCTTTGCAATCCAGATACTGTGCTAAGCCCCAGGGACACAAAGAAAGGCAAACAACAGGCTTGGCTCTCAAGGAACTCCCAGTCTAATTAAGAGGGATTTGGGAAAGATTTCCTGTAGATGGTGGGACTTCAGCTGGGACTCAAAGGAAGGGAGGGAGGCCAGGAGACAGGGATGAGAAGAGTCTCCCTTACATGGGGAAAGTCAATGAAAATGCCCAGACTTTGGTATTGATATGAGTGCCTTCCTGCAGAGATGAACTCCGATTTACCCTGCATATGTCTTGTTTATACAGTTGTTTCCAGGTTTTCTCCCTCATTAGATTGTCAGCTGGGTGACAATAGGGATTGTTTTAGTCTCTCATTGTATCCCCATCACTTTGCTTAGAGCCTGGCACATAGTAAGTGCATAATAAATGTTTGACTTGTTGCCTTGACTTCCCCTAGGTCAATGTTTTGGTGGCCTGAGATAAGGAATGCTTCCCAGAGGAGTTGGGAAGCAATAGACTCAAATGGAAGGCATTTGGAGTGAAGGAAGACAACATGAGTGAAAGTTTTTGCCAATGTGGAAGAAGAAAGTCACACTGGGTGATCTCAGTTTTCTTAGTAAAGGGATCACATATCTACTGATGAGCCAGAGAAGAGCTGGGGTGGCACTGAGTGACCGAGGAGAGTGAAAGTTTAGACCAGTGAAATAGCCAGTGACTGTAAAGTCAATCATGAACAGCTCTCCTGAAGGCTGCTGCTGTCAATAACTTTAAGAATCTAATCACATAATATAATGAACTCTCTATTTATTCAGCAGTAAACTAAAGCATAATATTCAAGAAACTAAAGCACAACATTCACAATATAACATAACAACTTATTACTAAGATGGCCACATAGTCTTAAACATCCTCCCCTAGGTCACAGTAAATCACAATTTCCTCAGTTAATACAGTGTCCAAGTAAAGTCGTCTTTCATCTTGACTCGAGGCTGACTTCCAATCATCCTTAAGAGGTAGCAGAAAGTACAAACACCATCCACCTCTAGGTCACAGTAAGTTACACTATCACTAGTCAACAGGGAGAATCCAAGCAAAGTCCTCTTTCCTCTTAATTCCCCAGGCTGACTTCCAAACTCCACCCCTCCTCTTTCACAGGCTGACCCATCCCAACCCTTGCCTGGATTCACACATAGGCAGCTCTTGGCTCTGGTTCTATATCTCAACTTACAGGAGCTGCCCCACTCCAAGCCCTTTGCAGTTTCTATTTCTAGGAAGACAAAGTTTAACAGAGCCACAACAATAATTAAGGCTATTAAGGACACTATCATCTCAATTCACTTTCTGTCTGACAAAGTAACATAAATCAACAGTAAAGTCCACTTTCAGGACTTCTGTAACAACAGTAAAGTCCTCTTTTAGGACTTTTGTCTAAGAGCGACAGACAGAGTGCTACAGAGTGTGGACATCATGTTCTCTCTCTTAGCTCTGCTCTCTCCCAACTCTGCTTGAGCTTTTCTCTGCTCTGCTCCTTCCTATTCCTGTTCTGCTCTTTTGGCAAGCTCCTCCCATTGTGGGCTCCATATGATTACTTATTAAGGGCAAACTCCCTTAGGCTGTTAAAGGCAGCACAATGTATACTGTTTCCAACAGAGATTCTTGATACAATCTGAGTGAAACAAGCATCAAAGTACTACTTTGCTTGCCATTACAGTCCCCCACAGCCCTTGTAGGAAATACGATAGTGAAAAATGTCAGCCAGACTAACCTGTGGATGGCCAGAGCTGAACAGAGCAGGCTAGAGACAGAAGAGTCAGGAGTCAAACAGACGGTTAATTTTAAAGTAGGGGCAATGGCTTTTAAGCAAAGGCACACAAGCCAGGGCCCCACCCCTAGTGGGGGACCTGAGGCAGTGTGGCTGAATCTTGATTTATATACTCGTGGCTAGACAGTCAAACTTTATATACAAACAAGTATATACTTTATATACATATACATATACATATACAATATATATATTTGTATATATGTATGTATATATATATATGGATATGTGTGTGTGTATGTGGCTGGACAAAAATTCACATATTCACAACAGCAGTAGTGAGGCCAAGTTGTCTAGTGACAAAAAGGCCATTCACAGCAGGGATTCATGTCTGGGTCTGTTGGTGCTTGCCCAAGCTCAGAGACCATGAGTTCCAGGGGGTGAGCCCAAAGAATTGTGGCTATGCCAAGCTCAGAGCACAGTTTGTTTTCTGGGCCTTAGCTCTGGAAAACTCTCCTAAGAGTATCTTGACAAGAATAAACTTAACAGTGGTAATGGTGAGGGTCCAGTGAACATTAAGCAACAGTCTCAGTTGGTGAGGTACCATGCCTTGCTCTGGCAGTGTTCAGCTGTTCAGTTTCATTCATATATGAATACATTCATATTAGGACTATGAAAGGGAGATGATCGAAGTGACCCAAAGGTTGGGAATTGACAGGGCATAAATGATGGGACATGGGACTCCAGGGTGGACAGTGTGAGGTCGAACTGAGGGGTCAAGATTACAGGGTCAAAATTGTGATTAAAATGAGGCTGGAGCTCTAGCCTGGGATAGCTCAAATGCAGGTTATAAAGGATGAGGACAAAGTAGACTTAAGTCAGTCAATGAGCATTTATTAAGTGCCTATTAGGTGGTGCAGTGGATAGAGTACTGGCCATGGAGTTGGGAAGACTTATCTCTTCTGAGTTCAAATCCAGCCTCAGATGCTTACTAGCTATGTCCCTGGGGAAGTCACTTAACCCTTTTAGCCTCAACTTCTTCATCTATAAGATAAGTTGGAGAAGGAAATAGTGAATCTCTACCAAGAGAAACCCAAATAGGGTTGTCTGAAGAGTCAGATATGACTGAAAAAAACTGATTGAACAAAACATTTTCTAAGAACTCGAAACAGTGAGGCAGGGCAGAGATGGAAGGACAGGAGGTCCTGTCCATTGTTCAGAGAAGGGAGATCATAATTCACTGTGGTGGGAGAGGAACATTTGGAGGTCACATGGAGATCTAAACTGAGACTCAGCCTGCAGATGACCGAGGGCAGACACGGGGGGGCAGGACAGTTGAGAAGATGGAATTGGGAAACCAGGGTATTCAGGGGGGCAGCATCCTAAATGTTGAAGTACAAGAGCTGGAGTAGAGAGGAACCAGCTGCTGAGAGAGAAGGGAGAATGACCTTACAGAGTGCTGGGCCTCCACTCAGGAGGACCGGAGTTCAAATTCTGACTCAGACACTTGCTTGTGGTGCAGTCCTGGGCAAGTCTCTCTTTTATTTAAATAAGAGTTTAAATACATTACATAATATTTAAACCAAAAAAAAAGAAAGAAAAAAGAAAACCAAACCAGTCCGTTACTTTACATGGCATTAGGCAGCTGTTGTTAGTAAATTGCAAGCTCCCCAGTTACTACATTGACTGTTAAGTTACATTAGTTCAAAATTTGTTCCTTTGTCAACAGTTTAATTCAGATAAAGTTGGCCTCGCAGTATGGTGTTTTCCTCCACTTGTGTATCCCCCAGAGGTAGGGCAATATTACTGCTAAAAAAAGGTCTGGTCAGACAACACTAGACCTTGGTGTGATATTAAGAAGGAAAATGTTCTGCCATTACCCCAAAATGAAACTTCTCCCTGGACAGGTGGTGCAAGCCACTAGGGGAATCCCTGGTCTTTTTTCTTTAAATGTATTTATTTTTAAAAGTTTTCAATATTCATTTCCACAAGATTTTGAGTTACAATTTTTTCTCTCCCTGTCTTCCCCCTACCACCCACCCCAAAATAGCAAACCTACTGAATACACCCTCCCCCAGTCTGTTCTCTCATATCCTCCCCCTTTACCCCCTAACTCTCTAGTAGGGCAAGATGGATTTCTATACCCCAGTGCCTGTATATCTTATTTCCCAGTTGCATGTAAAAATTTTTTTTAAATCTGTTTTTAAAACTTTGTGTTACAGATTTTTTCCCCTTCTTCCTTCCTCACCCACCCCCACTGGGAAGACAAGCAATTCAGTATAGATTGCACATGTGTAGTTATGCAGATCATTTCCATAGCAGTTATGTTGTGGAAGACTAACTATATTGCCCTCCATCCTATGCCGCCCCTCACTTATTCTATTATCTCCTTTGACCCTATTGCTTTTCAAAAATGTTTGCTTCTAACTACCCTCTCCCCCAATCTGCCCTCCCTTCTATCCTCCCCCTTTATCCCCAAATCCCTCCCATTTTTCTGTAGGGTAGGATACCCAATTGAGTGTGTATGTTATTCCCTCCTTAGGTCAAATTCAATGAGAATCAGGTTGTCCCATTCCCTTTCACCTTCCTGCTCTTCATTGTAACAGTTTTCTCTTTTATATGAGATAATTTATCCTAATCTATCTCTCCCTTCCTTCTTTTCCCAATAAATTCCTCTCTCACCTCTTAATTTTATTTTTTAGATATTATCCCTTCATATTCAACTCATCCTGTGCCCTCTGTCTATGTATACATGAACATACAATGCACACACGCACATATATATTTATATACACATACATCCTTTTATACATACATATATGTATATATACATACATATATATGTATACACACATATATTCCCTTCAGCTATCCTCATACTGAGAAAAGTCTTATGAGTTACAATGATCATTTTTCCATGTAGGAATGTAAACAGTTTAACCTTAATAAATTCCTTATGATTTCTTTTTCCTGTTTACCATCTCATGCTTCTCTTGCTTCTTGTATTTGAAAATCAAATTTTCTTTTCAGCTCATGTTTTTTCATCAAGAATACTTGAAAGTCCTCTATTTCATTGAATGACCATATTTTTCCCTGTACCGTTATACTCAGTTTTGCTGGGCAGGTGATTCTTGGTTAGTCCTAGCTCCTTTGACCTCGGGAATATATTCCAAGCCCTTTGATCCCTTAATGTAGAAGCTGCTAGGTCTTCTGTTGTCTTGATTGTGTTTCCACAATATTCGAACTGTTTCCTCCTGACTGCTTGCAGTATTTTCTCTTTGACCTGGAAACTCTGGAATTTTGCTATAATATTCTGAGTAGTTTTCTTTTTGGGATCTTTTGCAAGAGGAAATCAGTGAATTCTTTCCATTTCTATTTTACCCTCTGGCTTAGAATATCAGGGCAATTTTGAATGATAATTTCTTGAAAGATAGTGTCTAGACTCTTTTTTTGATCATGGCTTTCAGTTAGACCAATAATTTTTAAGTTATCTCTCCTGGATCTATTTTCCAGTTCAGTGTTTTTTTCCAATGAGATATTTCACATTGCCTTCCATTTTTTCATTTGTTTGGATCTGTTTTATAGTATTTTGATTTCTCATAAAGTCATTATCTTCCAATTGCTCCAATCTAATTTTAAAGGAGTTATTCTCTTCAGTGAGTTTTTGAAATTCCTTTTCCATCTGGGTAATTCAGCTTTTAAAGGCATTCTTCTCCTCATTGGCTTTTTGGGTCTCTTTTGCCACTTGGGTCAGTCTATTTTTTAAGGTATTATTTTCTTCAGTATTTGGGGGGGGTTCATTAGCAGGCTGTTGACTTACTTTTCATGATTTTCTTGCATCATTCTCATTTCTCTTCCCAATTTTTCCTCCACTTCTCTTCCTTGATTTTCAAAATCCTTCTTGAGCTCCTCCATGGCCTGTAATCAGTGCACATTTTTCTTGGAGGCTTTTGATGCAGGAATTCTGACTTCAATGTCTTCCTCCCAATCCATTCCTTGATCCTTTTTGTCCCGCAAAAAGGATTCCATCATCTCTTTGTGCTTCCATTGCTTGCTCACATTGGCAGTCAATTACTTGATTTTTGAGGTCTTTGCCATGGTAGAACTCTGCTTCCAAAATGGAGAGATCCATGTCCCAAATCACTGGGGGTTTTGCAGCTGCCAGAGCTATTAGATGAATGCCCTTTCTACAGCCCCCATATGCCCTGGCTCACTGGTCACACACCCCAGGACCACCACCTAAGACCACAATCCAGATCCACATATGTCAAAGCAAGAGCAATTACCCTCTGAATGGTCACTTGGTTCCCCTACAATTTGCAGGCCAGGAGCTCTGGAAGCAGCCACACAGCGGCTGCAGCCGCTGCACCTCCTCTGCTTCTCATTCCAGGAGTAGCAGCTGGACTGCACTCTCCCTGTTCAAACAAAGTTTCACACTGATCTTTCACTTTGTCTTTGGCATTTGTGGATTGAGAAGTTTGGAAACTGCTACAGCTGCTGGTGATCCACTCTCCAGAAATCTGCTCCAGCCACCTCTGGTCGGGGCACCCTGGACTAACACCGAGGCTCAGTCAGGACTACACTCAGCTCCCAGTGTGCTGTGATGGATCCTTCCTGCCAGCCTTCCGGGCTGCCTTCAGCAGATTTGTTTCTCTCTGTCACTTTGTGGGTTCTCTAGCTGTAAAGTTTGTTTAAAGTCGTGATTTACATGTATTGGAGGAGGTGGAAGCTGGAGCCACCTGGAAGTCCTGTTTCTATTCCACCACCTTGGCTCTGCCGCCTGGGAATCCCTGCTCTGTTACCAAAGGCTAACACTTTATCTTGGTGGTATAACTGGACTGTGTGATGGCGACCTTAACTTACTCTTCTGAGTGTTATGCAGGGCAGCTCAGAGAGTAATAATGTTCTCTTAAATGGACAGGAAGCTCTAAAGAGGGAGCACCAAGGAGCCTCTGGACAGACAGACATGGTCTCAGGTGCGACTAGGGCTTTGGACTTGACTGAAACATTAGATTATTTGTGTTTCAGGCTGGGCCCTGCCAGGCTTTGCCTCTGTTTAAATGAGGAACTGCAAGACTAAACAGCATGGCTCTTTTCAGTTTATTACACGAATGAGTTACGCTAGCCCAAGTTAAACAGTGGAACCCAGATGGTTACATTATACAAGCTGTGAGGTTTTAAAACTTGTGACAAGGGACAGAAGGGAATTTTCCTACTCATTTTAAGGAAATCCTCACTTAAGCTTCAGTGAGCTGCAAGCACTTAAAATTCATGAACCTTCAGCTGGTCATCCTTAGCCAGTCCAATCCCAACAGGTAACTGGCATAGGTTCTTATGCTGGTCACCCTGTAGCTGCATTACTTCTCCATGTTCTGGCTGCTTAATTACAGTACCATTGCCGGCAAATTCCTTCTTGAATGGCTTCACTAGTTTCTTTTTATCATAATCATCAGTGATCCCCTGGACAGTAGTGAGGGTCTGCCTGCTGTTTCTCTATTGAATTCTTATATGGTTATAATCCTCAGCCCCAGCAGGAAGCAGGTCATCACCCTTACTTGCAACAGCAAATGGGTCGAAAGAATGGAGGTTCTGGATAGTGGACATACGATATGATTCCTTTTTCTCAGTGGAAACTGCCTGCAGAAGGTAGTGGTGGGAGAAGGCAAGTGAGGAGGACAGAGCATTGGGAAGCGATGGGGCTTGAGGGGGAGGCTGGTAAGTCCTTGGCAAGAGCTCAGTGACCGGGGCC